>CM021104.1:41646262-42088873 GCA_007115665.2 Sequoiadendron giganteum | reverse complement strand
TTTAATTAAGAAGGAGAATTATTTAGTTAGTGACATAATTAAATAAATATGATTTATGAATAAAGGTCATTATGAATTAATTCAAGTTGAATAAAGGTCATTATGAATTAATTAAAAAGGGTATTTAATTAATAGAGGAAATATGTGTTTAGAAAAGGTAATTAAATAATAAACATTATTTAATCATGACTATAGATAATCGAAAATTATGTCAGAAGTGGTGCTCACAGGCCTAGACCAATTTTCGGTATCTACAGTTTGCCCCTCTTTGATACAATGTTGTTTATTGCATTGTGTCAAAGAAAATATGCCCCGATCATGCCCCAACATGAAACAGGTTAGGGTATGCCCCAAATGTAATGTAGATTTTTTGGGGATTAATGCTATAGCTGCACAGATTAAAATGATCAACTCTAATCTAACAAATAATCTAAATCAAAACAAAAAAGAACGAAGTAAATGAACATAAAGAAACTAAACAAATAATTGAAAAGATCTCACCGAATATTCGTCGACTCCTTTGAATTATCTCGATTGTCCTTCTCCACTTTGTTGTTTTAGTATTCTTGCCCTCAGATTTTCAGTATTGATGCAAGCATAACCTTGTTGAATGTCTAAGAAAAATATCGAATATTAAGTTTCTTCTCAAAATTATTGATTTCGGGAGAGGAAGAATAATGATAATGATAGGCCATTTTATAGATTTTGGGTTTTCGAATGATCGGCTCAGATTTAAAAGAGAGATCGATAGATGAGATTGATGAATGTCATGCGATGTGGGTTCTGTGTCAATTATAACATGAGTCAGGAAAGAGCAAGATAAAGATTAAATTAGAATGATAACTTAATCTTGTGTCAAGACTGGTCGAAAATAGAAAGAACACGAGTTCCAGATTAAACAAACAATTTAATCTTTAGTTAAGAGTCTTCAAAAATAGAAGAAATAGACTTTGAATGTCAAAGACAAAGTTAGAACTCGATGAATAATTCATTCAAATGCATACATGAATTAATTAATTAAATAAAGATATTTAATTAATAAACACATTCATGCATGTGAGTTAGAACTAGTTAACTGACTAGTTGTGATAGAGAGTTCTCTTGTAGAGACGATCAAATATCGAACCCGGAGATAACTGGTGGATTAAAAATAGATCTTGAGTTAGAAGGTGAGTGAATGATTAGATAAATGAATGATAGAAGAATGTGACATAAATAATTATATATGAATTAAATGTTAATTTAATTTAACATTCGAAAATGAGAGATTTAGTTAAATAAATAATGTAATTTATTTAATTGACTCTTTGAAAAGGATTAAATGAATAATTAAATAATAAATATTTAATTATAGTTGAAATATGATAAAGGGGGTAATTAAATAATAAATTATTTAATTAAGAAGGAGAATTATTTAGTTAGTGACATAATTAAATAAATATGATTTATTTAATTAATCAAGTTGAATAAAGGTCATTATGAATTAATTAAAAAGGGTATTTAATTAATAGAGGAAATGTGTGTTTAGAAAAGGTAATTAAATAATAAACATTATTTAATCATGACCATGGATAATAGAAAATTATGTCGGAAGTGGTGCTCGCAAGCCTAGACCAATTTTCGGTATCTACAGTTTGCCCCTCTTTGATACAATGTTTTTTATTGCGTTGTGTCAAAGAAAATATGCCCTGATTGTGCCCTAGCATGAAACAGGTTAGGGTATGCGCCCTCAAGAAAATTGATTTTTTTAAAAAAAAATTTCAAAAAAATCAGGAAATATTCCCGATAAGTCAATTTGATGGTTAGAAATACTATGGAGTTTACGGAATTGAAGTTGGAAATTTTATGGACATGTACAGGTCATTAGAAGTTGGAAGGTTAAGCATCCAATAGACAAGGGGAGTAGAAATGCCACCCAAACCCTAGGTATAAATAGGAACTAGGTTGAAAACCAATTCATTTGCACCCGGAAGAGTTGAAGAATTGAGAAAGTTGCTATGAGCTTTCGACGAAGATGTCTCCAGTTCCCTACACTACGCATCATGGATATTGGATCCAGACATATAGACGGCCAGCCGATGTAGGACCACGGGTATGTACCCTAAAACGAGCCTTTGAAATTTCAATTTGCACGTAGTTTTAGGCATGTAAAATTTAGTTAAGCACATGCAATCTTTTGCGTTCGACGCATATGCATATGCCTACGGAATGATGCATTTGCAAAAAGATGCTAAGTTAGGTCAGTTTAGGCATTCAACGCATATGAATTAAAATGCACCGCATATGTCATGATGCATCGTATCTGCATTTAGGATAAATGCATGTAAGATTTTGCAACGCAAGTGATAATATGAAATGCATATGAAATATGCGACGCAAATGCTTGTAATGCAACCCATTTGTATGAATACACTGCATGTGCTACAGTGAGCTGCACATGGCTAGCAAATTTTTTGAAATTTTTTTCCAAGAAAAGCTTGAAAATTTTGACATGTTGGTTGAAATGCAGATGGTTTTAGATCTAATCTATACTTGGGAGACATGTCTTGATACCTTCAAGTTGAGATCTTAGTTAGTCAGTGGAGAGACACAGTTACTATGGAGACTCGGACTACAACATGTGTTGACTATGCCCACGATTCGGGCAAACATAGGCATGTTGACTACGTTGTGCGAGCGATGGCATTCTGAGACGTCTTCATTTTATTTGCCGACTGGTGAGGCGACTGTTACCTTGGAGGATGTCTATAGGATACTGAGACTTCCTATTAGAGGAGAGCAGGTTATGTGTTATACCCAGTGTGGATTTAGTGAGCTCACTAGATTCTATGTTGTTGATGACATTAGGAGGCTAGGTATATAACACTACAATATTAGATGGGAGGTTTTAGCTGATAGGTACAATAGGATAGACTATATCCTATGTACATTGATAGGGGGGATAGTTCTTCCGGACTGGCGGGGTCATGGTTTTCCTATTGGGTGGGGAGAGATGTTGGTGGGGATGCTAGAGAGGGAGATTGTGTATGCCTAGGGTCCATGTCTGCTAGGCATGCTATACTTTCATCTACATGATATAGTGTACAGAGATGCATAGTCTATGAGCTGTGGTACCACTCTACTCATGGTTTGGGCATGGGAGCGCATTGTGGTATTTCATACTCTTGTGACTGTAGAGTGAGAGGCTAGATCTCCATATGTTTTCTGGTATACGGGAAACATCACTCAGATTCATGTTGGTGATACAGGTTATTGGAGACATGCACTTGATACATTGGATCAGTTTACATGGAGACCATACATGGATTGTGAGAGATGGTCTAATGAGGATGGGCATTTGACTTTTTGTAGATAGACACAGTACCTGATTGGTAGGACTATTTCGAGTGTACATATCATTGAGAGACACTTGCTAGACTGAGTATTGAGATAGTTTGGGGAGGTTCAGGATGAGCCTAGAGGTAGAGTAGAGTTTGCTCGATCTTCTAGAGAGGTTCCCACTAGGGGCCTATGATACCAGTAGCTACTACAGAGGTAGAGATATAGGCTTTACAGCCATTACAGTGGGTATGGAGAGGTGGAGCAGTAGATCCAGGGACTACAGCTGCATATGACACATGGTGGGTAGAGCATCATCTTGTTCCTTATACAGATCTAGATTAGTCAACACCAATAGAGAGACGAAGTATAGGGCTGAGAGGGCGGCATAGAGGTAGAGGTGGTGTCAGAGGTGGTGGTAGAGGTGGTCGAGTAGGTGGAAAATCACCTATTCAAGAGGCAGAGGTAGAGGATGTACCGATGTTAGACCTCGGAGGTGGAGTAAAGAGACAGGTTGGAGATGAGCATGCTGCCAAGGAGGTAGTAGCAGAGGAGCATGTAGAGGTAGAGATTGGCGGAGAGGACCCTAGAGAGGAGGAAGCTGATGTAGATATTGATCCTCTTGGGATTCTGGCAGGTTATGGGGAGGATGATATTGAGGAGGAGATACCTATGGATGAGCAAGAGAGAGAGTTTCAGGATCAGATTGTAGAGGGGAGACGGGATGAGGAGGCTCCTAGGGACAGTGACAGGGAGGCTTTGGAGGAGAGGTTGAGACTGGTTACAATAGAGCTAGATGCCATGTGGATAGAGAGAGACAGTGCTCGTATGGAGAGAGGCAATGCACTCATGGAGAGAGATTAGGCCATAGCTCAGAGACAGGAGATAGAGCAGTAGTTCACAGAGGTTAGACATCTATGTAGTGGCACTTCATCTGATGGTATGGTATGCGACCTAGTCAGATCAGTTGAGAGAGCTACCTATTATAGGGATTTATATGAGACAATGGTGCCAATAGAGAGATGAGCTCCTAGATTTTTAGAGGTTCATAGTCACAGGTCATAGAGCAGGAGTTAGATGAGGACACAAAGTATAGAGGGTGTGGTAGGACCATCGAGGACAAGTCCGTATGACAGGCCTTCCACCTCATAGAGTACCTCCGAGGTAGTTTCCACCACCTTCACCATGTGACAATAGTGGCAGTGGGACATGTTGACACTATTATTTATGTAGACATTGTATTTTGATCAAAGAGCCCACGAGCTCATTTTATTAATGGATACATTTTGACATTGTACTGTGACACATTATTTTGAGCGATATATATATGATTTTTGGTGGCTTCTATATGATATTCATTTCTATTTTATGGATGATGCTCTATATGATGTTATTTATATGTGATGTAATGTTTTATATTATGTATCTTATGATGATGGAATGCCTATTATGCCATGATTTCATAGATATGCAATGAAGATATCAATGCAATATAACTATATGAAATGCTTATAAATGTATGTATATGCAAATGATCTAGATTTTTCTTTGTTGTGTCACAAGACTCTATCATTATGTCGGAAAAGAGAAATGTTAGCACAGATGATTTCAAAATGTTAGTAAGAAACAAAGAAGGTAGCTATTTGTTTGATATTTTTCCATATACGCTAAGCTTTCTTATTTTTTATCATCATTGGGTGGGACATGACACAAATGGATAGTACACACCATGATATGAGATAAACCATAGTGTACAAAGTCATCCATTTGTGAAAAATAGATAGTTGTAGACAAGGAGTGTCGTAACTCATACTAAAAGGAAAATATTTCCCCAGTCGTTTTGTCTTGACAAACCATAGACAACAAACAAATAAAACATGGGTCATGAGACATCATTGCTCCTCTAAATCCTTGATAGGACATCCTTGAGAAAACTAGTAACATGACTCAAAAACCAAAGTTAAAAAGATAGTTGACAGACAACAGCCAAATAAAAAGAGTCCAGAGACATCCTTGAGAAAGCTAGTAGCCAGACTTATGCACAAATCGATAAAAAGATAAGACAAAATAAGATATAAAGTCATAAAGACAAATAAAATTATTCACCAAAACTTGATCTTGTAGGATTGTTTGATTGTTTGATGTTTGACATAGTGTAATGTGAGGGATGACACATACCGCATAAGACGTTGAGTCTGGTTTCGACTTGGTGACTATCTGTATAAGACATGGCAAAGCTTGGTTTCAAAAAGACATGTGCCATATAAGACGTTGGAGCCTTATGAAATTGATGTGACAAGCTACATGAGACTATGACAATTTGAAAATGTTCGTTGACAAGAAAGACATATCTTGTTTAAGATATAAGTTGATCATTCTGACAATGTGTTCAATATTGACTTGATGACTTTGATTTGTTTTTCCTTGTTGATGCATGACTTGTTTTGATTCCTTGACTGATTAAAAATTGTGTGTATGTGTGGAAAGTGTATCACTTGAGATGATACCCTAAAGGACTAACCTAATGCATCCTTAGGGGCTCATCGATTGATTAGCCTTGCCTACGTAGTACACACAGAGACCTCGTAGTTTGACACAACTTTAACTGAAGATATGTACTTAAGCCAATGGTATGCAACATGTGTGATAGTAAATGTGATAAGCCCTATTGGACTGACCTAGTGTGATCTCAAGGGCTCATCAATTGATTAGCCTTGCCTACATTGTACACGCAGAGACCTTGTAGTTCGACACGACCAATGACTTTGAATGTACAAAGAGTCATGATTTTAATGTGTGTGATACATGACAAATCTAGATAGATAGACCTAATACCTCAGGGGCACATTGACTGATGACCTTTCCTATGTCCTAGTCACAGAGGCAACGTAGTTCAACTATGTCTACGAATGACTTAACATGACTGACTTGACTCTGTTTTTGGTATTTTCTGACATGTTTTGGTTGTTTTTTGGATTTTTGAAGTTTTCTAATGTTTTTGGAATTTTTTCAGGACATTTTCGATGGTGTAATGCTATGTAAAAGGTTCTCATGGCACAGAATAAGGATTTTCCCCCAGTTGGGAATAAGACTTGTGAGATGGAGAGGGGAATGTGATGGAATGGACTTTGATGTCAATCGTTCCAAGCAATGGATAAGACAACCATTTATTATGATGGATGGTGAAAAAGTCTTATTGGAATGATGGTAGACAAAAGAGCGAGTTTGACTACACATGGTGCCTGTTTGCCAGGTTTTCACCATGGTACTTATCCATAGCGCCACTGAAGTGGTTTTCACTATTGGATGGATTATTTATCTTTACCATTTTTATTTTCTCATTTTAATTTTTTTTGGTGTTACAAAGGCGCCTGTTTGCCAGGTTTTCATCAAGGTAGCCATTTTTTTGTAGTTTCTAGATTAAGACATAGATTCTCAAAAGCTACACATAGAACCTCTTCAGATGAAGGTTGTTGATAGGTGACAAAAGTGGCTCTCCTTCAGGGGTAGAGAGTTGATACGCTCCTAATCCAAAAACTTCTGTGACAATATAGGGCCCCAACCAGGTACGTTCAAACTTACCTGGCTTTTCTCTTTCAACTTGATTCTTGGGATTCTCCATTAAAACCAGGTCACCAATGTCAAAGTGTCTATTTAGAAATTTCCTATTATAGCTATGACGAAGATGATTTTGATATGCTTGCAAATGGTCTAGTGCTTTCTATCTTCGTTCATCCAATAATTATAGCTCTTGTAATCTGGATACACGGTATTCTTCATCGTCAATGTGACCTTTCAAGGATACCCTCAGGGAAGGAATTTCAACCTCAATAGGTAAGATAGCTTCAGATCCGAATACTAGGGAGTATGGAGTGGCGCTAGTGGGAGTACAGATGCTTGTGTGGTAAGCCCATAAGGAAAGATTAAGCTATAGGTGCTAGTCATGACCAATGTCATTGACAGTCTTTTTTAGGAATTCAACAATGGTTTTATTAGATGCCTTAGATGGCCATTACCTTGTGGGTAATACGGGGTGGAAAAATGATGTTTGATATGGAACTCTTCACATAGATGGAATACTTCTTGGTTTTTGAATGGGCACCCATTGTCTGTGATAATGGATTGGGGTACACCATACTGACAAATGATATAGTTTAGGATAAACTTGGATATTTGCGTGTCGGTGATGTAGGTCATGGGAATAGCTTCAATCCATCTGGTGAAGTACTCGGTGGTGGTTATGATGAATTTATGGTCGTTGGATGATGGAGGGTGTATCTTACCTATGAGGTCAAGTCCCCATTGGGAAAAGGGCCATGGTGATGTAATCGGACAAAGCTCCTATGCTGGTGCTCTTATCAAATCTCTATGTATCTAACACTATCTACATTTCTTTACAAAGATATATGAGTCTTTTTCCATCGTAGGCCAATAATAACCTAGTCTCATAATCTTATGGGCTAAAGTAGGACCACTCGAATGGGATACGCATATACCCTCGTGCACCGCTCACAAAGTTTTTTGTGCTTCTTCAGCATCGAGACATCTCATTAGGGCGTTATCTAAGGTACGTCTATACAGGGTATCTCCGATGATGGTGTATTTAGCTGACTTACGAATAAAGGTTCTGCGTTGGTTATTTGACAGGTCTAATGGTAAGGTTTGGTCATTTAGATAGTTGAATATGTCTTTGTACCAAGGGGAAGTAGGACCAACAATCGTACACACCATCACAGTATTGGGGACATCATAGGTAGAGACCAATAGTTGTTCAACCAAAAAATCAAACTTAGGCACGTTGCTCGGAATATCCAATAAGGAACCCATGGTTGCCATAGCATCTACAGCCCTGTTCTGAATACGTGGTATTTTTTGAAAGGTAATCTCATCAAAGTACTACTTGAAACTATCGACCATGCACTTTTAGGGGGCAAGTTTCTCATCCTTAGTCTCATAATCATCATTTACTTTCCAGACTACTAGTTGAGAATCACCAAAAACATGTAGAATCTTAATCTTCCACTGGGTTGCCATTCTTAGTCCTGTCACTAAGGCTTCATACTTTGCTATGTTGTTGGTGCAAGGGAAATCAATCCTGAATGATTTAGGAATAGTATCGCCCTAAGGTGTAACAAATAGGATACCTACTCCTGAACCACGATTTGTATGTGACCCGTCAAAGTATAATTTTCATTCGGTTCTAATGTCAATGTTGAAGAGAAATTCATCAAGAAAATCTACCACTAAAGGATGGTCTGCCTTCATAGATGCATCCGCTAACTGATCTACAATCATCTATCCTTTTATAGCCTTCCTCTCCACATATTGGATGTCATACTCACTAAGTATCATAACCCATTTAGCCAATCAGCCTATTAATGTTGCTTTACTTAGGAGATATTTGAGGGGATCAATCTTTGCAACCAACATTATTTGACGATTTAGCATATAGTGCCGAAGTTTCTCAGTAGCAAAGACTACCACAAGACATGCACGCTCTATGTTTATGTAATTTAAATCATATCCTACCAAGGTATGACTGATGTAGTAGACTGCTCTTTCATGACCTTGATCATCCTTTTGTGCAAGAAGATCTCCTAATGTTGATTGAGTTTTTGAAATGTATAGTATCAATAGTTTTCCATCTGTAGGTGGCATTAAGATAGGTGGAGTGAGCAAATAATCCTTGATTGTTTGGAAAGCTTCCTAACATTTAGGTGTCCACACAAATGGTACTCCTTTCTTGAGTAGATGTTGAAATGGGTGTATTTTTTCTGCCAGTTGTACAATGAAACACATGATAGACTATAATATTCCACGTAGTTTTCTTAGTTTACCAATGCTGACTGGAGGAGGAATTTCTACAATAGCTCTTACCTTCTCTGGATCTACTTCAATGCCTCTCCTAGAAATGATATACCCTAGAAGTTTCCCTGATTTCACTCCAAAGACACATTTCTTTGGATTTAGTCTGACATTCTAATTCTCTAGCCTCTGGAATATCTTGTCTAGAAATTTCAAATGATCTTCCCTTGTTTCTGATTTAGCTATAATGGCATCGACATAGTCTTCCATGAGAGTATGTATAAAGTCATGGAAAATAGTAGTCATTTCCCGTTGATTGGTAGCTCCTGCATTCTTAAGCCCAAAAGGCATAAAATTCCAATAGTATGTGCCCCATGGACATGTGAAAGTTGTCTTGTGTTGGTCTTCATCTATGATTTTGATTTGGTTACATCCAAAGAAACCATCCATGAGGGATAGCATCTCATATCCTGTTGTAAGACTTACTATCATGTTTATGTTCGGCAAAGGGAAGTCTCCTTAGGACATACCTTGTTGATGTCTCTAAAGTCTATGAAAATGTGAATGCCCCTAGTTGGTTTAGTCACTGGTACAAGATTTGAAATCTAGTCTACATAGTCTATGTTCCTTATGAATCCTACATCCAGGAGTTTCTTAAGTTCTACTTTGACTAGTAGAGCAATTTGTGGATGCATTTTCCTTAACTTCTGTTTGACTGGCTTAATACTTAGCTATAATGGTAGATGGTGCAATATTAGGTCTAGATCCAGCCCAGGCATGTCAGCATATGACTATGCAAAGTTTATTTTTCTCTTTGCAAAGAAGTCTCAAAAATCAAGTTGTTTTGTCTTTGTTAAAGAAGTTGCAAAATATACCATCTGAAGGTTTTCTTCTTTATTTATGTTGATTTCAACAGACTCTTCTACTAGCATCGATGACTTTTCTTGTTCAACGAGGAGAATATTTAAACCTCTATCCTTAGGTGCCTCAGAGAGTTTTTCATCCTCGGATACATTCTTTATTTTGATTGTTTCTTTTTCCAAAGGCGCCTTTCGGTTTTCACCTAAGGACTCATCATTTTTCTCATTTTCATCTTTTTTCTTTTTATATTCATTTTTGTGACTAGAGGTGTAAATAGACTCCCCAAAATATGCTTTGTCATCCAAGTCTATGGTAAAACTAGCTTTATGATCCCCCCTAGGAATGCCTTCTCGAAGTCCCATGAACTCATCTATTGATTCATTGTTCTCGAATGTGTCTAAGGTGGGTGTACCTTGTTGATCCCAGTCGATAAGTTTGGGATATATGAGGGGCATGTCATCATTGAAGTTATCAAAGGTGGAAGCTGACAAGGTGAATATAGAGTGGTTGACATGGTCATAGAAGTTTTGGACTAACTCCTTCTTGGTCTTTTTCCTATGGGTAGGTAAACTCTAATGTGGGACTATTGCAATGGCTAGGTCATCAGAAGATGGTTCGTGAGGTGCCCATGATGCATGATCAAGGGTTTCCCAATAATTGTGCTCAAGCCATTCGTCTTTGGACAAGGACTTCTGATTATGAGGACTAGATGACTTTGGTAAGGATTTTATCATGTGGTCCAATTCTCCAAATAGATTATCTAGGTTCATGGTACTGATAGAGGAAAGGGAATCCCATTCATAGTCACTTGAGTCAAGGGATTCATCGAATAATGGGGGAAGTGGTTCGTGAGATATCTCGATGTCTGCATAAGCACTCACTTCCTCTTGAAATGGTGACGAAGTATTAGGAAAACCAATTCTAAGCAGTTGAAACCCTAGCCCTAGGTATTTTGGTCATGGTGAGACAATGATCGGTTTCGTCCTTCCATTTTGATGTAGTCTTGACCAACTATGTCCATCATAGCCTTTGCTTTGCATTATCCTAAAGATTTTTCCATATTAATCCTTAGCTATTTGAATAGACGATGAGGGGTATTCATTGTCTTCCTGGTACAACCAGGAGGTAATAT
Organism: Sequoiadendron giganteum; assembly: GCA_007115665.2. NCBI lineage: Eukaryota > Viridiplantae > Streptophyta > Pinopsida > Cupressales > Cupressaceae > Sequoiadendron > Sequoiadendron giganteum. Next base: position 42,077,757 of record CM021104.1, on the reverse strand, counting down.
CACTTTTTTCCACAACCTCTTCACTTAACTCTCCCCATTTGGTCAATGTCATTGTAGGGGGAACATAAAATGTGACAACTGACTATCTTCTATCTGCCATGGGTAAGCCATATGCCTTAGGTGGAATTAGCTGACTGACACAATAGGATGCCTTCAAGTGATATTCTCCACAACCCTTGTCTTGGATCTTGACCTTAGGAGTGGATGATGGTGGTTTGAATGAAATGGACTTGGTAAGATGTGATGGATCAATGTATAGGGATAAAGTGGATGATGAAGCTTCTTGATTAACGGGTACCTATCGTTGTGGAATTTCCCTTAGGCTTGTACAATATTGAAAAGGATCTGGATCACCATCAATTGTGATTTTGGTGCCATTATACAGGAATTTAAGACATTGGTGATATGTGGAAGGTATGAATTTCATGGTGTGTATCCAAGGTCTACCTAACAACAGGTTATATGGAAGGGTGAGATCCAAGACTTGGAAGTTGTTGTTCATGATTGTTGGGTCAATTCTGATAGGGAGTGTAAAACTCCTTTGGATGATCTTTCCTCATCATCATAAGCCTTGATGACTATACTCTTAGAGGTGTCTACACATTCTTCTGAGAATCCTAATGCCTTAACAAATTTTAGGGTACACAGGTTCAAACCTGCTCCTCCATCTACCAAGACTCATATGACTTTGGTTTGATGGACCAGGACTTCAAGATGTAAGGGATCATTATGATTAGTCTTTTCGGTTGAGTAATCTTGTTTGGAAAAAGTGGAATGATGGGAGTTGGTTAAATATCCTACCGTTTCTTCGAAATGATTGGCATCTAAGTCCGTAGGGACAGTCGTGTTCTATAAGGCTTTGTCAAGAATGTCTCGATGCTCAAGTGGTAAAGTCAACAATTCTAAAATGGATATATTTGCAGGGATTTTGCTTAGTTGATCAAGGAGATTGCACTTAGACTTGGAAGACTATGTAGGTGGCTCAAAAGAAGGACATGGAATAGTTATCTTTGTTATGCATGTGTTTACAGCACATTCAGGTTGCTTCTTAATGGTGATGGTATCGACATGTTCATTTGCAGCACGGAGGTGATTTACGATCTTTCGTTTTCCATAGTCATACTTGGTATTTGCATAATTGGCTGATGGAGAATTCTTGGTTCCCGAACTGGAGGCTTTTCCTTTTGTGTGGTCATGTAATGGGTCTATGAAGACCTTATGATCACTGTTCTTGGTATTTTTCTACCCATTGACCTCTATGGTTCCGTTTTCAACAAAGTCTTGTATAATATTCTTCATTTGGTGACACTTTTGTAGGTTGTGTTCTTTTGTTCGATGATAGTCACAATAGGCATTATCGTCCCACCATGAAGGTTTAAACTATCCAGGATCATACTCTCTTGGTTCCAAAGGTTTAATGAGATTATGTTTAATCAACTCTTTGAAAATTGTCTCGATTGGTTGCCCTAAAGGGGTAAATTCACATGTAGGAAATCTCCTTTGTGGTCATTATTGTTGCGAATTTTGGATATAATTAGCTATTTGATCTGGACTATTCATCATGTCTTGATTGGGGTTGTAACCTCTAAGTGTGATAACTGGTCCCATATGTATGGTTTTAGCATCAATAATGACATCATTTGTAACTTTTTTTTTTCTAGACCAGAATTTATTTCTATCATTGGGAACGTTTTGATGTTGAACGACTGGGTTTCTGCCTGGTACTTTAATTTCTCCCTTGTCAATAAGGCCTTTTTAAAGGATAATGCCCTTTTGTACCAAGTCTAGGAATGAAGTACAACAATGTACCCTTAAGTCACCTCTCAGTTTTGGATTAATTTTTTCAAGGAATATGGTGACCTTTTGCTTTTCTGGTATTTCAACTGGACATGTGCCAGCTAGACTTCTCCATCTCTGGAAGAAAGTGGTGAAAGTTTCACCTTCTTCTTGTGTTGTGTGGCACAAGGTAGCTATTGTCACTTCATTGTAAATATTAAAGGAAAAGTGTTCAAAAAAATTCTCAGCTAATTCACCTAAGGATTGTATGCCATATGGTAATTTAGAGAACCATTCTAGTGCTATCCTGATAAGGGTTCACGGAAATAGTCTCATCAAGTATGTGGGGTCATATGATATGTCCATGCATGTCATTGAGAATTATCTAATGTGTTCCAAAGGATTTTTCCTCCCATTATACTTAGGCGAATTCGGTATAATGTATCCATGGGGGAAGGGTGTCATGTAAAGCACTTTGTCGAAAGGACATGGGCATAGATCTTGCGCTGAGATAGTTCATTTGCTTGACATAGACATGTTGTCCATCTATTGTTGAAGCGTTTGCATTTGGTTTTGAAGAACATCTACTCGTGTCAAGGAAATGTTGTTTGCATTGTTTGGATCGATGTAGGTATTCTGAAATGCCATGTTCTATGATGGGTTGTGATTTGGTGAGGGAATATATCCCATTAGAATGTTTTGATTCATATTGGGGATATTTCTTGTCTAAATGTTATGATTTGGTATAGGAATCTTCATGCCGACTTTGGATCTCTTACCAGTAGTGTTGGTGCCAAAGGGGTTTGATGAAGTTGCTCCCGTAATAAATTGTAAACCTTGTGTTACATTGAAAGGTATTGTTCTTACAATTGACAATGTTTGAGTAGGTATACCAGTCGATATTGCTGTAGTAATTTGGGGAATAGAAACACTTGACTTCGAAGTTTGCGTTGGTTGAGTAGACGGTGTTTTCAAAGTATGAATATCAAATCCTGGTGGTAGTGTGGCACCTTCTACTAGCAACTTTTCTAGATATTGTTGGGGATCATTTACCAAACACTCATCCATAAAGGATGCAAACTCAGGATCTTGTACAGTGGTGTCTATGTCTTCAACATAAATTTTTCCATGTGTGTCTCTAGTGACGTATTTTTCAAGCAAAGGTTTGTGTGGTCTCTCTTTCCTCAATGGTGGATTTCTGAAAGGATTGACAAATTTGTTAGGGTCCGACATTTCTTTCTTTTTCTATTTAGACCTTGTTTCAACCATGAAAAGTTGCTCAAAGTGAGGTAATGCAGACTATGTCTAAGATTGATATGACCTATTTCTATATTTTTTGGATTTTCCGAAAATAAAGGATGTTGCTAAAGATTTCTAAAATGACGTATACTAAGATGACGTATGGTAGGATGGATAATATGCAAAATATTGAGTAGACTATGATAGTAAATGATTCTAAGATGTGTATAACCTACCACCTATGGAATAAATGCATGCAATGATTTGAGTTTGACTAAGGAACCTAATTGTAGGACAAAAGACAGTTGACAAGCTGAATTTCTCAAACTAGACTGTTGAGCTGAAAAGATTCACTAATAGGACCAAAGTGACTAGGTTCAATGATGAGTAGAAATCGGAACATGAACATATCCAATGATGTGGAAAGTCATTCTATTCTATGATATGCAATTTCCTAGGAATTATCTAAATGAATGCAACTTAGGATGACTTATGACTAGGACATATATGACACCTAATAATGCAAGGTTTTTGAGAAAAAAAAATTCTAGTTTCTATCTAAGGTTGATCTTTAGAAACAAAAGTGAAAAAGATAGTAATTTTTTAGACTCAGTTTGTAGGTTTCAAAGTTTTCTGTTGACAGTCAAATGCGGTTCACCTATCAGATGTAGTTCTATTTTTGACAGATGCAGTTTATCATGCGCATGTGGTGATTTGACTAAACTTGGTTTCAAATGTTGACACACAGTTGCGGTTTTCTGACAGATGCGGTTTACTGTATGACAGATGTGACTCAATTGATCATATGCAACTCGGAATATAGACTCTATGAACCTAAACTTGTTGACAGACACTCATGGGTTTTCGATTAACAAATGCTGCTTGCATATACACATGCGACTCGAAAATTGACAGTTGTGGCTCAAAATATCTAAACTGTAAAACTAAACTTTTTTGATAGACATATGCGGCATTTACCTTAACAATTGCGACTCTCTAAGATAGATGTGGTGTTAAAAGCGATAGTTTCAACTCACTTTTGACAGTTGCATTTTTCTGAAAATTGTTTCAACTGACTCTATTTGTTGATGAATTTTTTTGATGAATACAGCAAAAACAAGCACATAAATCAATGTGTTTTTTGTTTTGTAGTGATAGATCTATTAAAACCAAAGAAAATTTACAACCTAGGCTTTTTCGACAATATTTACTGAGTTCTTGGTTGGATAAATCCAACTACGCATATTCAAGGCGGATGACTAGTAGCTTGACCCCACTGGCTCCCGTCCATGACACTCACTTATACGGGGAAGCCAAGATATTGTACCCATGAAACTCCCATGGCATAGATCTCATCTCCACACATGAACCATAAGAATGTAAGATGGCTTCACAAGTCCAAACCTGCTACACCAGCAAATAGGTAGGATTTTGGCAAAACTACAACATGGTTTTTAGTAAGGGAATTTCATTCATGGGACACCATCTAGTACGGAGAGAGACCATTTCTTCCCTTCTCATCAAAATAGTGAGCTTGATTTCTGGGGTTTCCCCCAAAAATCCATTTTTATATACCGGGTGGAAGTTGCTGGCTAAAGCGTGTTACCGGTCTGAGTCCTCTTGAGGTGAGTACTTTTTCCCACCAAGACAATCTAGAGTCAGTAACCGTTTCTCTTACACCCGAGATTGCATGATTGCGCAAGGGGAGAGGATACTTCGATATACCGAATCGTAAAGGGTTACAAAATGTGCTTTCACACTAGACAAAGCAAACACTGATTCTTTTTAATCCAAATGACAATTATTTATCTACCAAATAGAAATATTTCCAAATAAAATTAACAAAGTCATTAGGTCCTGCATGCAAACTAATCAGTAGTTCCTTTGTGTCTTCAGCTTTTGTCCTGAAAAAAATATGTTTTTTGGTTTTTATTTTGGTCTTCTATGCTTCGTCCTACAAAAACTAAGTTATTCCTCTAAACAGAGCTACAAACAAACATTAGCGAAAAATGAAATAACACGAAAAATGAAAATGCAAATGTACGAAAGTAAATAAAAAGTGAAAAATATATTACCAGGAAGATGTAGCTTTTTGAGCCATAGATGCGGTATGATATTGACAGGCAGATGCAGTTCGTGTTGACAGTCGAGCGCGATGTGAAATGTTGACAATCAGATGCAGTGCAGGATGTGTCAAATGCAGTGCAGAATATCAGATGCGGTGCAAAATATCAGATGTGTCGTGAGATGTAGTAGATGTAGTTCGCGAATATGGATGCGTCGTTTATTTGGGAGAATGTTGTGTGTTGTACAATAACCTGCAAAATAAAAAAATGGAAAGATGAAAAAATGTTGCACGAACTTGAAGCATGTTCACGTTGGGTTCACCAAATGTAACATAGAATTTTTGGGGATTAATGCTATAGCTACACATATTAAAGCGATCAACTCTAATCTAACAAATAATCTAAATAAAAACAACAAAGAATGAATTAAATGAACATAAAGAAACTAAACAAATAATTGAAAAGATCTCACCGAATATGCGTCCTCTCCTTCGAATTATCTCGATTGTCCTTCTCCATTTTGTTGTTTCAGTATTCTTGCCCTCAGATTTTCAGTATTGATGCAAGCATAACCTTGTTGAATGTCTAAGAAAAATATCAAAGATTAAGTTTCTTCTCAAAAGTATTGATTTCGGGAGAGGAAGAATAATGATAATGATAGGTCATTTTATAGATTTTGGGTTTTCGAATGATCAGCTTAGATTTAAAAGAGAGATCGATAGATGCGATTGATGAATGTCATGCAATGTGGGTTCTGTGTCAGTTATAACATGAGTCAAGAAAGACTGCAAGACAAATATTAAATTAGAACGATAACTTAATCTTGTGTCAAGACTGTTCGAAAATAGAAAGAACATGAGTTCCAGATTAAACAAACAATTTAATCTTAAGTTAAGAGTCTTCAAAAATAGAAGAAATAGACTTTGAATGTCAAAGAAAAACTTAGAACTCAACGAATAATTCATTCATATGCATACATGAACTAATTAATTAAATAAAGATATTTAATTAATAAACACATTCATGCATATGAGTTAGAACTAGTTAACTGACTAGTTGTGACAGAGAGTTCTCTCGCAGAGATGATCAGATATCGAACTTGGAGATAACTGGTGGATTAAAAATAGATCTTGAGTCAAAAGGTGAGTGAATGATTAGAAAACTGAATGATAGAATAATGTGACATAAATAATTAAATATGAATTAAATGTTAATTTAATTCAACATTCGAAAATGAGAGATTTAATTAAATAAATAATGTAATTTATTTAATTGACTGTTTGAAAAGGATTAAATGAATAATTAAATAATAAATATTTAAGTATAGTTGAAATATGATAAAGGGGGTAATCAAATAATAAATTATTTAATTAAGAAGGAGAATTATTTAGTTAGTGACATAATTTAATAAATATGATTTATTTAATTAATCAAGTTGAATAAAGGTCATTATGAATTAATTTAAAAGGGTATTTAATTAATAGAGGAAATATGTGTTTAGAAAAGGTAATTAAATAATATACATTATTTAATCATGACCATGGATAATAGAAAATTATGTCGAAAGTGGTGCTTGCAAGCTTAGACCAATTTTCGGTATCTACAATTTCTATATTAGTGAGAGCATTTAAAGTCATGCAATTTACCCCTTCAAATCCCATTGATTTGCTAAGCTTACCTTATGGTAACTTCATGTTACCCATATTTTCTTGTCTCTTTAGATTCTCATGGTTTTTATTTACTATAAATTTGGCTCCCACTTAATTTTTTTTTTTTTTAATTAAGATTACATCATGTATGTTCAATTATATCATATCTCACATTATGTGCCTTTAGTTGAGTTCATGAGCATGGATTTTATTGATATGTGTAATTATATGATGATTTACTTGGGTAAATCTCTGAAGAAGTACTTCCTCAATAATTGTTAACATGTTTTTATTGGTTGGAAAATTTTTATATTATGCATCATGAAGAGGGAATGGGACATCTTGTCTTATCTACTAGTTGGGAGATTTCTATTCAGACAAAAAGTCTCTTCCCAAATCATTATTTTATAAGTGGGCCCATTTTTACGAATGTGATAAATTTCACTTTGCTGCAAGAAAATTTTAATTAAGTGTAATGGAAAACACATGGTAGACTATGATTGCATCATACTAAGGGTAATGTATCATGGTTTGATATTAAAGTTCTATATTAAAGTAGGGAGGTAGCAGAATCTTGGCATGTACCACTATGTTAGGAAATCGTTATGCCTAAATAGATGCTCCTTATCGACCCATGGAATATTATATGTTGAGTGAATTATCTTTATTTAAGACTAGGATAGCTACCAAAATTTCTTTTCACTATTATTTCTTATTCACATCATGATTTTAATACTTGTCATTTTATAGATATGATGGGTGATAATTTCAAGAACTTAACTAAGAATCATAATTTGGGACTTACAAGTGGTTCAAATTTATTACATATTTCATGAAAGATAAAAAAAGATAGCATGATAACCAACTCAAACAAAGATAACATGAAAGATAACATATTTCATTGATTAGTTAATCAACTCAAACAAAGATAAAAGATAACATGAAAGATAAAAAAAATTACTCCTAAAAAGATGGGAGCAATGAGCGCGAAGAGCCGTTTGAAGCGGCTTTTGAATTCTTTTGAAGGTGTTGATGGTGAGAGTGATGGAGAGGACGCGGATGGGGATGGTGGCTTCCTTTCTATTTGGTTGAAGATTGTTGCACAGGGAGGTAGTGTGTCTGGTGGTGTAGATTTGCCTATGAATGGCTCTCCTGAGATTATCGTTTCTCTACATCTTCTCTTGTGTAGTATTGTCCCTGAAGTTTGTGGCTCTCCCAATTTGGTGTGACATGGGCTATGGTGTCAAGGCTACACATTTTTGGATGTGCCTTGTTGGGTGGTGTCGGTGGCTCATTGGCCTATTGGGTCAGTTTCTATGTTGAGCCCTATTTCCTTTATTGTTGATGATGGAAGTGTTTCTTCTTCTGTGGTGGGGGTCGTTGCTTTGTTGTAGTGGGTTTTTTCCCTTCTCTACTTTGGGCCTTTGGCCTTTTTTGTTGGAAATAAGGTGTTGGGTGTGGAGACGTGGGATGATTATCTTATCCTCATTTGTTGGAGGTCTAGGGAGTTGCTTGTCTCATCTTGTGTTATGTTCTTCTCCCTCCTTGCTGGTGGTATGTTGAGGTATTTGCGGTGAAGGTGGTGTTGTTTGGGACTTGTCTCTTCCACTGGAGGCTAGGTTGTGGCACTGTCCTTGCTTTCCTTTGGCTGGTTTTTCACATTTGTTATCAGTGTGCCATGGTTCTGGGTCTGCTTAGTTTGGTGCTCCCTTATGTTGTTGGCTTGGCTTCTAGGTATGTGTCCTCCTGTGCAATGTTGGTGTTGTTGTGGGTTTTTTTTGTGCTTGGCAATGGTGAAGGTGGTGTTTTAGACCTCTTGTACCCTCTCTTGTGCAAGTCCCCTAAGGGTGGTAAGGTTTAGTTCATTGGCCTTCTTCCTGTTGTGAGGTGTGGTTTGGGTAGGGTGCTTCTATTTGTGTGCTCTTCCTGATGTGTGGGAGCTTTTGGGATCTCATTTTTGACCTATGGTTCTTCCCCTTTTGTGGGGTCTGGTGGGGACTAGTGGTCTCCTAAGGTTGTGCTCTAGTTAAAACCTATTGTTTTCACTTTGGTGGTTGCCTTGGGAGTTTTCTGGTTGGCCCAAATGGGTGGAATCTTAAAGTTGTTGGATGGGTTTCCTTTTCTACTGCCTGTGCTACCAATGGATGTGGATCCCTTCCTTTCTTTTGTCACTATTCTCTGCCATGTTCCTCAATTGGCTTCTTTTGAGGTGGAGTATGCTTCTATTGAGGGGGAGCCCTCTCCTTTTGATGTGGAGATGGTTGGTGAGGAGATGATGGAGAGTTATTTTCCCTTTTATGAGTTCCTATCGAGGTGGAACCTACTTGTGTGGGTGAGTGATGGCTCTAGTTTGGATGGGTTTCATTTTTTTTTCTCCTATAGAGGGGAGCCCTCTCCTCTTGAGGTGGAGTTTGGGTTGGTTCTCCAGGTGGGTTGGTGCTACAAGTTGTTTGTTTCTTCAAATGTTTCAGCTTTGGTCTTTATCTCTATTTTGCCTTCTTTTTGTGGCTGGCAGATTGGTGAAGAATAAATATTCTTTGGTTTGGTTGTTGTTGTGCTTGGGTTAGTGCATTTTGAAGAGTGTTTCTCTGTTGCTATGGGTGATTCTTTCCCCTCTTTTGGTGGGAATCTGGTAGGCTCAGTTTTGAGTGATAATTTTGCTATAGTCCATCTATTGAAGGTGGTTTGTGGCTTGGTTGTTTACTGGAAAGACCTTAGGGCTAGCTATGTTGTGGGTTGCTTAGGATTGTTGCTTGTGCATAAGTTTTAGTTACTCCTAGTTTTGGTACCAGGTTTGGGTTATTTTTCTATCTTTATCTTGGGACTATTATTTTTTTTTAGTGTCTTTCCTCACCTGGTTATCTAGTGACCAGGTGTTGTTGGTGTTTCTATTGTGTTTTGTGGTCTATCTGTTGGTGTTGGTTTTATGTTGTGTTGGTGATGTCTAAGACTTTGACATTTGTTGTGTCTTTCTCTTAGCTCTCTAAAAAGTTCTTGGTCCTTTCAAAACCATGCTTGTCCTTTTTGGCCCTTGTGGCTTGTTGTGTAAAGGGTACGACACCCTATAAATTATGTTTATCTTATCGAAAAAAATATTATATATTTCTTAATGCATCACACTTTGAAGAAGAATACTTTTATCAAACATGCAATTGGATATGGGGTCATTTTGTTATAAAAATGAAATAGATTGAATAAGCCAACAAAATATTTAAGAGAAAGTTACATGAAGTTGAAAAACATAAGAATACAAACTAGGACTCTAAGAGATTATGCAATTTCAATGTGAAATAATTGTATTAAGAGCTTCCAAGATGAAAAGAGTAATGAAAATGTACATAAAATATGCAAATAAAATCTAGGTAGTAAATTTATATAGAAATAAGGAGAGGGTGTATGTGGAAAATCCAACTAGTAGGAATCAACCACAAAAAGTGGAGATGGACCACCAAAAGTGGAAAATGTTCTACTCTTTAAGGAAGGGGACAATGCATCAATTATATCCTAGATATTAATTAATAAACTCACTTTATTATCCTAAGAAACTTTAATAAAGTATAGGAAAACCTAGGACTAAGGGAAAATAAATTTTACCACTAGGAACATAAAAACCTACACCAACACCCCCCCTTAAACATAGATTAGGAGGATGTAAAATATGATGGGTCTTGGAAAATGAGGCCATGTTAGCTACCCATGTATAAATAAGATTCCCCCAAAATAAGAAGAAGCCCACCCCATAAATAGAGAGATAATAGACCCCCAAAATAGAGAGAGAATAGGACTAGGTAGCACCCCCAAAAGAGGACACCAACCACACCCCACGAAAATATCACAAATAAAGGAGCTTTCTCTCAGTGAAGGGTTTGGTGAAGATGTTTGTAGTCTGATTTGATGTCAGACAATAGTTGAGATCAATGATCACCAAATGAATCAACACCTAAATGTAGTGCATATGGATCTTGATGTACTTCGTCTACTGATGATGGACTAGATTGTGAGATATTTGAATCACACTCTGGTTGTCACAATAGATGACTATGGGCTTCCATAAGGGAATGCCAAAATTAGTGAGATTTTTTTGAAGCTATATGGCCCCAGTAGTAGCATTAACCACTCCTTGATACTCCACCTTTGTAGATGAAAGAGAAATTGTAGACTAATTATTACTCAACCAACAAACTAGACTAGAACTAAGGGAGAAGAAATACCCTAAAGTAGACTTGTGATCCTAAGAATTGCCTGACCAATCTAGATATGTGTATCCCACCAAGTTAAAATCCATTCCCACTGCATAATGAATCCCATATTTTTTGAGTTCCCTTGATGTAGTAAAGAATCTATTTAGTTGCATTCTGGTACAACTAATGTGGCTCTTGCATGAATTTAGATACCATGCCTACTACATATAAAATATCAGGCCTCATATGAGTTAGATAGATGAGACTTCCAACAATTTGTCGATACAAAGTGCCATCAACCAAGGGTGAAGAACACTTAGCCTCAAGTTTGGCCCCTGATAAGAATGGAGTCAACACAGGCTTACAATCAGCCATGTGAAACCTCTGGAGAATGTCAAGTGCATACTTAGACTATGTGAGAGTGATACTTGAGGAAGAATGAGTGATCTCAATCCCCAAGTAGTCTAGAAATACCAATTCAGATATCAAAAATTGATCATGAACGGTGGTTTTTGATACTCGAATGGTGGATGAGTGACTTCCTGTGATCAAAAAATCATTGACATAGAGAACCAAGAAGGTGTGAATAAAATACTACTAAAATATATAGACATTGGGATCAAAATGGCATCGATTGAAACCTGATTTAAGAAGGAAGGATTTCATATTTCCATACCAAGCTCGAGGGGCTTGTTTGAGGTCATATAGAGACTTTTGTTCAGATGACACAAAATTGAAGGATCTTGAATGAACCCCTATGGCTACTCCATGTATATATCCTCCTAAATATCACTATGAATAAAAACACTCTTCACATCCATCCAATGAACATACCATGATCTATGTGTTGCAACTATAGCAAGAGAAAGTCATATAGAATTCATTTCTGCAACTAGTGCAAAATTCTCAAAGTAGTCAATCCTTGGAACTTGGGAGAATCCTTTGGCAACCAAGCGAGCCTTATTCTTTTCAACCGAACCATCTACTATATTTTTTTTTGATAGACCCACTTGCATCGAATAATTTTTCTTCCCTTAAGAAGTGTGACAATATCCCAAGTGTGGTTCCTATTCAAGGAACTAAACTCTTCTTGCATTGCTACATCCCACCTAGGGACACCAAAAGCTGAAGAAGGAAGACATGTGGAGCATCCTGAAATTGTGATCTTGTTCTTCTATGATCTAAAGGATCCTCTACCTAATCACCTACTGACTACAAAGTATAACAAGTTGAAAAAGGCCCTACGACTAGAGAAGTAGGAGAGTTAGGAGGACAATCATCATCCTTTGAAGATGAAATATGTGCATCCACATAATCACTATCATCATTTGAAGTGGAGGAAGAAGACTCCTCATCATGACCTGAAGTATTATGAAACTATGAATAGCTATCATCATCATACAAGGACTCCAATCTAATGGTGGTAGAAGTGTCAAGAGAAGGACTAGAAGAAATTTTCTCAAATTGAACACTCCTCTCAATGAACAACTCTTTTGTGGTAGGATGGAGAATCCTATAGCCTTTGACATCATCTAGGTAACCAAAAAAAATGCAAGGATTGCTCTACAGATACGTAGCCTTAGGTTTTTCTATTGGAATGTGGGCCCATGCACTATATCCAAACACTCGAAAGTGCTTAACTAATGGTTTTTTACTAGTCCAAGCTTCAAAAGGAGTTAACCCTTCATATATTTGCGTGGAACTCGATTCTAGATATAACACACATAGTTAATGGCTTCTTCCTAGAAAGGTGGTGCCAAAGACTTGGAGTGAATTATATAGTTATCCATCTCTTTCAAGGATCAATTCCTTTTTTCTACAACTCCATTCTGTTGAGGATTGTAAGGGACTATATTTTATAAATCAATACCCTCTAAAGCATAATATTGCATAAACCTATGGTTGACATATTCCCCCCCATTATCTATACGTAAAACTTTGATAGATTTTCTAGTTTGTTTCTCTACAAAAGCCTTATACTCCAAGAATGAATCAAATAGTTCAAACTCTTGTTTGAGAAAGTACACAATGGAAAACCTAGAAAATCATCAATAAATGTCAAAAAATATCAATATTTACTAAAAGATGATTGTGAAAATGGCCCTACCAAATCACTATGTATTAACTTTAAAAGATGTGAGACTCTCCAATATTTTTCTTTGTCAACCTTCTCTTCATGATGCTTCCCAAAAATGTAACTATGACAAACACCTTTAGAAAAGAAAACTATAGGCAATCTTGTAACCATGTCCTATTTGTTGAGTTGCTACAAGTAGTAGTAGTTCAAGTGGTCAAACCATTGATGCCACAAATTACTCACATCATTTGAATGAGTGTGTAGAATAGTCAAAGGATGATCAAGAACAAAGTGAGAGAAGAAATAAAGTTGATAATGATGATCTTCTCTCCCAAATGAAACTTTAGAATCAGTATTCATCTCATGAATCACCACTGAATCAAGATTAAACTGAAATCTCTTACATGTATTGGTGTTAGTGATTTGATAGATCAATAGGAGATTAGTTAATAATGAGGATTCAAAAAGAACATCCTAAAATGTCCCATCCCCCGTATCAAAAGGACCTCTTTGACACACCTCAACTAGAGTGTTGTCACCCATGAAAATGGAAGGCATAGAACATGGCTCCATAGATTCAAGTTCATCTTCAGCTAAAGCCATGTGCTGTGAAGCACCCAAATCAATAAATCATGTGGATGGTGGAGAAGCAATTGTCACAAGGGCCTCACCCTTTCCTTTCCCCTTGTTGTTGTCTTTGGATTTGCGAGAAAACTCTTTTGAACTCTATTTTATGGAATCAAGAACACTAAGATTATTCTTCTCAGAAATGTGTGTTAAGTGATCAACTTGTTTCTTCAAAAAATTGTGCTCATCATGATTAGGTTTCTTACAATAGGCACATTTGACCCTCTCTTTCTTAGGCTTTTCACCTTTCTTTTGGAGTAGCTAATTTTTTATTCTTCTTCTCTTTGCTATTATTTTGTTTCTTATCCTTATTACTACTTTGTGCTCTTTGTTTATTTGTGCCAAGGTTAGCAGCCAAGGAATGAGACTTAGAAGACTTAAGAGTGACCATTTGAATTATCTTACTAAGATGAGGTCTCATTAATTGCTTTTGGAGTAACTATTTTTTTATTCTTCTTCTCTTTGCTATTCTTTTATTTCTTATCCTTATTACTACTTTGTCCTCTTTATTTATTTGCGCCAAGGTTGGAAGACAAGAAATGAGACTTAGAAGACTTAAGAGTGACCATTTGAATTATCTTATTCTACTCCCATGTGAGATAAGTAGAAAATCATCCAAAGATGGCATCTTGAATTGAGACCCAAGTACATCCTTAGTAGCATAGAAGGTAGAAACAAACACAGAATATTCATAACATAGCTTTGACAAAATTCTTAGAATCAATCATTCATCTTTATTATCAATTCCACATTGTTGTAGCTATAGCCTTAGTGATTTAAATTTGGTGAATAAATCTTGAATTTTTTTTAAGTTTCCTGGATTTAAAAACTGATTAGTTCATTCTCCAACATATGACCCCTCATAGAATCTTGTCTGCCAAAAATATATTCTATATTTTTCCATACTTAATTTGGAGTATTCAATGATTCAGTATGAAAGAGTAAAGTAGGAGATACAGACACACACAGTTCTCCATATTCTTTATCACATTTGTTAATTCACTTTGGCATATCTTCATATTTAATTAGTTCAATTTCTAGTCCTATTATTATTCTATGCAAATAGAGTCTTCTTAAGTGATTTTTTTTTCCACTCAAAAAAGTTGTATGTAGTTAGAGTAGGAATTGTTGTTGATGCCATGATGAAGAAATGCAAAGGAAATTCAGAAAGAAAGTGAACATCAAAATGCCAAGAACACCCCCACCCTTTTCACTAGTATCAAAGATGATCCCCAAAAAATTATAAAGTTGTCACTTTATAATTTAGTGCATTTACAAAGCCTTTTCCAAGACACAATATTCAATGGGCTCAAAATAGCCAAAATTATAAATTTTGATACAAAATGAACCTGACACAAAATATGGAAAAGCTAACCTTACATTTTTGTAGTTCTCTCCAATACCTTTCCAACACCTATTCCTTTTTAAAACTAAGAGCATTGGGACAAAATTTATGGCCCGTTGAAGAAATTAACACAAAATAGATTCAACCTAAAATATCTAGTACAAAATTGCAAAAATATCTTCTCAATACCTCTATGGATAAAAATTTCTTGTCTCTAGCTTTCCAGCAATATCTCATTTTCAAAAGATGGACAAAGTGGGGAAAATTTATGAAAGTTTAAAAAAAAGGCCCAATTTGGTCTAGTGTGGGAGCTTTGGTGGCATTGTTGGTGGTTGTTGGGAAAAATATTGGTGGTGCTCAGGTTGATGGGCAACGAAGATTTGGTGGTGGTTTGTTTGACCATTAGCGATCAACTCTTAGCTAGTTGCAGTTAAATCCAACACCAGGTGGTTAACATAAGTGTTTGGTAGTTTTAATAGCTATTGGTAGCTTAATTAAACTGATGGTTGATAGCTTGTAGCAAGCGGCTTAAAAATCTATAGGCTTTAAAAAAGCCCTCAATACTTATGTGAGCGCTTAAGCACTAACAACAAGTGCTAAGCACTTTTAATAAAAGTACTTTGTTTTATTTATTTATTTATTAAATATATAAAAGGCCATTGAATAAATTTTTTTGAATTTTTTAATAAAATTAATGACCATACCTATGTACATGTGACCTAGGGGCTACACGGCCTCCTAGGTAAATAAAATTTTGTCACCAAAAACAATTTTTGCCAAATATAGGCAAATTATATATCAAAATTTATGGAATCAACCTCCTGAATGCAATGGAAAGGTTATTTTTCATTAAAATTCTCTTGGAAAAACTTTTTCACTATATCTAAGCTTCAAACCCCCATTTGCAACTTTGTCAAATGATCTCCAATTTGGATGAAACAAAATCCAAAACTGAGTTTCTTGAGCCTTCTGGATGCATTGGAATAGTCAAAAATGCTACCAATATAACCAAAAATGTTGAAATCACTTGGATCTCATATAACACATATACAATATGAAGAGTTTGTTAGATATTTTCAAATCCTTTTTTATTCTCCAAATTGCTCAAAATGCAAGAGAAGAGGATACAAGAATTGACAAGATCTTTACAAGAAAACTCAATCTCTCAATCAAGAATCTATGAACTTAGATTTTTCAAAATAAAAGCTATGATACCATGTTAGAAATTTTAAAGAGATTGAATAACCCAAGGAAAATTTAAGGGAAAATCAAAGTGACATAAACTATAAAAACATAAGAATGCAAACCAAGACTTTGAGAAATTATGCAATGTTGATGTTAAAGAATTGCATTAAGAGCTTACAAGATGAAAAGAGATATAATGCAAATATGCATAAAATATGAAAATACAATCTAGGTAGTGAGTTTATATAGAACTAAGGAGAGGATGTGGGTGGAAAATCCAACCAATAGGAATCAACCACAAAAATTGGAGATGGACCACCAAAAGTGGAGGATGCCATGAAAAGTGGAAAGTGTTCCACCCTTTAAGGAAGGGGAAAACCCATCACTTATCTCCTAATTATTAATTAATAAACTCACTTTATTATCCTAAGAAATCTTAATAAAGTGTAGGAAAAACCTAGGACTAAGGGAAAGTAAATTAATCCACTAGGATAATAAAGACCTATACCAACACATTTTAGTAGTGGTTATACTTGCTAGTTGTTATCAACCAAATATAGATTATCTCATTAGAGTGTCTGTTTTTTGTTGAATAGGACAACTGAGAGGGGGGTGAATCAATTGTCACAAAATTAATCCTTTAGTTCAGTTACCGAAACTAATAGTTGAAACTAATTAAATGATTAATCATCAAATGCCAATGCAGAAACTCAAATCCAACACATAAACGCAATAACATCAAATTTACATGGAAAACCCAATAAGGGAAAACCCATGGTGAGGATTATCTCACACTATAGAGAATATAAAAACTGATTATAAAAAGGATCACTACTTCAAACAAGGCTTACTACCTAAAATAAGGACTCACAATCTGGAACAAGGACTCACTATCCAATAGGGCTACAACCCAGAGGGCTCATTACCACAAAGATACAAAGATGACAAAGAAGAATTTTTACAAAGAGAATATAGTCCCAATGCAACAAAGGATTCCACCACAGTCACTTGATCAACTTGCATGAATGATAGAGTTCACCTTCTACTCACTGCATCCAGAAACATAGCATTAAGCTTTGCACTGATCTCCCACACTTGCAAAACACACACTCTTACTGAATAGAATCAATGTCACATCAAATTGCACTTTATCTTTTCTCTTATTGCTCTTCTTCTTTGCTCTCACATCTGAACTTCATCATTAACTCATCTTACATTTATACCATCTTCAACTTTGAAAAATATCCAAAATCGGCCATCCAAATCCAAATTCAAATTAGGTTGGCACCAAAACATCCTAAGGTGGAATTAAAATGAGGGAAACCCAAAAACATGCTTCAAGGGACCCAAAAAGATCCAACACGCTTCATCAAACTCAAAATTAGTATTTCACACAAGGTCGGCCAAACCAGTGTAAAAACACATATAACCATTAAGCATGACTCTTTCAACTACCAAAACTATCTTCAATAGAACCAAGGCAACATAAATCTAGAACCATAAGTCATAAGACTTCATCAAAGAGAAATACGAACCAACAACACTTCTCCCAGACCTCAACCAGAAACATAGAAAACCATAGCTCACAACTAGTGAACACAACTCGCACTGAACAATGAATCAACAACCAAAAATCTACGTATAACATCTATTAACAACCATGAACAACATATCTAAACTGCACAAACACAAGATAAAATCCAAACCAAAAATAAGAGCAACCACTGAACATATCTTTATTACAATCTTCTCAATATCCTTGACATATATAGCCAACATCAACTAGTAGATAACTAGTCAACCAATTGACATCAATGACAACACCTCACAAAATTTCCACCACAATTTCATTATTGCAACAATGTTTTCTAGGCCAAGTGGATGAAATGTCCTCAAATAATCCTAGGTATCATATTATGAACATTAATTTGATGCCCATCAATTATTTTATTGAAAAATAAAAATGTGATGCTTGATTCCCACCAATTCAACTTGATTCAAGAAATCAAAATTTGAGATTTAAAGCTAGATTAAAAGGGTTAAAAAATGCACCATTCTATTTTGAGCTCATACATGCATTTAATAAAAAATGTGTTAGAATGTGTAAATAATTTAAATCATTGTTTTAGGATTATTTAGAATCAATTTCCAATGAGAAGGAGTAAAAGGGTGATGAATTGTAAATCGAGAAAGGGGTGGTGATATCACTAATATTTTTTTCTATATGGAGATATATTTGAATGCAATGATATGAAATATGTGTATGTTTTTTCTAAAAATCCTCTAAATTTCTCACCTTTCAATAATCTAGGGTTTGTTTAATAACATCTATTGTAATATAGTAGTACTATCTCTAGTAAACTAAAAAATTCATCCTTTGACTTAGATATATTGCCTCTCTAATATCCATTTATTGTTCAAAATGAGTCACGCCTTGTCTTAGACTAGTAAGGTTAAGAGATGTTTGGAAAAAGACCTAATTTTAAAATTACTTGGCTCTATTGAAAGAGCTAATAATGCCTAAGTAATTAACACATTTTCTAGATAGGCTACAAGGAAAATAATAATTAATTAGATGTGCCACCATCCCTATGACTAGCTAGGAACTTTTTTAAATTTTTTTCATAATCATTCCAAGATTTATACTTCTATATCCAATATATGGAACCTTGGATTGGGGAAGTAAGCTATCTCAATTTTTTTTGTCAATACCTAAATCATATATAAAATCTACAAATAGCATGATTATAAATCTATAAAATTAAAAATAAAAGGTGGTGAAGTACTATTTATATAGAGTAGAGAGTTTATCAAAAGGTTTGTGACCATAGAAAAAGTAACCCTTCTACTTTTTTTGGCTTGTCTAGGATCTCCTTGTGATTTTGGCTTAATGTTGCCTTGATTTGATGTTGTAATATGGATAACACATTCACATTAGGTCTTGGGCCTTTGTCAACTAATGTAATTTAATAGTGCCTTGCAAAAGTGTTGTGAAGTGTAGTAACACACTTTCACACTTTTCTAGGGTTTTGTCAAATAGCTAAGTATAATTTTAATCATAATAAACCTTGATATTTCCTTATTTGAAGTGTTGTAAAGTGTTGTAACACACTTTCACATTTCTCTAGGCTTTTCATTAACAATTGGGCTTTCTTATGCTTTAATTGGCCCTATTTTGCATCCCCAAGCCTCATTTATTGCATCTTTTTGAGGATAATCCTGACACTAATCAATACCCAATCATAATTCAGGTGTTCCTAGATTTTGTGGCCCAGATTTAGTGTCTAGGACTCATTCTCCACCTTTGGCAAATGAGTCCCACCTAGGTCTTTTTTGCCTCGATGCAGGTTTCACACATTTCTAAGAACTTTTCATTTTTGTTCCCATACATTTGGCCTAGGTGGACTCATTCACCACTTTGGGAAAATGAGTCCCATGTGACCAAAATTCAAATTTAATTCAAAATTCTAGTTGTATTTTATTCTCCTAGATCTGATGTCAACTTGTAGTGTTGTAATTTTGGGAATTCTTGCATAATTGAGTATAAATACAAGGTTCTTTCTCTCATTTTCATACCTAACGAGAAATCAAGTCACCTAGCATTCAAGAGATCACCTAGAAAGTTTAAAATTCATTCAAGAGAGTTCAAAAGAGAATTCAAGTGCATTCAAGGCCATATTATCAAGCATTCTAGAGAATTCTTCAAGTGTCAATCATCATGTCAAAGATTTCTTGCATCATGTTGTTTTAGAACTAACAATTGTGATGTAGGGTTTATGATTCAAGCAAGTGTTTCATTCAAAGATCTATCAATATCAAGCAAGATTCCAAGTCTACATCCATTGGAGCCATTACTTACATGTTTTCAACACCTTATTGCTAGGGCTTGGTCAGTTGCAACATTGGTATTTGTTCATTCATCATTCTCAACTCACATTTTCTTTCATTTCAAGGTTTAATTACCAACAAGGGGTTTGACCAAGGAAAACCCCTATTCTCTAACCTCATAACATTCTTCCCTCTTATTGTGTGTTATTTACAGGGCTAGGTTACAGATTTGTCAAGAAACAAAGTTGGAGGAAGTTGTCAAATCCCTCAAGTGTCAAAATTGTCATCAAGCCTTGGATGAGCTTAGAGAAGAACTACATGTGGAAATTTGCATATTTGGATCTGGAAACCAGTCAAAAAGAGTAGAGAAGACCGAGAGGAACATAATCCAATCTTGATCTTCCAGAAAAGTAGAAGTAGACTGATTTTCCACTATTGGCGAATGAGTTCCACTATACAGGCCTAACATAGATTTTTCTGGTTTTGGATACCCTTTTGGGTAAAACCTGTATCTACACATTTTCCTAGAAGCTGGACTGATTCATCTAGCTTGGAAAATGAGACCCAATCAACATAAATAGTAGATTTTCTAGTGATCCAAATCTCCATTTTTCCTTCTCTAGTTTACTAGGTGCACACTTCTAGTTTCATAGCTTTCTATTGCATTTTGCTTATCTTTTTCAGTCATTTAGGGTTAGACTACATTCAATTAGGGTTTTGTCTTAAAACTTGCATTACATTGTCTTTTACAAGTCTTAACTTGGTGGTGAACCCCTCATTAAACATAATTCAATCCCTAGGACAACCCTATTGCAAGATTTCAATCTCCTCTACATTGAGATCTCTAGGGTTATCCTTGAGTGGAATCTCTCTGAAAGTGGGTATGAACATAATTGACAAGATAAGTCCTTTTTTGAAGGTTCCATTTTGGTGAGCTTGCATTTAGGACATCATTATTCTAATTTGGAGTTCATTTACATCCTAAATTTTGCTTGCATTAACATTGCATTGCATTTTGCATTAGTTAATTGGCATTCTAGGGTTTCAAAATTTTGCATTAGTGAAAGTGCATATAGGTTGCATTTTTCACATCTCAAATCATTGCAAATCAATCAAATTCTGCATTTGCATCTCAAATATGCATAAAAAAAACATAAAAAGCATAAAGTTCAATTAAAAAATTCTGAAAATTTTCAAAAAAATTAGTTTGTGGACTCATTCACCACCTTGGGTGAATCAGTCCCTTTACATATTTTTCATTGCAATTTTTGGCATTTATAGTTCATTTTCTGACTTTTTGTTTGTTGTTTCTTTTTTTTTGTTTTAGTTTCTTGAATTTTAGTTATAAGCATTTCATTGTTCTTAGGTTGCATTGCATTTGCATTCACCCCTCATTTAGTAGCCTTTACATGATTGTTTGGTGTCTTATTGCTAATACCATAGTGAGAATAAGTTTGAGACTCATGTCATCCCATGATAGGACAATCATTGTGGATCTTGGGTTATCTAGAGTTTCTACTCCTAGTATTGACACTAGTACACTAGGCATATATAACACCCTTAGAAACTCTTTTCCTTCAAGTAGCATGCAAGTTGAACCAAGGAATGATAGTATCCCATAAGAAAACATAATTTAAATTCATGAGTATTTAGTAAATTTACATCAAATAAGCCTTGAAAAAATTTCAACTACCGCCATCCCTGCTATAGAAAACATTCACCGCATGCTTGAAAGTGAAGATGGCCTTGACCTTGTGAAAAACATAGTGCAAGTATTTGGAAAATATATTCCCTCAACCACTAGTTGTCCCTTACCAACAAGAAATGTTACAAGTCAAGGAGGAACTCAAATTCCTCCTCTCATAACAATAGTCTCAACAACTACCTACACTCCTCCCCAAGTCACAACAACAATGCAACAAGTTAGTAATGTGATTCCTTCCCTGGGTATTACTACTAGCATCCCTAGTTCCTATGTGGCAACAAAAGTTATATGTCCTACCTTACCACCTATAAGCATTCCATTCACTTTTCCTACAAACACATACACTCCATTACCACTTTCACTTCCATCTCATAACTCAACTTTTCCAAACGATGTAATCCCTTCAAAAACAAATTTCCACCATCAACCAAAATCAAAATGGCCCACCCACATACTATGTCAAAAGTAGTTCATTATCCTTGGAGATATTACAAACACCGATGCCACAAGGTGTAGAGGTGACTAGATTTGAAAAATATGGAGGGAAGGGAGATCCTTCTAACCATGTTAATTCCTACACTGCCTTATATAGTGACTTTTTTATTGATGATAAACTATTGGTAAATATTTTTCCTAGATCATTAAAAGATACTACCTTGGAGTGGTTCTCTTCTTTATTGAATAACTCAATTCATTCATTCGATGAACTTGCTAAGGCATTTTAAAACCATTTCCAAATGCATATGACTCCTAAGATGAAATTGGCCAATTTGATGAGATGCAAGCAAGCAGAAGAAGAAAAGATAATTGATTTTATCTCACACTATCAATCGCTTTATTCCCAAATTGATGTGAAGGTCCCTAATTCACACTTTCAAAATATGTTCATAGAAAATTTTCAAAGTAAGATTCAAGACAAGCTTACCATGATGAAATTCCCATCCTTCATGCACTTGTCTACTGCCCTTTGTGATGATAAAAAATTAGTTAGTAGTCAAGATACAAAGTCCACTTCTACCCGAATCAAGAGATTTGAACCCTCACACCAACACAATTCCCAACCTTTTAGAAAACAAAATAAAGGGTTCTTTCAACTCAATCCCCCTCAAAAAACAACTCAAAATAACCAAGTAGCTACTATCAAAGCCATGATGCCCTTTAGTTATGGAGATTCGAAAGGATAATTCACTCCCTTACCTGATACCCTTCATAATACCATGTCCCAACTTATTAACCAACAAATGATTACCTTACCTCCCATCATAACACCCGACCCTAATAAAAATTTACCCTTGAGCTTTAGATCAAATGCTTATTGTCACTATCACTGAAAAAATGGACATGGAATGGAACATTGTAAGCGTCTTAAACATCTTGTGCAAGAACTCATTGATTTTTGTTGTCTATTCATTGCGGGTGTTAGTGATCAAGGTAATAAGTCTGTTTCCCCTCCTAACCAAAATTTACAAATTTTCACCAATCCCGCCAAAGCAAAATATTTCATTTGTCAAAGCTGGAAAAACTACAAACAATGATGTGATGAATGTCGATACAGATGATGAAAAAAAATTATTATATTCTAAATAATTCTATCAATGTCAATCCTATAGATGAAATGGTAGGGGAGATAGATGTTATCCCTCATAAGGGTCGACCTAAGAATTCTCTTGACATTTCTTTCTCCTTTAAGGATATACTTAAACATTTACTTGATGGTCCTCTCTACATAGTCGACTGTATCTATGATAAGCCCACTAATGGGATACTAATATATCCTGCCTATGGAGAGGATGTGATCACCGAGGAATTATTACTTTTGCATGAACTCTATCAAGATGAATATGATAAACCAAAAGAATGGATCAAGACACACAATGGTTTTTCTTTCCCTACAATAGGATTGATCACCCTTCCATTGCAATTAGGAGCAAAAACATTAGATTCCACATTCTCCATCATCGCGTAGTTGGACCAATTTCATGTGAAGCTAGGCCACCCATGGCTTCGCTCCATGAAAGTTGTCCCTTCGGTTGTGCATAAATGTTTAAAGTTTCCCTACGACAATGACATACCATTCACCATAGCAGCTTTAACCCCTTGTCTTCCAAAGGAAAATTTTCCTTAGAATCCTTTTGGATCGAGCCCATGGAACCTATAAAACCTTGAAAAGACTTATTTTTCTTGTCCTATCAAAATTTCAAAGAAAAGAAGATAGCAGAGTTATCTCTCTAAAACATCTCCCCATCCACCTCTAAACCTCCCATCCTTGACAAAACCATGATTGAATCTAAACAATACAAAAATAACCAAGACCAACCTAAAATAGAAACTTCACCTACCTCTTACAAGTGACCAAGAGATAATGAAACCAACCCCATCACATAGGTCCTAGAATAAAAAAAGTTTACAAAGTCAAAGAGGAAGTGGTTGAATAACCTCCCATGGTTCCTTCCATTCCTCCCCTTAGGAAAGAAAATAAACCAATGGTTGATCAACCTGCTCCTACACAATTGAAAATTGAAAACAAAACCAAAATAAATAGAGGTTCTAGGGATAATATAGATGTAGACATCATGCCCTAGCTCGCAAGTTACATGAAAAATTACACAAAGAAAATCAAGATCCAAACTTGACTGAAGCAATGCATGATGACTCTACCTCTACTCCAAAGCAAGACAATTCAATGCAACCTTCACAACAAGAATTGAACTCTTCCATGGAAATTATCCTTCGACCTCCTATTGTGATCAACTTAGATGATGATCACAAGGTTGCTAAAATTGATGAAAAGGTGCATAATGAACTGAATACATTTTTTTCCTCTTCCATGAGCTTAAATGACAAATCTCCTACAAAGAGTGTTGAACTTGGTGTTTCTCCTAGTTCGACACTTGCTCTTGTCCCTTTGCCTAGTTTCCTACCTTCGGTATATAATAAACATGATCAAGAGGTAGATGACTTGCTCATAGGTTGACTCACATTTTCCTTGCTAATATTTTGCATTATTTATTTTCTTTTGTGTGATTTCATGTGTGTAATGTGATCCATCGAGATGTTATGTTTGATGTTCTCTCTCTCTTTGTGAATTCCTCTATTTTTACCTTCATTCTTCTCTATGTCGTGAATCTTTTTCGCTTTTATCTCCATTTCATTTGTCTTGTGTTTTCCTTTTGGCGATGAAACAAGACGTCGATACATTCATGTCTCTTCCATGTTGACCCAAAAGGATTTATTTTCCTTTTCCTTTTCTTTATCTCTTTCATTTGTCTTATGTTTTTATTTTGGGTATGATGCAAGGCATCAAGACACCCTATGTCTCTTCCATGTTGATCCAAAAGGTTTTTCTTTGTTTTTCGCTCTCTTCATGCCATTCTTCTAGTTCTATGTGTATTTGGGGAATGATGATAGTTTTGAGCTCTCTAAGAACATTACAGCAAAGAACATACTGACCCCAAATTCATAGATCCCTTATGTGTTTGGTGTTTTCATTTTGGGGGAAACCCCTCTCTTTTATTTTTCTCTTGCATTGCGTAGCTTTACTTGGAAACATATGACTTGGCATAGGGATTTCCAAGTTGGCTCTCATGTCTTCTTTCTTGATGGTATTTATCATTTTCTACTTTAAAGTAATTTCTCACAGCATGGTGTTTAGAAATTTATTTAAAGAGGGGGAATACATTGGCATTATTCTTGTTCACATTTTTCCCTTTCGTGGTTCTTGGTGCAACCATTTTACTTCATATGATGCATTTTTTTATTTGTGGATGAAATTGGGTGTAATTTCCTTCAAGAGTGTGATCTCTTTTAGCATATTATATTCCTCTTAGTGGCTTGATGTGATGTACTGGATCCCCTAAGTTGTGAATCTTCTATTCTTTGATTGGTCCTCACTTGGAGACATTCGGCACAATTTTCCTAGAGTTAAAGACTTCACATGTACTAAGCAAGAATCCTTTGAAAATTTTCTATTTTCCTATTTTGCATTTATTTCTATATGGCCACCTTGTATAACACAACTTGCATGCCTATGGAGCCATCCTGTTTGTTCATGAGCTCCAAGCATATAAAGTTTTTCTTATCTCATGAAGCTCAAAAATCATTGCCTTTTGTGTGGCACCTTTTTAAGGTTATCAAGAGGTATAACTTTGGTATGGTTGAGCGGGAAGCCCTAATCGAGGAATAAATTTCCCCATATCCACTTGTGTGTGTGTGAGTGCATACCAGCCACGAGTGTATGTGTCTCACCTTTTTAGGACTTCTCACCCAATAGACAACCAGGAGTTTCATCCCCTTAGAGTGAATATGCATTTTTCAGACAAACAACTTGGATTTGATCCACATCGCACTAGACAAAAAGTTGAAGCTTGTTTTGATTCTTTTGTTTCATTTTATTTTTCTCTTTTTCATATTTCGTAGTGTATGCTTGCACTTTTTTTTTTCTCTTTATATCATTCCCATGTGTGTTCCTTTGTGATTATGTTGGTTTGTCATGGGATCTTGATCCTGGGGGCTTGATCACCCCTCTTGATCATTGTCATCTCATCTTGCTAGCATTGGTACATTGGAACCCCTCTTGGTGTGTGTTTTTCTACTTTAGTGTGAGTTTGAATCAAGTTCATCCTCTCACTAAAGTGGGGGCTAAATGTGACCACCAAAAAAGTAACCCTTCTAATTTTTCTAGCTTGTTTGGGCTCTCATTGTGATTGTGGCTTAATGTTGCCTTGATTTGATGTTTTAATGTGGATAACACATTCACATTAGGTATTGGGTCTTTGTGAACTAATGGAATTTAATGGTTCCTTGCAAAAGCGTTGTGAAGTGTTGTAACACACTTTCACACTTTTTTAGGGTTTTATCAAATAGCTAAGCATAATTTTAATCATAATCAACCTTAATCTTTCCTTATTTGGAGCCTTGTAAAGTGTTGTAACACACTTTCACATTTCTCTAGGATTTTCATTAACAATTGGACTTTCTTATGCTTTAATTGGCCCTATTTTGCATCCCCAAGCCTCATTTATTGCATCTTTTTGAGGATAATCCCAACACTAATCAATAATCAATAATAATTCAGGTTTTCCTAGCTTGTAGCCCAAATTTAGTGTCTAGGACTCATTTTCCACCTTGGGTGAATGAGTCCCACCTAGGTCTTTTTGGCCTCGATGCAGGTTTTACACATTTCTAAGCACTTTTCATTTTTGGTCCCATATATTTGGCCTGGGTGGACTCATTCACCACCTTGGGAGAATGAGTCCCATGTGACCAAAATTCAAATTTAATTCAAATTTCCAGTGAGATTTGATTCTCCTAGATCTAATGTCGGCTTGTAGTGTTGCAATTTCGGGAATTCTTAAATAATTGAGTATAAATACAAGGTTCTTTCTCTCATTTTCATACCTAACAAGCAATCAAGTCACCTAGCATTCAAGAGATCACCTAGCAAGTTTACAAGTTGTGATGCTACTTTTCCTCGAAAGTTATTTAAGTGTTAGCAGTGGATTTAGTGGATTAAATATTAGAATAAAGATATTTTAAAAAACTACAATATTATTAAAATGGATGTGAATAATCAATGCAAAAGATAACATGTGTGAGTTTATTAAGAAATTCCAAAATAGATAGTTAACCTGATAAATGGAATACACATTCATATAATTCAAATACATTAACACCAAAATACTATATATATACTATTCACAATATAATTTAGAATGATAACACTATTCCTTAAAAAATTTCCATTGTGGTGAATGAGCTTTGCTAGGGTTTTATGTTTTCTGAGGTCATCCTTGGCCCCTCCTAAGTCATACTATGCTTCCTGCGCAGGAAATTGCTTCCTTCATTGCGTACGGCTACATTTACTATGGTTTTAAGGGTTTATTATGCCTTCAACTGGTACTAACCCAGCAATTCATGCTGGTGTTAGTGATTCGTCAGTGCAGTTTAATGGCCCCCCCACCAAACAAATGCCCTCAAAAATTTGTTCTGAAAGTCTTTCACGAGGTAAGCATTCTGATGCCCCTGCTAATGTAGTTTTACCTTTACCTTATTTTGATTCTGCATGCCAATGGCTCAAACAACACACCCTTGTGGGTTATTTTTTTGGGAGGACTCCCTCTGAAAGTGTGCTGAAAGATTGGGTCAGCAAGGCCTAGATCCCTCATGGGGTCTGCCTTGATATGGTCCAAAATCTAACCAAAGGTTTTTTTTTTGTTCCACTTTGCCAAAGTTAGTCATGTCCAAGCTATTTTGGGTCATGGTCCCTGGTATGTTAGGTCCTCCTTTTTGGTTTTCTAGGCATGGACTCAGGATTTTGTTGTCTCAAACGACACCAAAATGAGTGTTCCGGTTTGGATTGAGTTTCTCGAGTTACCCCTGCTATGCGTGCCCTTCCTGAACCATATTGATTCCTCTTTGGAGAGGGTTGTTTGTATCAAACCTAATAGGTTATTCCAAGCCTGTCCATAGAAGAGGGTTTGTGTGGAATTTGATTTATCCAAGGATTTGAAAGAGTCTATAGACCTATAAATTGTTGATATTAGACACACCCAGAAAGTCACATATTTCAATCTGCCCAACATGTGCTATCGGTGCTAGTTAGCTGACCATAAGATCAAGGACTTCCCTTTGACAATTCCTTGTACATCTTCACAGTCATGGGATGTTGAAAAGCCTCGTCAGGAAGAGCCTACTGCTAAGGCTGAAACAAAGTGGACTATGGTTTTAAAATGGAAAAATAAGTCATTTGGTTCTGGGTCGGCTCCCAAGGCCCTTGAATCAACCAAAATGGTTTCAAACCCTTCAAAGAAGAGGACAACTGCTCCCTCAAAAGCCACTTCTATTGTTGTGTAGCCCAGGTCAAAGGCCATGCCTCAGCCTGTGGCCATTTTGTGTGCACAACCAGATTTTTCTTCCACATTGGGAGCTCAACGGTGGTCTTGTAGCCCGTCTTCTCCACTGGAAGAAGGAGAATATGTGCCCAAAAAACAAAGGTTTTCTCCTCCTATTCAGCTTGGTTCCATCCCACAAGAGTTTTTGAAGAATAGCTTCTCTTCCTTGGTTGAAGAGGACCTGGATTCTACAAGTATGGAAGATTTTCATCCATGAATTTTATCTCATGGAATGTCTGAGGTCTAACTGACCTCTCCAAGAAGTATTCTATTAGGAATACTTTGCAGAAATACATAGGGATTGAAGTGCTTTGTCTCTAGGAAGTTCAAATTTTAGGTTTTTTGCTTGCTTCGGCTTGTCGCTCTATTTGGCCATCTAGTACCATGTTTTGCACTTTGCATGAAGCTAGTCGTGGTGGCGCTACCACTCTTTTGGCCCCATGATTGCATTAATGTGTGGTGGACCATGGAGTTGAACCCTCCTAGTGGGTGGTCTAGGTTATTCTCAATATTGAGAATCACTCCTTCAGAATTATTAATGTGTATGCCTCTAATGATGTCATGGAGCACTTCTAACTTTGGCACTAGATTGCGGATTCTCTGCCAATTGCTACCTGGTTGCTCTACGGGGATTTCAATATGGTGGAGATGGCATATGACAAGGATGGCACCTTGCCTTTCCATTTGGGTTGTGGGTGAAAGGGAGGCATGATTTTACATGCACAATAAATTGGGGCTTTTTGATCCTAATATGGGTCGTCGCCATTCTCATTCTCTCTCGCACACTTCGTGTAACTACAGGGCTGGTTCTGATAGATTCTTTAAATGCCTTGATCATGCCATGATCTCGACACAATATTTTTTTTCCTTTACTAGTTTTGCCATGCTAGTAAAGTTGTTAGTGGATGTGACTCTTTCTGATCACTTCCCAATTCAATTTCGCATTGAATGGGCATCTCGTCAGCCCTGCACATGTAAGACCCAATTTTTTTTTAACACGTCCTTGATTTGTCATAAGCCCACCCTAGCCCACATTCATCGAGTGTGGAATTTTGAGTGTAGGCTACCTAGCCATACAGGCTAGATTGCTTGGTGGAATGATACCATCATTCTTACTGCATGTTTTTTACACATTTATGGGTGTCAGTTGGATATCTTTCATTGGCGCTCTTATGAGGCCACCACTGTTGACTTACGTACTATTATGGAGGCTTTGGCGGCCATTCCTTTCTCTCTGTCACATCAAGTCAAGGTGGCAGATTTAAGGCAGCAAAAGCAAGTAGCCGATGCTTATACTGCAAGAGGCGCTCAAATCAAAGCTCAGCTTCACTGGCTTAAAATTGGTGATCATGCCTCCAAAGAGTTTTTTTTAGATCTTCATGCTCGACACTCTTCCCCATGCATCAAAAAAATCAAAGATGGTAACTAGGTGCTCTCTGAGCTACCTGACATTCTCCAAGCCTTTGTGCGTCACTATGAATAGGTTTTCACTACTCATGACTCCACGTTTGCATGCCAGCAAGCCCTTCAAGACTACCTTGCTATTGTGCCACATAGGCTTTCTTCAACCCAGATTCATTTTTGTGATCAATTGTTAAAAACTGACGATCTCAAGGAAGTTGTTTCCTCTATGGCCGATGACAAGGCTCCTAGGATTGATGGCTTTCCTTGTGAATTTAATAAATCCCTTTGGGACTGTGTTGGGAGTGATTTACATTATGTTTATTTTGAAGCCTATCAAACCAACTCTTTAGGAAATTTAATAAATAAAGGCAATATAAAATTCATATCTAAGCTTGGGGATCCGGAGAATATTTGCAACTGGAGGCCCATCACACTTCTCAATGTTTCTTACAAAATCATTGCCAAAGCGCTGGCTCTAAAAATTCACCACCTCTTGCCTTAGGTTGTGCACCCTGAGCAAACTGGCTTCATCAAATCTAGGTTTATTTTGGATAATATTATTGCTATTTGGGAAGGCATGGAGTGGGCCCGATGGTCGAACCAGAAAGTGGTGTTCATTAAAATTGATTTTTCCAAAGCCTATGACCACATTGAATGGCCATTCATTCTTGTGATGTTGCAAGCCTTGGGATTTGGACCCAATTTTATTCAGTCTATTCATATGCTTTTTTCCAATACTTTATCTTGCATTTCCATTAATGGCCTCCAATCTTTTTCTTTTGGTCTTTTTCATTCCATTCGCCAGGGGTGCCCTCTTGCCCCTGCTTTGTATGTGCTAGCTGTTGAAGGCTTTGGCTATCTTCTAGCCCATGTTGTCTCTTAGCAGTGTGTGAAAGGGATCTCTCTGTTGGACTCCCAGAAGCAACTTGTCAATGGCCACTTTACAAATGATTCTTTTCTCACTCTCTTGGAAGATGAAGAATCCATCATTGTCGCCCTTGATTGTCTTGATAATTTTTGTCTTGCCTCTGGTTCTGCAATTCAATTGCACAAGACCTTATGCTATAGAGAATCGGTGCTCACCACTCCTACCTGGCTCGAGACTTATAACTAGAATTGGATTGGGCAGGGAGAAATCTTTCATTTTTTGGGCATCCCCTTCGCCTTTCAAGATTCCGCTTGGGAGCTTTGGCAAGTTGTGCTCTCCATGTTTGAGCAAAATTTGGCCTATTGGAATAGTAAGCCTCTCTCATTGGCTGGTAAATTCCAGGTTTGCTCTAAAATTTGGCAGCCACTCATGTCTACTACTATTCATATTGGGCTCCTTCAAAATCTACCTACAGTAGGCTTGAAAAATTGCTTCGAAATTTTTTATGGGCCTCCTCTGAAACCCATAAAGGGTTTCATTGGGTCGCTTGGGAGTATTTTTGTCTCCCTAAGGACTCTAGAGGACTTGGGCTACTCTCCACTCAAAGACAAGGGACTTCCCTCTGTGTCAAATGGGTTATCTGAGCTCTTATCAGAGATGAAGCCTGGAAAATTATCCTCAGACATTGTATTCAGTCTGGTTTTCCTATTCACAGACCCGCCTGGAAAGGAATTGGTCTCCAAACCCTCCTGGATATGAGGGACCTAGTTCAAATTGTTGGCTCCTTTGTGTCCAAGAGCATCTGGCACTCCTGAGAAACTGTTAAACCATGGCTCGGATGGGCTGGGGCTGGATTTTATGATGGGCTTTCCATCAACCAGCAAAACCTATGGTGGTCTCCCCTTCTGGTTCAAAATAGTCAACCCTTGGCCAAGTCACCTTGGTTAAAGGCCCTTAGATTTCACGAAAAAGCATTCAAACCCTGCATCAGCTCTTTCACTGGCCCACTATGCATCTTTTGCAGTGGGATGCTTTTAAAGCCCAGTATAGTCTTCAAAACCAAGACCGTTCTACCTTCGACGGGCTAGTGAGTGCCATTTCGGAAGACATGCTTCAAAAAGTTGGAATTCATGGACACAAACCTTGGTGGAAAGACTGGAAATGGTTTCCAAACACCCCTCTCAAGGGATACAAGTCACGGCTTAGTTACAGGTGGCTTTCACCCCATTTTCTTATGATCAGTACTTTGAACCAGAGGTGGCTTCTTATTTCCTCTTCCCATACTTGGCATAAGAGGTTTGATGCCACTTGGTATGCAAGGGTTAATCCGAAGCTAGCTCACTTTGCTTGGTGTATTCTTTTCCAAGGCTTGCCTGTGGGCTCTGAGCTTGTTCATCTGGGGGTTCCTGACCCTCGCCCTTTTTGTGGGAAATCTAAAAGCTTTAAGCATCTTTTTTAGTTTTGTCCTAGAGCTCAATAGCTCTAGACTTGGATTCATGATTTCTTTTGGCCTTTTCAGCCGGAACCCTTCTCTTGGCATATGGTTCTGCTAGGGGACCCACCTGGAATTCCGGCTAAGTTCACCCAGCTTTGGTACACTTTCAGGGTGGAAATCCTCTTCAATATCTGTAAAGATAGAAATTCTTGCATATTTTCTCATGCTCATTTGGATTTTAATGTCTCTATTTATGCTAAAGCAGTTATTTGTTCTAATGTTCTCCTACAGATTCAAGTGGAAGCCAACAAGGTTGCACTGGAGGTGGCTCACCTGCAGGTTTTTCTAGACCACTGGGGCAATGCCCCTTGTACTGTGGCTTGGCTTCCTAATTTTCCCTCCTCCTCCTGTGGTTGGTTTCCCTCTCAAGGCCGAAAGTGGAATGATTCAGCGCGTTCCCGCTTCCAGCCTCCTGCTCGGCTGGTTTCTCGACCTCCCAAGCGCGCTCATTCTCCTTCATCATGACCTAGTCAGGTCTGGCCCTCTGGTGGTGCTACGGGGAGTGGTGGTGGTGGTTCTGGGTGGCCCTCTAATGCTCTACCTATTTCTGGCTCTGGTTGGCCTGCTAGTGGTAAAAAAATTCCATGGATGGCTCTTGCAATTTCGCTCTGGCACGAGGAAAAAGATAAAGATAAAGATGATGATGATGGTTGGGGTGCTCCTCCTAATGTCACTCCAAACCCTACTGATGTATGGGGGAAAGATCTGGATGACAAGGACCCCCCAGGATCCACTGGCACTACATTGGTCACTTGATTACCTGCTTTTAGACTTCTGAGCTAGGCCCATGTGATCTATTTTTTTGGATTTTCTGGGCTCTTCCCATGTGACTCTCGAGGTGTTCCTTCTAACCACTTGCCCCTTTTATTGTGAATTTGTAATCTTATCTTTATATTAATATAGATATCTGCCTATTCATCAAAAATAAAATAAAATTAGAATAAATGGTTTTAATACTTATCTAAATAATAATACTTGCGAAAGCCATTCTTAGTTCAAACATCTTCATGTCAGTGACAAAGTACTCAACAAAATATCCATAATGCATCTTAGATAGAAATAATATCGATGCATTATACACTACATCATGGGTCCTAACCTTTCCTCTTATCTTTTGCACTATTGGACAAATGGGGAGAGGATTCGGTGCATCCCATACTACACTGTGGGTCCATGATCAACCCCTAGGAATATGACAGTGGTACTGGCTCTTTCCATGGAGTAGTCTAGGAGGCATAAGTGTACTTTTCCATTCTACATGAGTGTTGGTTCCACCAAAAAAATGCTCAACACTCATGCCAAAAAACCATGCCCTGGCCAAGACCGTCCTAAGTGCACATACTTGTACCCTAGGTTGGACACACAGTATAGATGTGCCACTTCTCTATCTTGTCCATAGCTTACCAACCACTTCCTTCTTCCTTGGTTTTTTTTCTTCCTTGAATGTTCTCCATGCTTGAATGTCCCCCACAAGCTTCACAAAAATGATTTATATATATCCTTTTTAAGGGGTGGTTTCCAAACCATCACACCCTTTCACACAAGGTTACCTTTTAATAATTATTTAAATAAATAATTATTCTCCTTCTTTTTTAAAAGATTATTTATAAATATTCTTTATTAATCTCTCCATTAATCAAAGGATCATAATATCCTTTATTTTCTATCTCCCTTTTAATTCCAAAGGGTTATTTATATATTTCTCTTCACTTGGGGAAAAAGTTGCATAACACAAGTCATTCAAGAGAATTCACAATCAAGTGCATTAAAGTGTAGATTATCAAGAATTCTAGAGCATTCTTCAAGTGTCAATCATCATGTCAAAGATTGATTGCATCATGTTGTTTTAGAGCTAACAATTGTGATTTAGGGTTTATGATTCAAGCAAGTGTTTCAATCAAAGATCTATCAATATCAAGCAAGATTCCAAGTCTACATCCATTGGAGCCATTAATTACATGTTTGTATCACCTTATTGCTAGGGTTTGGTGAGTTGCAACATTGGTATTTGTTCATTCATCATTCTCCATTCACATTTGCTTTCATTTCAAGGTTTAATAACCAACAAGGGGTTTGACCAAGGAAAACCCCTATTCTATAACCCCACAACACTTTTCCCTCTTCTTGTGTGTGATTTGCAGGGCTAGGTTAAATATTTTTCAAGAAGAAAATTTGGAGGAAAGTTGTCAAATCCATAAAGTGCCAAAGTTGTCCTCAAGCCTTGGAGAAGCTTGGAGAAGACCTATAGGTGGCAATTTGCAGATTTGGATTTGGAAACCAGTCAAAAAAAGTAGAGTAGACCAAGAGGAATAGAATATAGTCCCAAAATTCTAGAATAGTGGATTGATTTTCCACTATTGGTGAGCGAGTCCACTGACAGGTCTAATAAATATTTTTGTAGATTTGGATACCCTTTTGGCTAAAACCTGTATCTACACATTTTTCTGAAAATTGGACTGATTCACCCAGCTTGGCGAATGAGTCCTAGTCAACATAAATAGTAAATTTTTCAGTGATCTAGATTTCCATTCTTCCTTCTCTAGTTTCCCAAGTGCACACTTCTAGTTTCATAGCTTTCTATTGCATTTTTCTTATCTTTTTAATTTATTTAGGGTTAGATTGCATTTAATTAGGATTTTGTATTACAACTTGCATTACATTGTCTTTTCCAAGTCGTAACATGATGGTGAACCCCTCATTAAAAATCATTCAATCCCTAGGACAACCCTATTGCAATATTTCAATATCCTTTTCATTGAGATCTGTAGGGTTATCCTTGAGTTGAATCTCTCCAAAATTGGGTGTGAACATAATCCACACCATAAGTCCTTTTTGGGAGGTTCCAAGGTTTTTGACTTGAATTCTTAGAGCAACTACAAAATTGATTTCAATGGACTATGTTAGAGATAAAATTAGTTACATGGTAAAATAGATACCCACTCATAGATCAAAAGACCCAAATAGGGCTAAAATGATTCCACCAAATGAAATTGAAGCATTTGGTGGTAATACCTCTGAGGAATACTTTAGGATGACCTAAATTTCCCCATGTCAAGTCTTGGTGATATATTATAGAGCATAGATGACCATACAAATGATGATGATTTTTGTAGATATTCAATAGTGATATGCAGTATAGATTATTTTATTGTCTTCTTTACTAGTAGAGGAAATTTATAAGGATCTTGTATCCCTTAGGGTTGATAAAAATTTAAGGAAAAGAAAATGGTGCAGAAACGCTTTCCTAATGCTAAAACCACAGAGGAGATGTGAAAAGACCAATTTTAAAACATTAAAACACATAAGATGAACACATGCAGGGTAACAATAGTAAAAAAAAAAAATGATTTCAGAGATAACACCAGATTTACGTGGGAAAACTCTTTCAAGTAAAAAAACCACCACACCAAGAGAAAGACAGTTTGTATTACATAAAGCAAAAGATTACATACAAATTTATAGCCCTCACTCTTTGATAGTTAGCTCACAACAACACTTGAGTTTTCATGCACTCACAGTTACAATGCTATTTTGGCATACAATGAATACAAAACTCTACCAACTTCTCTTGTAGTATATTCAAATCTATTATATGTCAATTACATTTCAAGACTGACAATTACTAGTCCCTCTACAACCACCAATTAGTGTGCATTAATTTCAGTTCTTCATTGACACGCCAAAACAATTTTGGATCGGATCCACCTACAATCTTGCATCGAGCCACCCCCACAATAAATTCGTTGGATATAAAATACAATTTGGGCTCTGCCAATAGCCAAAATCCAATCTCAAAATACTGAATAAGATATCGCCTTTCACCAATCCAGCTTCCGAAAATAAATGTTGTTTTGCAACAATGATGTAAAAATAACTGATGAGAAAATGCCACATGTCACACTGCCATTCGCTCTGCTACTTGGTCGAGCTCCCTTTGCTATCGCTAGCCATTCCATCACATTCTAGGGCTGAAAAAATCCGCAAACACCAAAACACAGCCCGCTAGCAATATCGGGTCCCACACGCCATGCATCCACTACTCGTGCACTCTGCTTGGCCTACGTCGAAGCAGTTGGAGCTCCTTCGGGGAATCTCTAGTGGCATCTGCTAGATTCCCTAGGGAACTATCAAGAAGCTGAAAAGTGTCCACATTTGGACAAACCCTTGCACAAAGCAACTTGGGGGCCCACCACCTATTCGTTGCGCTCACCATTTTGACAAGCCACCACGCGTCAAGTGCATAGGCGATTCTGTTAGGCAAAAAGGTGCGTAGAGGTACTTGTCTTTGGATGTTCTAGAAAACAACCAACATCGTTGGATGAAGCCAATAGCAGTCATTGATGAAAGACATTGACACATCGGCAAGACAAAGCCATTCCTTCCACCGATGGAAGACTGCTCCACCGATAAAGCCAAAACCTTCAAACAAATTGCCAACTCTACACCTATCGGCCCATCATTGTGATAAGCCTCAGAGCCTCATTGATCAAATAGAGTCTCAATGACCAAAGGGCCAAGCAGAACAAATCAGAGCTCTACGATAAAGCGATATGGGAATAAATTCGTCAAGCCTTTAACAGAGGTCCAAGCCGGTAAGTTGAGGCACATTTTCCAACAAAAAAATCCCATCTTTAAATGGTATTCTTTACCATAATATATAATATTATTTTTAGGAAAAAGTATTGGGACTCTACCCTAGAATTTACAATTACATCATGAGATATTAATTAAATACCAATTGAGATGAGAACAAATGTAAAGTTTGCAAATTATTGAAATTTAGATTATGGTAATTTTGATCAAACATTTTGTAGAGGATTCTAAATATGATCAGGTATAAAAGGAGTAGATTGTCTATTGCCTTCATAAGATTCTTTAGGGAAAATAAAATTAATATTGAGATTGATTGTTAGAATAATTCAAGTGATTGGTTGAACCACAAGAATAGGAAAATACTTAAGGTTTATGGAGATTAGGTTGAGCCACAATATCTTCCTTTTTGGATGCCTAATATATGGGAGTTTCTTGAAAGTATGTACGATATCTAAATAAAGTTGATAAGTCCATGTTAGACAATATAGGAAAGGTTCATTATATCCATCCACACTTAAGTTATCTAAATTTACAATAGATGCTAAGAAGGTTCTTGTCCTCCTTGAATCAAATTTTATAAAATACATAATCCAATCAAGGAAGGGAAGAATGTTTTATTGAAAAAAATTTAATTGACCAAACGAAGAAATAAGTTTAAAGCTAAGAATATCAATATCAATTTGATGAATCAAAAAATTTAATTTGAAATTTATTAACTGAAAAAAATGAAAAGAAGAGATGATTTGGATGTGTATCCACATTGATGAGAAGAATATAATGTAAAGGTATAATTGACAATATGAAGGATCTTATTACTAGAATGAGATTGATGCTAAACAATTTAGATACTTTAACAATTGTGTCCTCAATAGTTTCTCCTAAATTATTACTAAATAATATATTATTAGATGCTAGATATCAAGCCCACCAAAATAACTTAGCAATGATTCATAATCATAATTGGCCATTTGATGAGGAATTTTCCAATTGGTTGGATAAATATTCATGAAGATTGAATAATTTGACATTTTAGCATCCCATAAATCACTTGTCACCACAAGATATAGATAAAAAAAAAAAATTCAAGTAAATCATAAAAATATTAATCTACATAAAATACAACCTCACATAGAGTGAGAAATCAAAAAACAAAAAATAAAATAAACCAAAACAAGGTTCCTAAATTTGATTCCTATTGCACATTTCAAAGTGGTTTTTCTCCAAAATATAGGGATGTGGGACTTGCGAGAACAACATAAGATTATGTAAATTTAAGATCCATGAAAATGGCCATAGATGTGTTGGAAGCTTGAGTTGTTTGTGATTTGTTTAGGTGTTTTCATTGATGTGAACCCCTTGTATGAAGAGAATGTTGGAATGATGATAGCTTTGATAATGTCAACCCCTAGCATTGGAGTTTTTGGAAGCCTAAGTTGTTGGTATTAATGTCAACAAAATCCTAGTGTTGTCATTGATGTGTTACTTCAATATAATTGTAAAATTTATGTTTGGAGAGATAGTTGGATGTGCAATAATTAATGAGATATGTGGAAGATACTACAAAAGTGTTGCAGAGATGTTAGTAGTGTTGTTGATGCGATTGGTTCACTTGGTTTCCAAGTGCTTTTGAGAAAATTTGAATAAAAGAGAGTTTAGTGTGGCAGAGTGGTGTTCAGTGTTATGCTCCAAATTTCTTCATGGTTGAATATATGTCTATGTGGTTTGGATATGATTATTAGAGGTGTTCAAAGGTTCTAGATCGTATTGTAGTGGAAGATGTGTTTGATAGTATGTTTTTTTGGTGAAACAAGGTGTCTAGGACAAATGAGATTTCTCCACATTTCTCCATAATGAAGATTCTTCTCTTGTGGATCTAGAAACATTCTTATATATTCTATAACTACCTTCCCTTGAAGCTTTAGGTGTTTTGGTGTTCCACAAGGTTGTTTGGTGTGTTGGACGTATGTGCCAGTGTGTCTAGTTGAATAGAATAAAGGTGTTCTTAAGTTTCAAGTGGTTGCAATATTAGTGATGAATACTCTAATTATGTGGAATATTTTGAGATTTTTTGGAATGTTGTTGTGTGGTGTGTGAGATATTTCTTGAACTAGAGAGGGATTCTTGTGGTCGCTTGTTAGTGTTAGTGCAATTTTGTCTAACTTGACATGCTAGCACTAATTATTGAGGATGATTGGTTTTTGGGGAAGTGTAAGAAGCATTTCAGTGTAGATTTTGGTCCCACTTAAGTTGTTTCATGGTATTCTTTCACTTCTTTACACCATGGAAGTGGTTGGTGTCAACCTATTTTGATGTTGCATGTTTGAGATGCATGTATTTCCTTAAGGTCAACCTAATTGGGATTGTTTTAGGTTGGAGATGGTATAAATGCATGTAGATAGTGTGTGTGATAAAAAGGAGATGCAAAAATGATCAAGTGTGGTGATCTGAACGCAAGATTTAATGCCTATGACTCCCAAATGTAGTGAGTAGAAAGTGTACATTTTATTCTATTGAATGAATTGTTTGTGCTTCAATGGAGCTGTATCATTGGCATAAGAGAGATGCATTGTTAATAGTTTAAATTGGAAGTGAGCCACCCCTTCTTCTATCTTCTTTCTTTTGGAAAATGATTCCTTTGGTTGTGAGCCCTTCTTTCTTTTAGGCAGTGATCACTTCAGTAGTGAGCCTATTGTATTCAATGTTTCTATTAGTTTATATTGTGAGCTAATCCTTATCGTGTTTTTTCCATGTAAACTTGGTGTTCTATTATGCATGGTGTTTTGATGTGTTATTGTTTTTTTAACTTTCATGTTAAATCTGATTAAATTTTGAAGGGCTAATAAAGATCTAAATGAAAATTAGGGATTTTATGTTTTAATGTACAACTGATTCACCCACCTCTTAGTTATCTTGTAAATCTAACAGTTGATATCAATATATTAACCACTTGAGGTAGATCCAGATGGTGCATAGGAAGGAGGATCCCTTGTTTGATGGGATGAATTATGCATTTTAGAAAACCAATATGGAAGGTTTCCTTGTTTCCCTAGGGTTTGGAGTTTGAAAGTCAATTGAATATGGATATATCATGCCCACTAATGGCCCAAAAAATGATGATGAGATCAAGGCATATGAGAAAAATGGAAAAACAAGGAATTATATTTTGAGTGGTCTTGTTGATTCAAAACTTGTGAAGGTTATGAGCTCCAAATCTACTAAAGAAATCTGGAAGAAGATGGAAAGTTTCTATGAAGGAGATGATAAGGTCAAGCAAGAAAATATGCAAAATTTGCAGACTAATTTTGAAAACTTAAGGATGTTAGAAGATGAAGATAATGCAAGCTACATGCATAGAGTGGATGAAGTTGTTAATTCCATCAATGGCCTTGGTGGAAAACTGCAAGAAGATGAGGTGGTAATGAAGGTATTAAGAACTCTTCCTAAATCTTATAGTCATAAAGTTTTTGCTATTGAGGAAGTTCAAGATTCAGATCATTATTCTAGAGATCAGTTGTTTGGTGCTTTAATTACTTTTGAATTAAGAGTTTTTGGTCAAAATGAATCAAGAAAAGAGAATTTTTTTAGAGCTAGAAAAATAGAAAAGGATGATGGATCAGACCGAGATGATCTTGATGACATATAAGAAAAAATTTCTAGGAGATTGAAAAAGGGAAAAGGAAAGTATAGAGGTAAGTTTCCTTTCAAATTTTTTAACTGTGGAAAGATATGTCATTATTCTTCAAGATATCCACCCAAAGTTTCAAATGACAAATATAAGGATAACAAAGGTAAATTTTTCAAGAGAAGTTATTATGTTAAAGAATATGCAAACATATTTGATGATGAGTCTCACTACCTAGATGATGAAAATGATGAATGCTTGTTCATGGCCCAGAATGTTGGAAATAATTCTATTGAATCTAAAAGATGTATGAATGAAATTGTCTCAAAATTTGAAAATAAGTCACAACATCAATGGGACTATAGTGACTACTTTTCATACTAGAGAGGAGAAAAATCCATAGATAATTGATAGAAGATGCTCAAATCACATGATAGGTGATAAGAGTAATGTTGTTAAACTCATATATGTGGAAAGGGTTCAATTATTTTTGATGGAAAGCATAATATAAATGATTTTCTATATGTCAAGAGTCTTTGACATTATCTTTTGAGTGTAGGAAAGATGTCTATTAAAGGGTATATCCTTGTATTTCAATATGGTGGTTGTGAAATCAAGAAAGGAAGCTCTAGAACTCTAGTTGCTATAGGAATAAGGATAGATGGGAATGTTTATCAGCTCAAAGCTGCTAATGGTAAGTTCTTTATGACTCAAATCAATGAAATTTGGCTATGGAATAGAGGAATGTGTCACATCAATTTTGATAGTCTAGTGTGGATCATCTCTACATAATCTGTGAGAGATATGCCAAGAATTACAAAGCCTATCAATGCAATTTGCAAGGAATGTAAGGTTGGGAAGCGAACAAGAAAGAAGTTCAATATCAAAGAATATTCTACCAAATGACCTTTGAAATTGGTGCATACAAACCTATGTGGACCGAAAAGAATAGGAAGCTTTCAAGGTGACAGGTATTTCATGTTGTTAATTGATCATTACTCTAGAATTACTTGGGTAACTTTTCTTAGAGAAAAATCAAAATCTCTAGACAAGTTTGAAGAATTTAAAGCTATGGTTGAGAAAGAAATGGATATGATAATTAAGTTCTTAAGGTCTAACAGAGGTGGAGAGTTCACCTCCAATGATTTTAATAACATTTGTGAAGATCATGGGATAAAGAGGAATTTTTTAGCTCCTAGGACCCCTCAACAAAATGGAGTGGTGGAGATAAAGAATAGGACAATTCAGGAAGTAGCAAGGACAATGATGAAATAATCAATTCCTGGATGTCTATTGCAAAGAAGCTATTCATATTGTAGTATACATACTCAATAGGGTACAAGAAAGAGTAAGTAGTTTAAATACTCCCTATGAACTATGGTATGGAAGAACTCCTATTGTCAAATATTTCAGAGTGTTCAGAAGAATATATTGTATCAGAAGAGACAAAGAAAACTTGGAAAGATTGATGCAAGGTTAGATGAAGGAATATTCATTAGATATTCTACAAGAAGCAAGGCTTACTGGTACTACAACAAGAGGATAAAGAAGATAGTGTTGGTTTGAATAAATGTCTTGTACCTAGTTAATTCACTTACTAGGAATTAGGGGACATATTCACATGTTAAGTTTACTTAGGATATACAATTCCTTCTAGAAGTCTTAGTTGTCATATCTTGACTTTATCTTATCCTAGGTAGTTAGGAGTTAGTTGTCTCACATTGTAAGATTAAGTCACTTGTCATGATCTTTTATAATCTTATCTATCACCTTGCCTTTATAAGAAATGCATCTTATGTACATTTATATATTTAAGCATATTCAATAATATTCAACTTGCATTTTTGAAGCAATTATTCTTTCTATTTTCTCTTATGGAAGATATTTTGTTCTAATAACTATTCTTGGGGGTGTTGAGTCACCATTAACTCCTACTTGGCATCAGATCTCTAGTGTTGAGAATTCCTTCCCAGATCTGAGGGTTTCATGTTGGCTTGAATATTTTTGGGTGCATGTTGGATTTTAAGGACCTCGTGATTGAATCCAAGGCATCAAATTTAGTTATGTTTTGGCTGATCTATGAGGTTTTCAATTTCATTGTTTCAGTTGCAAGATTGAGAGGTAGCTAAATTTCTAGGGTAGTTTGATCCCAAATCAACCTCACCATTGTGATCAAGAGGCCCAAGAGATGAATTTTGATATAAAATTTGACTATATTTGGAAAAGTTGTTTTTGAGGAAAAAACAATTTTCCTAGATAGGCCATATGCCCCCCTAGGTGGCATGATTTCTTTATTTTAGCAAAAAGAAAATTATTAAAAAATTTTGTGGTATTTATTTATCTCATGAAATATTTATTAAATATATTTTTTGGGCTAAAATATTTTAATATTGTCAAGAAAAAGTTATTAGGTTTAAAAATATTTCTTGTACTATATTTTTTTGTAGCTTTTTTTACAGCAAAAATATGTAATTACCTGCAGATCCATAGTCCTTGTCACTGACCTATAATTTTAAGCTTGAGCTTTGATCTTATTGAGCACCCTTTGTATTGGCTTGGTCACATCACATATACCGATCATTTTTTTTTCTAATATATTAAAACCTATTTTAAAAACCTACC
Organism: Sequoiadendron giganteum; assembly: GCA_007115665.2. Classification (NCBI taxonomy): domain Eukaryota; kingdom Viridiplantae; phylum Streptophyta; class Pinopsida; order Cupressales; family Cupressaceae; genus Sequoiadendron; species Sequoiadendron giganteum. Next base: position 42,034,585 of record CM021104.1, on the reverse strand, counting down.
CTTTAAAATGGATAGTCAATCACATCCATAGTCATGGGTGGCTAAGGAGTGGGTTAAACGGGCCCTTCTCCTTTTGGGCTACCACTCCGAGTGGCTCCACATAGACCTACCACCCAAGGTAGTTGCAACATCCATTTTTTAATATTTTTTTGCCCGACTACTGTAGGCGATCACATGGGTGACTGAGCTTAAGCACCCTGGAGCTTAAATTTTGCACCCACTTAGCTTTTGTTTTCCCTCCAAGCCCTAAATAGGGCATTTTTCAGATTTCAATAACTTGCACTAACAGAGGCCATCTTTTTTGAAATGAAATATTTAAAAAAAAAAGAGGGTAAAAACTTGATTGAATCAAAGGAGAAATACAAAGCTATAAATTACAACCAGCCGCCTAGGGCCCAAGGGAAAAAAAAGATCCATCAAGTAACACCTAAGAAACATCTTATATCCTCAAAAACCAGCTCCTCTAGCTCCTGAGATAAATTCTTAGGAAGACCACCCCACTCATCCACCTTCCAATCACTCCCCCTCTTAGACACCCATTTGGCTAGGCCATAAACCACCTTATCCACTCCCGCAGGATATGGAAAAAGGTAATAGAATCCAACACTTCCCCCAAAGAAATGATTTGTCTAACCAAAACCACCAAATGCCAATTCACATCCTCCAATTAGCACTTGTTCAACAAGTCAATCACAATCTAAGAATCAGACTCACAAATTATCCTTCTCCACCCAAAGGCACAAGCCCTTTCTAGAGCCAAGAGAATAGCCAAAGCCTCCATGAAATTATTAGAGTGTTGACCCCTAAGAATAACTCTACAACCCTATAACTATCTCTTCCAACTCCTCCCACCCCAATATAACCAGGGTTACCTCTAGAGGACCCATCTGTATTAATCTTCAATAGCCCCAAATTAAGAGGCTTCCAATGACCATCCCTCGGGACCCTCCTAACATTCTAGCCTAGGCCAAATCGATGCCCACCTCTATCACCCTCAGAAAGCCCCAATATTTGGAGCATCCCCATATCTTCAAGAACCACATGAATTGAAAGAACACCCTTGGCCACTAAAGTCTCTTGAATAACCCCTAAAATTATCTTCCAAACCTACCTCACCTGAAGCTTTATATCTAAAAGTTTCATGTGGTTGCACTCCAACCAAATATTCCAAATAATAAAGGTAGGACCAATTTTATAAGAAATGTGGAGGAAATAATTCTTAGTAGGAGGCTCCCCAAATTCATCCAAAAATCATGCAGAGAAGAGGCATGCCAACATAGTTGTTTCTAGGCAACCCACCAAAAATGCCAAATCTCTCTAACAAAAGAGAACTAGAAAAAGAAGTGAGAAATGGTCTCACCACTATTAGAACATAGCACACATATGGAGGGGCATTGAAAATCACGTTTCCAAAGATTCTCCCAGGTCAAGAATCTACCGTGCATCACAAGCCAAGAGAAGAAATTGCACTTGGGTAAAAATAATTTATTCTAGATCTATTTCCACCAAGTGACCCCCATTCCCCTAAAAATATACTAATCCAACACCTGATAACTAGAGAAAATAGAGAAATCTCCTTTCTAGTCAATACCCTAGGCCAGAACATTCGTATCCAAAAGAGAGTTGCAAACATGATCAACTAGAATACAAGAAAGCTCTTGACGACCCTCCATCTCACCCCTAGGAGGCCACTCCTGCGGGTCCTTCCACCAATACACAGTAGTCTACAAAAGAAAATGAGGGGTTTTGAAATCAAACACATGACTCTAGCTAGCCTCCAAATAAACCTTACTTAACTCTTGAAACTGTGGATGAGTAACCAAAATAAGAGGATGCCCATCCCAAGAATCATACCAGAACAGAGCCTCAAAACCTCTGTTGCAAATCCAAAAACAAGCCTTGCTTAATCAACTTAGCTCCCCTTTTCAACATACTCCAAACTATAGAGCCTTTACCCAAAAGGCTATATTGAGGAACATCCACATCCTCCACCTCCCCAAGGTATTTTGAGGTAAGGATCTTGGACCAAATCTATTTCTATTGAGTACACCATCACCAATAAAGTTTTTCCACCAAACCTTTCCCATTCAAATCAGCCCACCTTCTTGCTTTGGCCTACAAACATCCTCCCACTTAACAAGAATCCACTTCCTCATGAGAATATTACTAGACCAAAGAAAATAATGACAAAGGAACTCAAAATCTTTGAAAAATCTAGCAGAGGTAGATAAAAAAAAGCACCTATATAATAGAAGAGCCCAAACCACCAAATTCAAAAGAATCACTCTACCAACTATAGAAATCCACCTACAAGTCTAGTGAATGACCATTTTTTGTAGTTTATCTATAACATCCCACTAAAACAACCTTGGAATCACACACATGGCAATAGGAATACCAAGACAAACAAAGGGAAGTGACCCAATCTATAATCTGAGAATCTTGAAAATTCTCTTTTGAATAAGCTTAGGAGTGTTAAAGAGATAAATAGAAGACTTAGCCTCATTAATGCTTTGTACCAAAGAAGCCAAGTAATAGTCCAGGGCCTTCCTCAAATTGAAATCTTCCTCCACTCTAGCTAAGCCCATTAAATTTGTGTCATCCACAAATTGAAGGTGAGATTACGAGGTTAAATTATTGCCCCAACACCAACCATGAATTAGACCAAGCTCCACATGGTATCTCATAAATCTCCCAAGCTCCTCAGCCATCAAGATGAAAAGGTATGGGGATAAAGGATCCCCTTGTCGCAAACCCCTGGAAGCCCCAAAAATCTTAGAAGGCTCCCCATTAACCAACACAAAGAAGGATGAGGAAGTGACAAAGCTCATAACCCACTCAATCTAGGTACTGCCAAACCCAAACGCCCTCAAAATCTTGGACAAAAAAGACCATTTGACATGGTTATAGGATTTATCCATGGGGTTAGTGGAGGATCATGGGGGTCCAAACTAGGCCCTTAAGTGGCAATACAATTCAGAAAAATAGAGTTATGAAACTTGACATAAAAATTTGAATAAGTTATTAACATAATTTGAAAATATGTAAGAATAAAATTTGTAGCAAATTGAATGTAGTTTCTAAGATACTAGTCCTCTTTTGGAAAAAAGTAAATCTATTTGGTGAAAATTTGAAATTTCAATGCAGTAGTACTAAATTTTCATGAAAAGATAAAAAGCAGGTGTATGTCTGACCAACCTAAGTACAAGATTTTTATTTTTATTTTTTGAAACTTTCAATATAAGTGAAGGACACAGGCCTAGATGTGGCATATTTTTTTGTAATTTTTTTGCAAGTAAATAATTAGTTGTGAATTTTTTATTATTATTTTAAAAAAAAAATTAAAACTTGTTTGTCTGACCACCATAACTTGGTCAAAAATTTATGAAATTCATTTTTTCTTTTATTTATCCTCTAGCATGGGAAGCATAGAATGTGTTGCATTTTTTGGATTAAGAAAATGTGAAATCCTTTAAGAGTTATAGATGTTTTTCAATCAGCCTATCAATCAAAACTTTAGTTAGAATACATGTAGAAAATCAATAATAAGCATCTATTTAATTCCAAATAGGGCATATCTTATAATGGTAGAAAGTTGACAATTGTCTCAATAAACCCTTTTCTTTTCATCAAATTTGGATAAAAAAAGTTGTCATATCGCCACTTTTTGGACCCCATGATCCTGCACTCACTCCATGCTCAACTTAATAAACATAGCCTTCTCCCTGGAGGAAGCCATGGAATGCACAATCTCAATTGTGATAACCACTCCATAAAAAATTTTCTTGCCAGCCACAAATCCACCCTGCTCCTTAGAGATCAACTTGCTCAACCATGGCTTGAAAGAGTTCAACAATCAACTTAGTAATTATTTTGTAAACCATATTACATAAGGAAATTGGTCTAAAGAGATCCAGAGAGTTGGCACCCTCTCATTTTTGGATAAGAGCTAAAAAAGTGGCATTCATGGCCCTAAGCATTTGCTTGTTCATTTGAGACTCTTGGACAACATCAAGAAGGTCAAGTTTAATAACCTCCCAAAACCATTCAAATAATTCTACCAGGAATCCATTGGGACCCAAAGCTTTACATTTCTTCATTCGAAACACAATATCCTCCAACTCTTTTAAGGAGATCGGTTTAATAAGAGATTCATTCATTTCACCAATAACCAAAGAAGGAATGCAAGAAAGGATTGAAACCTCCTCCTCCCTACCAGGGGGGGAATCATCAAAAAACATTACAAAAAAAATTGGATATCCTCTTTTGAAATCTCATCCTTAGAGAAAAGAAGGCCTCCATCTTGAGACTTGAGAGAAGAAGTGATATTTCCCTACTTTCTATCCTTGACAAAATTATGAAAGAAATAAGTATTCCTATTACCTTCCTAGAGCTAATCAATGTGGGACTTCTCTTTCAAAAATATTTCCTCTCAAAGATCCCATTCCTCCACCTCCTTTACCACCAAATCTTCAACTCTACTCAATTCCTTTGTAAGACCTTGATCTTGAATTCGCCTAGTAATAGAATCCAAGTGTTCTTGAGAAGCACTTTTAGCCTAAAACACATTGCCAAAGTGATTCCTATTCCAACGCTTTAACATGTATTTGATGAAATGGAGCCTCTTGGAAAAAGAGTACATAGTAGTTCCAAAGTTCGGCTTCCCCACACTCCACCAACCTGGAACGAGATCATGGAGAGACTCATCTTGAAGCAACATGATTTGGAATATGAAGGAATGATTTTTAGAGTATCTGGAAAATCAAGTAGAAAATTTGATCAAGCAGTGATTAGAGCCCTACCAATCTAATATCCCAGAACTAGTTACCCATTTGTCACTAACCTAAAAGTTGGACACTAGAAACTTGTCCAACCTCTTAAAGATGGTAGCATCCTCGGTCCTCCTATTATTCCAAGTGAACATTCCATTTACTGGTTTGATGTCCACCAATTTCAAAAAAGATACATTGTCTGTAAGGAGATCCAAGGAAGAGTCTAGACAAGTCATTCCACCCCTTTTCTCCTCTAGAGAAGAGACAACATTGAAATCATGTGCCAAAATTCAAAGAAGAAAAGGCTCCAAAGAATGAAAGTATCTAACATGCGACCATAAATTCAACTGACCAAGTAAGTCAATAGGAGCATATATGTTAGAGAACAGGATTCTCTCACCTGACTCCAAACTAGCAACAACAACAAAAAAAAAAAAAACCTATAGGAGAGCCACAAAGTAGGAAAAACTTTGTGCGGATCCCATAAACAAGCAAGACCCCTAAAGCTACCCTGTGCTCCCACACACATGCACATACCATGCCTCCAAATGTTAGAGGCCAAGTTCATAATACTAGCAACATAAAACCTAGTCTCCTAGAGGAAAACAATATTAGGAGAGTGAGCATGAATTAATTCTCGAATAGCCTTTTGTCGATGGATTCTATTCATACCCCTCACATTCCATGATAAGAAAATCATTTGTGAGGTTGGGAAAAGTGAGAATAAATAGTCCTCACCAAACCAAGCTTCACCAAAATTTCCCCAATTAACTTTACTTTCTCTTGATCCTTCTTCCTACCAGCTTTAAGAGGCTTCTTAGGGAACCCCTTTTTAAGGGGTTTCTACTACAAACCTAAAGTAGGAGAAGATGCCTTATTTTTCCAATTTCTTTAGCACCTTTCTCAATTTCCAATCTAGACCTAAGAATCCTAGACTCCAAAGATGTCCCTAGCACCAAAATATTCACCTATTTCACCAAATATGAGGGAGGAAGACACAAATCCATCCGAGTAGAAAGGCTCTCCATCAAAGTTGGCTTGCTCAAAGGCTTAGGTAAAATCTCAAGGTTCTTCTTAGAAAAAGAGTCATCCGCAACCTAAATGTCAAGAGGAATTAATTCCTCCTAAATAAAATCATCTAAGGCATCAAGCTTGTTAAAGTCTCCTCCTCTTGTCTGTCCTTGAGTAACCTCTTTTGACCTCTATATCTATTACGAGATTTGACCAAAACAAAACCATACTTATTTGTTGTCACCCCCTACATGGGAGATTTAACTCTATCCAACTTTTGAGTAGATTGAGAAGGAGAATTACTCATATTCACATTATTTCTTTGGGGAACTTCCGTTGAAGGTTTCCATATTCATGACATAAACAAAAATGGAACAACGGAGTCTCATAATCCAACTATTGTGTCCAAGAGGTAGCTCCAATGTTCATGCCAATCGAATCTAGAAACAATTTACTCAATTCAATTTCAATGCACACAAAAGCATATGAAATAACCCTTTTTTTCACTGTTTGTTGTGAGGTCCCAATGGGCTTTTGAAGCATGAGAGAGAACATCAACATTATATCATTTTTCCAATATTCTAGAGGCAAATAAGATAGACGTACCCAAATTAGAACCCTAGAAGGGAGCTCCTCTATAGACTTGAATCTCGTATGCCAAGGTTTAATAAAAAGGCCTATCTAATTGTAGAAGTAAGGCCCACCTTCAAAGGACCAATTTCTATCAGTAACATAGGATAAATCCACCATGAAGAATTTTTTGGCCACTAAAATTATGTTGAAATCACCTTCTGGGTTCCAAGTCTTGTGTACCCAAGAATTAAAAAAAGGAGCGACACCCGCATCCCCATGAACTTTCAAATTAACACATGGTTACTGTAAAACTCAACATCCTCTACCACAAAATCAGGTTGAATTACTAGCACTAGTAGGTCTGAAAATATTTACAAACATCCATTTGATTTGTGCAAACAAAACCATAATTTCATGAAGAAACCTCACTAGGTTTATCCATGTAGAAAAGAAAGCCCTTTTTCCAATCAAAAGAATGACAAAACCCCACCCACCAAAAAAGATAGAGGGCCAAACCCAAGAGGGTTGATGACCCACCTCAATACCCAAGAAAAGGATATGGATTTGGACCAACCCCACATAGCAACGGAAGAAGAAATGCAAGAAACAAAATCAACTCACCCCAAAAACCATAAAAGAAACCCCCCCTCACGAAGATTCTGCACACAACACCTGTGAATTTGCAAGAATAAAACACATGCAAGAAAGACTAAAAACATGTAACCCATGCCTCATAGGTTGTGGGAAATCATGTACACTCTCCAAAAAAAATTCAATGCCATATTTTTGAAATGAAATATTGTTGAAAACTTGGCGATCCCAATTTTTCAGTGGTGTAGGTATTTTTCAGATATTTTGCATTTTTGTGCCATTTTTTCTAGTTTGAAGCCAAATCTTCCCTTTTTTCCTCTAAGCTCATATATATTTTCTCTAGAATTTGATTCTCCCGATTCTTGCAGCATCAAGAAGGTATTCTAGAGCACTATAGTTATATCCATGCACTTTTTGTAGATTTGTTTCTAGAATTTCAAAATTTTAGTTTGAAGTTGATTTGGTACTTTTGGATATATTGTTGTAAATTTGCAAAAAAGGTGTCAATTTATTTGGGACAAAGGGTTAATTTCTTGTATTTTGAAGGTAAATTTGTTGTTCCTCTATTGTAATATCTTATTTCATCATGGATTTTCTAAAATTTGTACTGCTAACCCCATATAACTATCATGAATGAAAATAAAAAATGGGGATGTTATTGTTAAAATTGCAGTTGAAAAGAATCACATTTAGCTAAGATCCTAAACTCACAGGGCTTGTAGAAAGAAGAAAATGGTTTGATAGAAGAGATGAAGCACATGGTACTCTTGTTTTATCCATTTTTCTAGATCTTAGATATCATGTTGCATCTTACACTCATCCTAATCAAATTTGGACTACTTTAGAGGGTCTCTTTGGTAAGCCAGATAAAATGAGGAAATTTCAGTTGGAGAATGAACTAATAGGTCTAAATCCTTCATATTTTGATAATATCCAAGACCTCTTCTCTAATTTAAATTCTCTTATATTACATTTATCTAATTTTGGGGTCACTAAAGAGGATGAACATATGATTCTTTATATTCTTTCGAAGCTTGGTCCTGATTATTCAATGTTTGTTTCTATATTTTATGCTATAATGTATGCCCTTGGAAATGCATATGAAATTCCTTCTCTTGATGAATTTATAGCTCAACTCACAATGGAACAAGAAAAGTTGGTACACATAGGTAGATTGAAGTCTTCTAGAACTCATTATCTTCTCACAAAAGATTCAATGGATTCAAGTGGCAAGGGTAAGAAGAAGAATAAGGAACCCAAATATAATGAGCAAGGTAAATATTATCCTTCATATAGCACTCTTGAGTCCACTCCCTCTTCTAAATAGGAATCATCTAAAAAAGTTCAAATGTGCATATTGTAAAAGGCTAGAAAATTATGAGCATAGATGTTATAATAAGAAGATTGATGAACTCACACACCTTCAAAAGAACAACATCCAACTAACTTCATTAGTGTCTTCTTCTTCTTCAACATCTCAATTGACAACTCCATCACCACAGTCAGAGAATACAAGATCTACAACTAAGCTACAAAAAATGAAAGGATAAGCTCTCTTGGCTTCTACATGTCCTAAATCTAATATATGACTTCTTGATTCAGGGGAATCTCATCATATGTCATCATCTATAGGAATTTTCTCTTCTTTTGAGCCTTGTAATTCACCTCATATTATGATGTGTAGTAATACTTATATGGAGGTAAGTGGTAAGTTTTCTATTGACATGGGAGATGACACTTTAATTTACTTTGTGTTCCTTATTTTTCCACTAATATCCTTTATATTTATCAAATTACCCATGGTGGTCAAGGTAAAATAGTTGAGTTCACTCCTGATAGAGTGTACATAAGGAACATGGAGATAATAGATATTATTGCTATCAAGGTGGTTGATCATTCATCTCATTTATATTCATTTTTTAAAAAATATTTAAAAGAAGATAATGTTCCTTTGACCACATATCACACTCCTTCATCAAGTGTGAATAATTTTTGTGATGAGAAGTTTAGTCATCTACAATTTGGTATTCTAGAGATTAGTGTTGGGATTCCTACTCCACCTCCTACTTCTTCAGCCATCAATACTTCTATTCAATAGGATGATCATAATTTTTCAAATCTTGTTTTGTGGGATGAATATTTGATAGGTATTCCTAACTTGTTTGTGGAGTCTCATAATACATATTTGGAGAACAAAATTGATGGGGTTTCTCTCCTCTTTGATGTCAATTTCAACACAACTATTTGTTGGATATTGTGGTTGTGTTGCTGATAAGTGGTTTTCATTGATGTCGACACTATTAGCATTAATGGATTGAAGGCTATATATGTCGAAGATATTGAGAAAATTGTAATAAATATATTGCAGTTTGTGAAGTTGAGAAGGTCAGAGTGATGACAAGTTATGTATGTTGATGATCAGAAGGCACACATTAAAGGGTTTATTGTTGAGCCTATCTAGTATGTTTTTCAGAAGTTTCAATGGTACACATCAAGATTGGAGAAAGTTAAAAGTTTTTGTGTTCCTACAATTATTTTGTTACTATATTAGGTGTTTCTGGAAGAAGAGAAAGCAATTCTAGTAAATTGAGTTATTGTGTATGCTACTGTGATGTTCAGTGATGTTTCTAGATTGTTATTTATCATTGTGGTACATCTGCATTGAGCGGTGTGTTTGTTATCAAAGATTTTCCGTTGTGTGTTTGAGGGTTTTATGTTCTTGGCTAACATAATGGTGGTAGCATGCTGCAAATCCTTATGGGTTAATCTTTTATTGTTTGTCATATTCAAGGATGTTGATTTAGGTCCTCACTATGTTGTGACTGACTTAGGTTTGTGCACATTAATATTTTCTCATGAAATTGGGACGATAATTGTAATTTATTCTTTATTTGTGGCTAATAGAGTTGTTGATGTAAATTCATGTAGCAAATATATAAGAATGATTTTTTCTTCATTTTGGAGAGAGTGGAAGTGCGAGTGTATGGTGTATATGTGAAATGTGTGAATAAAGATTAGATCATCAGAATGCAGAGCAGAGTGTGAAGAAAATTGAGCGAAGTGTCAAGAAGTGTTTCTCTACCTAACTGAAACTATCATCAAGCTTTTGTAGAAGCTAATTTCTTAGTTCAAACTCATCAAATGGATTTAATTTTATTGTTTTATGTAAGGCAGTGAGCTCTAGGTAGTGTGTCTGAATGCATGTGCATTCCCTATTTATTTATTTCATTATACTTCTAATAGGGTATAATCTTGTGGACTAACATCCACCATGGTTTTTCCCCTAACAGGGTTTCCACATATAAAATATTGGTGTTCATGTGTCTTTGATGTGTTGTTGATTTATGATTTCACTGTTAATTATCAAATCTATGATTAAAGGTTGATTAAGGTTTAATAAGTTTAAATTCTATAACAACTAATTCACCCCCCCCTCAATTATCTATCCTTGTTTTACCAATAATTGGTATTAGAGCTAGTTCCTTTGAAGAAGTTTAATAGTTTGAGGTGATCCGAGATGGAATCATATAAGAAGGATAGTCCTAGATTCGATGGTACAAACTACTCTCTATGAAAATTCAGAATGGAGTGTCATTTGAAGTGCATTGGTGAGCCTTTCTAGAAGATTACAAAGAATGCATATACTATTCCTCATAATAGTCCCTCTACTGCTGATGAGATCAAAGAAGAAAAAAATAATACCAGGGCTATAGAAACATTGCTAAGTGCTTTGATAGATTCAGAGATGACAAATGTGATAGGTCTTAAGTCTGCACATGAGATCTAGAAAAAGTTGGAAACATTGTATGAAGGAGATGCACTAGTGAAAGTTTCTAAGCTACAAAGTCTAAAAGGCAAGTGGGAGAACTTGAAGATGAGTGAAGATGAAATTTTATTTTCTTTTATGCAAAAGGTAAATGAACTAGTGATGGGAATTAGATGTGTTGTTGGAATTTTGGAAGAAGATGAGATTGTGGCTAAAATACTTAGATTTGTGCCTACTTCTTACAAAAGAAGAGCTCAGGATAGTAACAAATGTAACAAGAGACATGCTGATTGGAAAACTTGCATTGATACATTTGACTCCAAAATCTAACAAAATTTCATCAAAATTTCGATGAACTTTCGTCGAAATTATTTCGTCTGTTTTTCGACAAAATTTGAAACATCAAAATTCTGACCTAGCATTGTCTGCTGGGTCAGAATTTTGATGTTTCAAATTTCATCGAAAAACCAATGAAATAATCCTGATGAAAGTTTGTCAAAATTATGACAAACTTTCTTCGGATTTTGGAGTCAAATGTATCAATGAATTGTTGCATTTGAGTTGAGTGAATTTGGTGAATCTTCTCCTAAGACAGAGTCTACATTCAAAGCTACTGTATTTGGAAAAATTCAATAGAGATATGATTTGAGAGAGAGCTCTAGGAAGACATTCAAGTATGAAGATGAAATGAAACTGATTGAAGATGAAGAAAGAGAGCTAGAAGAACTAGAAGCATTGATTGTGAAAAGAGAAGCCAAAGGACAAGGTAAGTACAAGGGAAAGTTGCCTATTAAATGTTTCTCTTGTAGTAAGATAGGTCATTTTGCATCAAGGTGTCCTGAAAGAGTTTCTAAAGACGAGATAAGACTAGATTTAAAAAGAAATTTTATTATGTTGAAGAAGGAGATACTGATGATGAATCTGATAAAGAAACTGGAAATGAAGATGAATGGGTATTCATTGCTTTCAAGGAAAATTGTCTAGTGTCCACTTAATCAGCTAGTAATTAGAATATTGAGAAAGCTCTTGTAGCTAGAATTGATGAGAAGGATGAGTGGGTGATTGATAGTGGATGTGCACATCATATGATTGGTGATAAAATAAAGTTTCTAAGTTTGGAAAAATATGGCGATGGTGTTCTAAGATTTGGAGATAACAATGTTGGTGTGATTTGTGGCAAAGGCATGCTATTTCTCTTGGTGGTAAATGTAATACTAATTATGTTCTATATGTTGAAGGTTTGAAGCACAATTTTTTGAGTGTTGGAAAAATGGTTGACAAAGGTTACAATATTCAATTCAAAGATGGTAAGTGCAAGATATTAGGAAGTTTTAGAAATGTGATTTCTTCAGGTACAAAGACAAGAGGTAATATTTTTCACCTAAGTGCTACTAGTGAAAGTTGTTTTATTTCTCAAGTTGATGTAAGTTGGTTATGGCATATAAGGTTGTGTCATGTAAATTTTGATAACATTGTCAAAATAAGCCCCACACAAGTAGTCAGAGATCTACCTAAGTTAGTGAAGCCTACTAACACTATATGGAAGGAATGTTAGATGGGAAAGCAAACAAGAATTTATTTTAGGAGCAAACAACATCATTCCAATGGAGTACTGGATTTGGTCCATCCATAATTAGAAGTCTACAAGGAGAAAATTACTTTATGTTGCTTATTGATGATTATTTTAGAATGGTATGGGTTGATTTATTAAGAGAAAAACTTGAGGCATTAGAGAAATTAAAAAGCTTCAAAGCTTTGGCAGAAAATGAGATAGGCTTGAAGATCAAATGTTTGAGATCATAGAGAGGTGGTGAATTCACTTCTCGAGAGTTCAATTCATTTTGTCAAGAGCATGGGATAAAAAGATAGTTATCTACTCCCCAGACCCCACAACATAACGAAGTTGCTAAGAGAAAGAACAAAACAATCTTAGATGTTGTGAGAACAATGATGTTGGAAGGTAATGTTCCTCATATCTATTGGAGAGAAGTTGTAAGCACTGTTGTGTATACTATCAACCGGGTGAATGCCAATGGTAATTCTGGTAAGACTCCTTTTGAGTTGTGGTTTGGTTATAAGCCTACTGTTAAATATTTAAAAATATTTGGAAGTAGATGTTATATCAAAAGAGATGAAGATATAGGATATTTTGAAGCTAGAAGTGATGAAGGAATCTTTCTGGGTTACTCTACTAAGAGAAAAGCCTACCAGTGTTACAATAAAATATTAAAGAAAATAGTTGAAAGTGAAAATGTCAGAGTTGATGAAGACACTGTTAGATCATCCAAGTATTGTGGATATGATTCAGATAAATGAAAAGATAGTACTAATGATGGAAAGAATGCACAGACATAGAATCAAGCTCAAATTGTTCCTGTAAATATAGAAAACTATGAAGGAGAAGATAGTGGAAATGCAAAAGAAAGAACATAAGAACCCAAAATTCTAGGCTATGTAAAGCGAAGTCATTCTAAAAGTTAGATCATAGGAGACAAGAACAAAGGTGTGTATACTAGAAGAAGAATTGTAGAAGAATATTGCCTGATTGCCAAAATTGAGCCTAGTAATTTCAATGAAGCATGTAAAGATGAATATTGGATGGAATCCATGAAGGAAGAAGTGATGCAGATAGAGAAAAATGATACTTGGACTCTTGTTTCTAGACCTCTAGACAAAAATGTGATTGACACCAAATGGGTCTTTCAAAATAAGCTGAATGAGAAAGGTGAAGTAGTTAGAAACAAAGCATGACTAGTATGTAAAGGATACTCACATATGGAAGGTATTGATTTTGAAGAAACCTTTTCCCCTGTTGCTAGAATTGAAGCTATAAGGTTATTTCCTGCTTATGCTACTTTCAAGAATTACAAAGTCTATCAAATGGATGTAAAGTCAACATTCCTGAATGGTGAATTAGAAGAGGAAGCTTATGTTGAGCAACCAGATGGATTTCAATTGATTGATGAAAAATACATGGTTTTCTGATTGAAGAAAGCACTATATGGACTCAAACAAGCCCCTAGAGCATGGCATGCTAGATTGGATAAATACCTATTGAAACTGGGATTCAATAAATGCTTTGTTGATAGCAATTTGTATTTCAAGATGGATTAGGATAAAGAATTGATAATTGAATTCTTTGTTGATGACATTATTTTTGAAGGTGATGATGACATATGCATGAAGTTTTCTAATGAAATGAAAAGCGAATTTGAAATCTCAATGATAGGAGAACTAAAATTATTTTTAGGATTGCAAATTACTCAGTTAGATGATGGAATCTTTATTTCTCAGTCCAAATATGTAAGAGAGTTACTGAAATATTTTGGCATGGAAGACTCAAAGCTAGTTGCTACACCCATGGTAACCAGATGCAAGCTAACACAAAGTGATGATTCTCCTAAGGCTAATCAAACAAGATATAGTTCAATGATTGGTGGATTGCTTTATTTGACTCAAACCAGACCAAATATTATAAATGTTGTGTGCATGGTTGCTAGATATCAAGTTGATCCAAAGGAATCACATGTGATTGCAATAAAGACAATTTTTAGATACTTAAAAGGTATAGTTGATATTGGTCTTTGGTATCTTAAGGATGATGATCTTACTCTGAATTCCTTTTCAGATGCAGATTGGACAAGAGATGTAGATGATAGGAAAATTAAAAGTGGTGGTGCATTCTTCTTAGGGAAGAAGTTGGTGTCTTGGCTAAGTAAAAAGTAGAACTCTGGACATTTCCTTATCTACTAGTGAGGTATAATATATTGTTACTGCAAACAACTGTACTCAAGTTTTGTGGATGAAGCAGATGCTGAGAGATATCATAGTTGAGTATGATGAGCCTATTGCCATATTTTGTGACAATTCAAGTGCCATAAACATTTCTAAAAATTTAGTGCTAAACTCAAAGACAAAAAATATATCTATCAAGTATCACTTTTTGAGAGACAAGGTGAATGATAAAGATGTTAGATTGGAATATGTGCCCACTAAGGAACAAATTGTAGATATCTTTACTAAATTGTTGCCTAAGGATACTTTTTAGTATCTCAAAGGCAAGTTAAGGGTGATTTCCCCTCCTAATCTGAACTAATATGCAAGTCTTTGCATCAATCTATGCACCTACAGTAAAATTTTATTTTAGATTGATGTTATGGTGGCTGCTACTCAGGGGGAGTAGTTAGATGATTCAGATGATATATGGTTTAGAGCTTGTGTACATTTTCCATTGATGTCAAAGGGGGAGACGATTAATGTGAGAAACCTTTGTAGAAGAAAGGGGGAGAAGTGCAATAACTACTGAGAGAGAGAAGATGGAAGAGCAATGCAAGGAAGAGAAGAACATGTTGAGAAGAGTTAGTTGTGTTGATGGTATTTTTCACATCATGTGTTGCCATCAATGCCAAAGGGGGAGATTGTTGGATATTGTGGTTGTGCTGTTGATATGTGGTTGTCATTGATATCAACACTATTAGCATTAATGGATTGAAGGTTGTATATGTCGAAGATATTGAGAAAATTGTAATAAATATATTGTAGGCAGTCTGTGAAGCTAAGAAGGTCAAAGTGATGGAAAGTTTTGTACGTTGATGATCAAAGGGTGTGCATTAAAGGGTCTTTTGTTGAGCCTATCTAGTATGTTGTTCAGAAGTTTCAGTGGTACACATCAAGATTGGAGAAAGTTATAAGCTTATGTGTTCCTACAATTATTCTATTACTATAGCAGGTGTTTCTGGAAGAAGAGAATGCAATTATGGTAAATTGAGTTATTGTGTATGCTATTGTGATGTTCAGTGATGTTTCTAGATTGTTCTCTATCATTGTGGTACGTCTGTGCTGATCGGTGTGTTCATGATTGAATGTTTTCCATTGTGTGTTTGAGGGTTTTATGTTCTTGGCTGAAATCATGGTGGTAGTGTGTTGCAGATCCTTATGGATTAATATTTTATTGTTTGGCATATTCAAGGATGTTGATTTAGGTCCTCACTATGTTGTGACTAACTTAGGTTTGTGCGCATTAATATTTGTTCATGAAACTGGGTTGACAATTGTAATTTATTCTTTATTTGTGTTCGATAGAGTTGATGTAAATTCATGTAGTGGATATATAAGAACAATTGTTTCTCCATTTTGGAGAGAGTGGAAGTGCGAGTGTGGTGTATATATGAGATGTGTGAATAAAGAACAGATCATTTGAATGCATAGCAGAGTGTGAAGAAGATTGAGCAAAGTGTCAAGAAGTGTTTTTGTGCCTAACCAAAACTGTCATCAAGCTTTTGTAGAAGCTAATTTCTCAGTTCAACCTCATCAGATAGATTTAATCTAATTGTTTTATGTAAGGCAGTGAGCCTTCCCTTTTGAGAAGTGAGCTCTAGGTAGTGTGCCTGAATGCATGTGCATTCCCTATTCATTTCTCTCATTATACTTCTAACTGGGTATAATCTTGTGGACTGACATCCACCATGGTTTTTTCCCCTAGCATGGTTTCCACGTATAAAATATTGGTGTTCATGTGTCTCTGATGTGTTGTTGATTTATGCTTTCACTGTTAATTATTAGATCTATAATTAAAGGTTGATTAAGGTTGAATAATTTTAAATTTTGTAACAAATGATTCACCCCCCCCTCTCAATTGTCTATCCTTTTCTTGCCAACACTGTTACCCCATCATCTTTTTCTTTGGAGATTGGCATTCATGATTCCCCCCATTCTCTCGATTTTTCATGTTTCTTGGTTAATTTTGACCATGATTATGTTGTGGATTATTCAAGCTTGGAGACTCCTACTGAATTTTTAGAGGCATAAATTTTGAAACTTCAACCTTCCTCCTTTTAGTTTGACATTGAGTGGCTTCTTCATCAACCTATGGATTTGTTTCTTCCTAAGGGAAGATGTGTTTCTTGCAGACATTGGACCAACTTTTTTTTTCCAGCATTCTTCATCGGTATGGGAGCTTCTTCATTGGGGGGGATTTGTTTCTTTCATTTTCCCTCTTATGTAAGGGTCATGCATTGTATATACATGATGGATGTAGCCCTTGGGGGGTATCATTGATTCCATATATCATCTTGCTTATTTTTTTTGTTTTCTCTTTTGGAGAGGAGTTTTGTCCCAATAGGTTTTCTCCTTTTCTCTATTTGTGAGAGATTGCATTTATATTTTCATTATAAATTATTACCTAACAAGGCCTCATATCCGAGACCCATATTCATAGTATTTTTGCATAGTTTTCATAATAATCTTCTCCCTAAGTTGCACTTAAGGGGGGGTTGGTGTGAATAAATGTCTTCTACCTAGTTAATTCACTTAATAAGAATTAGAGGACATATTCACATGTTAAGTTTACTTAGGATATAAGACTTCTTCTAGAAGTCTTAGATTTCATATCTAGACTTTATCTTATCCTAGGTAGTTATGTGTTGTTTGTGTCATGTTATAGGATTAAGACACTTGTCATGATCTTGTCTAATCCTACCTATCACCTTGCCTTTATAAGAAAGACATCTTATGTATATTTGTATATTCAACCATATTCAAAAATATTCAACTTGCATTGTTGAAGAAAGAATTCTTGCCATTTTCTCTCTTGTGGAAGATATTTTGGTCTAGAAACTACTTTTGGGGGTGTTGAGGATTCACCATTAACTCCTAGATAAATTTGAAAGTGCAAGTGTAAAAGTAGATGAAGAACCACATAAAAGCTCATTAAGTTGATAGAAGGATATGAATCTAATGGGTATTCTTGTAAAGAAGAAGAAAAGGAAAAACAGATATAGGTTGAAGAGGAAGAAGCTTTAGAAAGGATTCCTAAGACTCCTAAGTTTGTGCAGAAGAATCATTCTGAAGATTATTTTATTGGTGATAAGACAAGAGGCATGTTGACAAGAAGAAAAGTTGTTATGATAGAAGAATAGGTAAGTTTGTGTCTACTTTCCAAATTCAAACCTAAGATAGTGATTGAAGCATGTAAGGATGAGAATTCTACCAAAGCTATGGAAGAAGAATTGATGCAGATTGAGAAGAATTAGACTTAAGAATTAGTCCCAAGACCAAAAAATGGAGAAGTTAGAAATAAGGCTAGACTTGTGTATAAGGGCTACTCACAAGTGGAAGGAATAGATTTTGAGGAGAAATTTTCTTTGATGGAAAGAATGGAGGCCATTAGGATATTTTTTGGCCTTTATAGCATATAAGTACTTCAAGGTTTATCATATGGAAGTCAAATCTCTATTCTTGAATGGTGAATTGGAAGAAGAGGTATACATTGAACAACTATAAGGCTTTCAATTATTAGACAATCCTAATATGGTCTCAAGAAAGATCCCAAATTTTGGTATGCAAGATTGGATAGGTACTTGTTGCAACAAGGATTCAATAAAGGTACTACAAATAGCAATTTTTATTTCAAAATTGAAGGAGAACACATCTTAATTGTGGTAGTGTATGTTGATGACATAATATTTAGAGGAAATGAAAGTATGTGAAAAATATTTACATAAGAGATGCAAAAATATTTTGAGATGTCTATGTTTGGGGAGATGAATTTCTTCCTTGGGCTACAAATTAGTCAGACAAAAAAATAATATTCATTTCATAGTTAAAGTATTTCAAGGAAATGTTGAAGAAGTTTGGAATGGAAGGCTCTAAACCAATATGTACTCCTATGTTTACTAGTTGCAAGTTAAGAAAGAATGATGAATATCCTAAGATTGATTAAAGCATGTAAAAATAAATGATTGGTGGACTATTATATCTAATTGCTACTAGACCGGATATCATGCATTTTGTTTATCTCATGGAAAATTTTCAAGAAGATCCTAGAGAATTACATATGACAATAGTAAAGAGGATATTCAGATATTTGTAGGGCAGTCTAGACTATGGTCTATGGTATCCAAAGGATACTGATTTCTCTTTAAGTGCCTATACTAATGCTGGATTGGGTAGGTTGTATGTATGATAGAAGAAGTAAAAGTGGAGGCTCTTTCTTTCTGGGAATCAAATTGGTTTCATGGTTGAGTAAGAAACAAGACTTAGTGTC
This sequence comes from Sequoiadendron giganteum, assembly GCA_007115665.2. Lineage (NCBI taxonomy): Eukaryota > Viridiplantae > Streptophyta > Pinopsida > Cupressales > Cupressaceae > Sequoiadendron > Sequoiadendron giganteum. The sequence continues at coordinate 42,015,828 of CM021104.1, read as the reverse complement.
ATTATCTACTACAAAATTAGAGTATATTGCAACAACATTTTTCTACACATAGGTGTTGTGAATTTGAAGTATACATTGAAGGGTATCAAAATTTCATATGAACATATTTCTATCATGTGTGATATTACAAGTGCTATAAATATATCAAAGAGTCTGGTGATGCAGTCAAGAACAAAGAATATCTCAATTTGGTATCACTTCTTGAGAGAGAAGGTTACAAAAAGTGAGGTGAAGTTGGAGTATGCACCTACAAAGGATCAAGTTGTAGATATTTTCACGAAGGCTCTTCCTAAAGATACATTTGAGTATCTATGGTAGAAGTTAGGGGTCATTGTCCTTGCTTTTAGCTAGATGCATAAGAGTGTGCATAGGTCTAGTGGAGCAATTCAAGATTTATTCATTTTTTCTAGACTGATGAAGGCTACCAGTCAAGGGAAGCAAGTAGTAGTATTGTTGGTTGGTGAAGTCATATGGAGCATATTTTTTTCCCCTAAGGGGGAGAGTGTAGAAAATTAAGTATAGTAAAGTGTAGTGCATTTACTTATTGGTGTTACAAGTGATGTCAAAGTGGTGTATGAAAATATCAAAAGGGAAAAAAAGAAAGAAAAAACCTATGCACATGATGTGTGAAAGGTGCAGGTGTTTCCCATTGAATGTTGTCAAATGGGAAGAGAAAAAGAGTTCAATACAAGAAAGAGAGTTGGACATGTTTATGGAACTTTTCCATTGATGTCAAAGGGGGAGAGAATTGGTTAAAAATCCATAGTGCAAAAGAGAATATGGTCTAAAGACCACATGGGGAGAGAGTGTTTAGGAGCAAGAGATAATGAAGTGTGAGAGATACCCCATTTGTAGGAGTGTTTCTTATTGTTACTTGGTTGCTTTTGTTATTGATATTTTTTTAGAAAGTTCGTGTTGTCATCAATGACAAGAGGGGATATTTTTGAAATCTTGAGTTGTTTGTGAGTTGTTTGGGTGTTGTCACTGATGTCAACCCCTTATATGAAGATAATTTTGGAATGTTTTTGGTGTTGATGATGTCAAACCTATGAATTCTTTGCTTAGACCTAATCAAACATGAACAAACAAACAATAATTAGTCAATAAAAAAGTGTAAACAAGTATTCCCTATGAGATTCTTTGAATGTATGAATAATGAAAACAAAGCAAAATACCAAGTAAATCACAATAAAAACACTATTCTAATGCCCAAACCAGCATCCCATAGGGGCATTGGTGCTCCTTTGATGTTGAAAGAAACCTTTTCCCAATCCCTTGATAAGCTCTTGGATGAAATGTGTGATCCTTGATGCAAAATGTCAATAACCTAGCTATGGATGATGAATTCTATGCCTATCATAATCTAACTTGTGGATGATATTGTGGATAGTAACCTTGCATGAGATTGTTGATCATCTTTCAATAGAGAAGGCCTCTATTTATAAGGAAGAAGGGGTTTAAGAGTGAAGAATGGGGAGAATGTGGGATTAAAAATTGGACCAATGACATTGTGCCACTTGTCAACATGCAATGAATCTTAGAGGAGATGTGTGAGCACATCTTGGGAGATGGAATGTGTAAGAGGAGGTGTAAGAGCCTTCAATGTAAAGGTGGCTCAAAAAAGAGGACATGTAAGAGCCATCAATGCAAAGATGGCTCAAAAAAGAGGACAAAAGTCCTTTGGGAGGGAAAAGTCAAGTGGGTGGAATATTCCAAGAATGTGCCATTTTGAATGAGAATAGAGTAATTAGTAAATCAAATAAATCAATTTACATGTGCAACTTGGTTAGTTGACCAAGGTTGACTTGCCCTAGGGCAGGGTTAAAAGCTAGAGAAATGAGGGATTAGTGTTAGGAGTCAATTAATTTAGGATTAATTAACTTGAATGAAATTAATTGATTTATGACATTTAATTTAAATGTGTGGGTTTATTTAAATCAAATGAGAGGATGAAAGAACATTAGGATTTTAATTAAATAAATTGATTTATTTAATTAAAGGAAGATGATAAAATAATCTGATAAAGTTCATTATCTAATTTGAGGAAATTTAATGAATTTAATTAATTAAATAAAGATTATTCAATTAATTGGTTAGTGTTGAAGTGATTAAGGAAGAATTGGTGTTAGTTAATCAGGATCAAGTGCATGATATTGATCAGGATATTTCGAGTTTCTACAAAACCATAGCATTGGAGTTGTTGGTATTGATGTCAACACAATACTGGTGTTGTCATTGATGTATTACTTAAGTATAGTTGCAGAAGATATGTTTGGAGAGATAGTTGGATGTGCAATAGTTTATAAGAGGCCTTTCATATGCTGTAGATGTGTTGCAAAGATGTTAGTAGTGTTTCTAATGTAATTGGTTTACTTGGTTTCAAAATTATTTTGAGAAAATTTGAATAAAAAAGAGGGTGATCCCACAATACTGGTTTACAATTTTTGTTCAAACCGGACACTTAACTTATTTTTTCTAACTAAATCTTCACTTTCAGACACCTATAGTGGCTAAACCGTGAGGAATTTGAAGATGATGCAAATTAGCGATTTGTGACATTTTGTCTATAGATTCTAAATATATTTTTTTCAAAAAAAATTGAAACAAATTGCACTTGTTTTTCCATCTCCTTCATAAACTAGTTTTTTTCATTAAACACCATTTTTAAGGAGTGATGCTCACCGTATAACACATAAATTGTTTTCCATAAAGGATAAAATTCTATTTTTTTCAAATTTAGATTTGTAACTATGATATCTAGTGCTTCCAATTGGTTTCATAATTTTTTATTGAATTTTTTTCCCTTAATCAAGTTTCAAAGTCAAACCAATTACAATTCAGACATAGGCGGACTGTATAACGCATAATTTTTTTTGTATGTATCGAATTTTATTTTTTTTGTTGGATCAAGGACTTCAATATCTAGTGCAATCATATTTTAAAAAAAAAATGATAATCTTTTGTTTTTTCACATGTACAAAACAAAGAGCTTGATTTTTCAATGAAAAACCTTCATAATATGATAATAAAATTAAATTTATTTAAAATTATACTTTTTGGGAAGCTTATAATAAGGACTACATACTTACAAGGTAAAAGCACAAATTTGTGTCACACTTTTAGCCAACTTATCAGCACAACTTAATTTAATTATTTCTAACTAAAAATCAATTTTGGTCAAACCTATGATCTAGTAAGATTCATTCTAGCCAAGTTAGATACTTCCACAACTTTCTCAACTAAAATTATTGGCTAAAAATATATGAAGTACCACTTTGAGTCCAATTTACCAAAAAAACAAAATTATTTGAAAAACTTGAAGTTTCAATAACTCCTACTAATTTAAATAACATTTTAAAAAAGATATAAAAATACCCTTTTGTAGATCCACAAGTGTAGTTTTCAAAAATATATTTAATTTAATAGTTTCATTATTATTATATTTTATATTTTATTATTACTGAAAGTAGGTTATCAACACAAAATATTAGGTTGATTACCATGCCAAGGAAAAATACTAAAACATATTAAAAAAATTGAAAAAAACATGATGCACTAGATAAAAGAATATATTTCAACATGGTATAATTTATTTTCCATTTTAGTTAAATATTTAATATGAAAGTTGGCATCTGATGGAAACAATTGTTTTTTGATTCATGCACATTTTAATATTTATTTAAAAATATATATTTATCAAAAATGGAAAAGAAATATATCCATGCACTAAAGTTTCAAGTTATAAATACACACAAAAAATTTGAAAGAAAAAAAAAAAAAATTACTATAAAAAGTTTGACGTGTCATGCAACTTCATTTTTTAGCATTTTATCAACAACTAAATTATAGTGTTAATTTATTAGAAACTAGTTTAAAATGATTTTTTAATTTTTTTTTAAATACAAACATAAAATATACTAAAAATTACATATTTTACTAGTTCACATCATTTCAAGATTCAAAACATACATGGGCCACTTTTTAGTAATTCAAGTTTAAAAATTGGATTAGTGTTGGTCATTTCCTTTATAAAGTGTGACACAAATTTGTGCTTTTTCCCTACAAAAAATAAATTTTAAATGAATTCATTTGATCCCCCAAAAGCTAAATCAAAATTGGTTTTTTATCAACATTTTGATAGGTGTAAAGGAGACTCCATTATAGGTATGGTTTAAAACTAGCGGGGTTCTATCCAAGGGGTTTGATCTAAGGTGGTTTGATCAAACCCTCTTCAATTGGAATCCTTCAAATGGAACTTTTTTAAGGCTTAAATCATTAAATTTTCTAAAAATATGTGATTTTAGCAAAAATCAGAATCTCCCAGAAATTGTAAACCGACATTGTGGGATCACTCGAGAGTTTAGTGTGATAGAGTGGTGTCTAGTGTTCTACTCCATATTTCGTCATGGTTGAAGATATTCCTATGTAATTTGGATATGATAATTAGAGGTGTTTATAAGTTATATATGTGGACTTTTAATTTTTGGATCATACTGAAGTGGAAGTTGTGTTTGACAGTATGTCTATCTGGTGAAATATGGTGTTTGGGAGATATGAGATTTCTCCACATTTCTCTGTAGTGAAGGTTCTTGTTTTGTCGATCTAGAAAAATTATTATATTGTATATATCTATCTTCTCTTGAATTTTCAAGTGTTGTGGTGTTCTACAAGGTTGTTTGGTGTGTTGGATGCATGTGCCAATGTGTCTAGTTACACAAAATAAAGGTTTTCTTAATTTTTAGTTGGTTACAGTAGTAATGGTGAATATTTCGATGATGTGGAATATTCTAAGATGTTTTGGAATATTTCTGTGTGATCCAAAAGATTTTTATGAACATGGAGAGGCATGCTTGTGGTCTCTTGTTAGTGTTAGTGTAGGTCTAGACGACCTGGCATGCTAGCACTAATTTTGGAGGATGATTGTGTTTGTGGAAGTGTTAAGAAGCATGCCAATGTAGATTTTGGTCCTAGTTAAGTTGTGGCATGGTATTCCTTCACATATTTACAACATAGAATTGTTTGGTTCCAACCTATTTTGATATTGCATGGTTGAGGTGCATATGTTTCCTTAAGGCCAACTGAATTGAGATTGTTTTACATTAGAGATGGTATAAATGCAAGAAGAGAGTGTGTGTGATAAAAAAGGGATGTGAAAGTGATAAAGTGTGGTGATTTGAGTGCAAGATTTAATTCCTAACTCCTAGATGTAGTGAGCATAACGTTTCTACATTTTAGTGTGTTGAATGAGTTGTTTGTGCTTCAATGGAACTATACCTTTGGCATAAGAGAGATGCATTGTTAGTAGTTCAAATTGGAAGCGAGCCACCCCTTCTTCTATCTTATTTCTTTTGGATAGTAATTCCTTTAGTATTGAGCCCTTATTTCTTTTGGGAAGTGAACCTATTGTATTCAACATTCCCATTACTTTATATTGTTAGCTAATCCTCACTGTGGTTTTTCTCTTTTTAGGTTTTCCACATAAATATAGTGTTCTATTGTGCATGGTGTTTTGATGTATTGATGTTTTTCTTACTTTCACGCTAAATCTAATTAAGGGTTTAAGGGATAATAAAGATCTAAATGTTAATGAGGGATTTTCTATTTTAATGTACAATTTATTCACCTCCCCCTCTTAGTTGTCCTATGCATCTAACAAGATGGTGGATTTTTAAATTTCCAAGAAGGGTGATCAATAATGATGTTTTAATGAGAGATGGATGGTATAGATTTACTTGGTTGAGTGCTTAAGAGATAGAAAGTGGAGAATGAAAGGGAGTTTTTATTTATTTTAATTCACTTTTAGGTAGTTATGTGAAGGATTTGATTAGTTAAATTAATTAAATCATGTGGAAAGGGGACTAAAACTAGGAAAATGGATTAGAACTTGGGGGAAATGGATTAGGTCTTATGGAAAATTAGGAATAATTAGGGGAAAATTAAGATAAATTAGGATAAATCCATCATATTAATAAATTTATCTAATTTAGTAAAAGAATCAAAACCTCAAGACAAAATTAGGTGTGTGCATTTTTTCCTTCTTTGAGATGATGTTGTGATTTGAAGAAGAAATGTTCCAAAGAACGAAAATATCTATTCAAGACATGATAAAGAAATGATGGGGATTATAAAAAGGATGAGGCTTATAGAAAGGAGGATATGATGATGTCCCCTTGAGATACTAAGTGGAATCCAAAATAACATGAGTAGGCTCTTGAAAATATAAATGAAGGGGAGAACATTATGTGAAATAGTGGGAGTAACCTAGTTTTGGTTATATAACTTGAAATTGTGCACCAAGCTATGAAGACCAAGGTAATGGTGTTTCAAATGAATAAACTATTGAATTGTGAACATAGAAAAAAGTATGATGTCTTGGAACAATAATGTTTTATTGAGAACCTTGGTGGGTACTATGTGGAACACAAAATAGAACAATTTTATGCCCCAATCAACACTAGCTAGGACATATCGTGCCATGGAGAATCATGGTGAGATTAATATGTAGAAATAGATAGAAAAAATAAAATTAAAAGATAAAAAATAACTAATCAAAAAACATAAATCATTGAAATTATTTCCAAAATATTGAGAAATATTAGGAGTGATGAAATATTAAAATGATGATGAAGCCTAGTATGGGGAAGGATATATCCTATAAAGGAAAATATAAAATGATGATGAATCCTAAAAAATAAACAAGGAATAATGGATAGATAGATGATATTAAGGAAAATAATTCAAACTATTGGTGGTCTCAAGGTTTATTAAAGATAAAATTTATAACATTTGTGGTGAAGATTATATGTGTTTTGAAGTTTTATGTGTCAAGGTATTGGTTGTCACTATACTTAAAAGATAATAAATATGCAAATGTAAAATAAAATGAAATTCTCCAAGATAGGAAAGCATAAAATTGGAACAAACTAATATCAATTTCAAAAGTAAGGCAAGATTGTTTGTCGCCAATAGAAGAAAAGTGTTAATGGAATAATGAGGTGGATAAGTGTAAATGGTAAGGATAAAGGGATAATGGGAAGAGTAAAAATATGGAAAGGGATATGATATATTAAGGAAATACCTTAGAAAAGACCTTAAGGATAATAGAATCTAACCCTCCACATGACACCTTTGAATAGGTTTTCACAATGGTAGTTGTCAACACTTAAAATATGACCTTACCCAAGCACACCCAATTTTAGCCTATCCTAAGCCTATTTAATAAATATTTATTATTTATTTAATTATTCCCTTCCTTTCCCATATTTATCCCAAACCTTTAATTAAATAAATATTTAATATTTATTTAATTATTTTCCTTCACATGATCTCACTAATTAAATAAATATTCTATTTATTTAATTTCCACTTTATCCCTCAATCTTTTTCCATTTAATTCTAGCCACTGATTCCACTCACACATATCACAATATAAAATTTCTATAATGTGACAAGTGTCCCTCTCACATGTGTAACTAGCCCCTTGTCTAGATTCATTGAACCTAGACATTTCCTAGAATTCAAACTAACTTTTCATCTTATCTAATTATCTCATTTAACCTCTTAATCCTAGTCATTACCATAAGGATATTTACATAATCCCAATCTTAAACCTAGAACTATAACTTTGATCCAAGCCCTAATCCTTAATCAATCCTAGCCATCCATCAATAAATGAATCTTGTCCATTGATTTCCCTCATTGAATTTCTATAAATGAGAGGCCTTCATTCCCATTTTTATGAATCTAATCTTATGCTACTATCATGCTACCCAAATTTCTATTAAATCATCTTGATCATAGAATCACATTTTTGGTATCATGAGAAACCACATCCAAGCTATCAATATATCAAAATAATACACTTAATATTTATGAGGTTTGCTTGTATTTGGTTTGATATAAGCTAGATTTTATGCTTATTTCATTTATATGATTCGTATCTTCATAATCCTTAGCTATTTTCCCTCTATCATTTTATCCTTCATCCTCTAACACTCTCATCCATTTCAAGAGCACACTTATGTTGTTTGAACCTGCATTTCCTCTCAAGGAAATATACCACTACCTCATCTTCATCCTTCCCTATCCTTTCCAATGATTGATGCATCATGCCACTAGTCCTTATCCCTTTCCTTCCCACTATGTTTTATTCCTCTTTTAAATGATGTTACTTCTCTTAGTTGCAACATCATCTCAAAGATCTTTAAAATTTAGACACCTAAAATATGAATTGACCCAAACACACCTAATTTTAGCTTGTGCTAAGCCTATTTAATTAAATAAATATTTATTAATTATTTAATTATTCCCTCCCTTTCCCATGATATTTATCAAAAACCTTTAATTAAATAAATATTTACTATTTATTGAATTATTTCCCTTCACACGATCCTATTAATAAAATTAATATTTTATTTATATAATTAATTCCACTTTATTCATCAATCATTTTCCATTTAATTGTACAACCATTAATTCCATTCACATGGATCATAATCTAAACTTATCATCATGTGACAATTGTCTCTCTCACATGTCTAACTAACCCATTATCTAGATTCATTGAACCTAGAAACTTCCCAAAATTCAAACTAAATTTTCATCTTATCCATTCATCTCATTTAACCTCTTAATTTTAGCCATTTCTATAGGGATGTTTCCCTAATACTAATCTTAAACCTAGACCTTATCCCTTATGTGATACTTGTCACATAACTACAACTTTGATCTAATCCCTAATCCTTAATCAATCCTAGCCATCCATTGACCAATGCATCTCGGCCCTTGATTTCCCTCATGGAATTTCTATAAATAAGTGGCCTTCCATCCAATTTTTATGAATCTAATCTTACGCTATTTTTATTCTATCCAAATTTCTGTTGAATTATCTAGATCATACCATCATGTTCTTGGAATAATGAGAAACAACATCCAAGCTATCAATGTATCGACATACTACACTTGATCTTTATGAGGTTTGCATGTATTTGGTTTGATCTAAGCTAGATTTTTTGTATATTTCATTTATTTTAATTGCATTCTATACAATACTTATTCAAGTTTCTATAAGAAGTGGTTTTCATTAGAGGACAATTTTTCTCTTTACTATTTTTATTTTATTTTTTAAGAGGTTTTCAATATAAAGTAATTTTTATCTTTACTATTCTTATTTTATTTTTCTTAATTATTTTACTTTTTTAGATTTTATATATTTTTTAAGATACTCAAGCTAAGCATAAAAGCATTTTTCATGATGATATTCATAGGCTCATGTAGTTTTTGTACATCTAGAGTAGCCAACTAGTACACAACTTATTTAGATTGGGAAATAATGATATAGGAACCTTTCTAATTAGGCTCAAATTTACCTTTGTTATCATAGTCTTGGGTATTTTTTTCTTTTAGGAATTAACAAATCACCAAATTTGAATTTCTAAGTTTGGATTTTCTTATTGTAGATTTTATGGAGTTAATTTTGATAAGTTTGCAATGGATTCAATGCATGGAGGAACCACTCATCAATAATTTCTAACTAATGTAATCATGCAATCCTATAGTCTTCATCATCAATGAGATTGCAAAATATATGTGTAATGATGATAATTCAATCTCTATTGGAAAGATTGCATCAGATCCAAAGACTAGGAGTAGGGTGTGGCATTAGTAGGTGTTAAATACCCAAGATACTGAGAGGGGAGGTGAATCAATATCTTCTTACACTTATTGAACAAGTACCATCCAATTAATCTAATGCATATAATAGTAAATATAAGTAGAAGAATTAATAAAACATGAAAGCACACAACACATGAACACCAAGATTTTTATGTGGAAAACCCAAAATGGGAAAAACCACAGTGAGGATAAACTCATAATATAGTATAACCGGTTATAAGATATTACAAAGGGTGGATCACTGTCAGGACTCTCTGTCCAAAAGAGAGGCTCACAACCTACAAAAGATACAGTAACAAAATGGCTTACAACTAGAATATGAACTAATAAATTTACACCTAACAAGTACAAATTCAGTTCCTTTTATGCTCAAAAAATTTGCATGCTAGAAGACTTATATTTTACTCCATGTGTATTTGCACACACTTCAACACATTCCTTATTTCATGATTCCACATTCCAATCTCAACACTTTCCAATATATATATCTAACTCATCCGCAAGCATCAATTAGGTTGGCCTAATTAGTTACAATCTTCATTCACCAAAAGATAACTGCCGGCTTTAGGCACATACAAAATCTTCCCAAAAAAAATTCAATCATGTTCCACACTATATCATGTCGGCTTGGACCTAGGATAGGTCGCACATACATCTTCAATACACATAATTAATCCACTATACCACCAGCTATTTATTAGGTTGACCAAAGATAGACCTACTAGAAAAATACAACAATAGAACAATACCAACTTTCCATATGAGCACCTGGACACTCAAGATGTTGAACTTGCATGCTTCCAACAACCAAAAATCATCTCCCAAAACTGTGAGCAACGAAGATTACTAGAAAAAAATTCTAGACCAAAATACCGGAGGACACTTCTACATACTGGATCAAAGTACCAGATCAACTAGAGTTTGAACTTATAGTTGCAACTCATATAACATGGTGACATCAATGACAACACAAAACTGCATTAAGAGATATGTTCTTCTTCATTCTTCCAACATTATGAGTATAAACACTAGTTTGATAAACCCATAAAGACAAATGGATATGGAGATACCAATCATAGATAACTTCATTAAAAAAATTCTTGAATATTCTGAGCAAGGTCTTATTGATTTCCCCAAGTTGACCAATTATTTTATAGATAATATGTTGTGGAACAATGATGTTGAATATGAAAATTTCATAAAGAGGGAAAGCATCTTGATTTTTGAAATAGTTTCCATTATCTATGACAATGGTTGCAAGATTTCCATAGTAGAAAATAATATGATGGAGTATAAAATTATCTATAGGTAAGGGGGATGGCTTCAACCCATTTAGTAAAATTCTCAGTGGAAGTGATAATGAATTTATGGCCATCTAAAGAGGAAGGGTGAATATTACCTTGCAAGGGCCCACTTAGAGAAAGGCCAATGAATAGATATAGGTTGAAAATATTGTGAAGGTGTAGCATGAATCAAATATCTATGTTTTTGATATGATATAAACTATTTGATGCATTGGTATGCATTGTGTTCCATAGTGAGCTAGTAATAACCTATTTTTAAATATTCTTAGTTAAGATCATAACACTAGTGTGGGTACTATAGATCCCATCATGAACATCTTTAAGTGCCAGATTATCCTCTACCATATTGACATTGCAATAAGAAATAACCAAATTCTTTATAATATTTAATATATTACCAAGAATAGTGAAATGGGATGTACATTAAATTAATATATTTCATTGGGTGTGAGAGATTTTGTGGAAAGGGTTGATCACAAAGAAAGGTATAAATATCATGGACAAGTTGATTGGGACCAACAAGTTCACCAATAATATTAGACTTAGGAGAATCATATGTAGGAATGAGAAGATGTTCAACTAGAAACTCATAGTGTTGATTAAATTCTACATGTTTAAGAGAGATCCAATAGTTTTCATGATATTAGCTAATCTATTTTTAGGATGAGAAAATTGTTTAAATTGGATATTCATGAAATATAATTTTAAATTATCAATCATGCATTTGTAAGGAAGCATTTTCATCTTTTGTTTGATACTCATATTTGGCATATTTGATGATCAACTATGAATACCCATAGATAAGAAGATTCTGGATTTTACATTGAATAGCTATTTTAAGTCATGCAAGGAGGTACTCATATTTAGTGATGATGTTTGTATATTGGAAGCCTAATTTGAATTATTTTTTTATGAGATCTTCTTGTGGTGTAACAAATATAATTCCAATGCCTACTCCATTTCTAGTGTAAGAACCATACAAATATAATTTCCATGTAGAGGGCTCATCAATTGTGAATATAGCTTCAATGGGAAGGTCAAAAACCAAGGTATGGCTAACTATAAATGCTCTCCAATCTAGTTGATCTACATAAAATTACCCCTTAATATTTTTGATGTCGATATATTAAATATCAAACTCACTCAAGATCATGAACCATTTATTCATCCATCCTATAAGAGTAGCTCTAAATAACAAACATTTGAGTGGATCAATCTTGGAGATTAGAAATGGTTTATGATTGAGAATATAATGTTTGAATTTTTGGGAACAAAATATAGGTGCTAAAGATGCTCATTCTATAGTCATATACTTAATCTCATAACCTAATAATGTTTAGTTGGTGTAATATATAGACCTTTCATGACCTTTTGTATCTTTTTGTACCAAAAGTGCTCCAAAGCAACTAGTGTAGCTAATATTTAAAAGATCAAAGTTTTATTTTGTATGGGATCCATAAGGGCTACTATGGATACTAGGTATTTGTTGATTTTATCAAAATATCCCTAAAATGATTCATCCCATTAAAAGGTGTTATTCTTTTTTATAAGATAGGAGAATGGATGATATTTGTTAGTGTGTTGTGCTATAAACCTTCAAATATCCTATAGTTTTCCTTGTAATCTATGAAGTTATTTCAAGTTTTGAAGAGGTGGCATGTCCATGATAACTACAAACTTAGTAAGACACTCCAATACCCCATTGATAAACTATATATCCTAGCAGTTTGTTTCATGTTACACCAAAAGCATATTTCTTAAGATTTAGTCAAACATTGCATTAGATTCACTCAAGAAATGGGAGTATTCTTCTCTTGCTTTAGATTTTACCAAAAGGTTATCATCACAATCTTCTATAGTGTCATGAAGCATATCGTAAAAGATGATAGTCATGGATCTTTGATAAGTAGATCTGAAATTATTTGGTCTGAAAGGAATTAATTGAATAAAAAAAGATACCCAAAGGAACTATGAATGTAGTTTTTTGTTGATGCTTAGGAGCTATATGAATCTGAATGTATCTAGAAAGGAAATCAATGAGTGAAAACATCTAATTTACTACTATGCAATTGATAATGATATTGATTTGGTTTCAGAGGGAAATTATCTTTGGGAAATGCCTTATTAAGATATATAAAATTGGTCTACACATAGACTATTTTTTTTGTTTTTATATAGGAACTACATTGGCAATACAATCAGGGTAATCAATTGGAAAAATGAAGGAAGCATCTAACATCTTCTATAGTTTTTCTTTCAATAGAAGGGTAATCTTAGGATACATCTTACATAATTTATAACTATTGGATTAGGTCAAGATATACTACAAAGTGGTGAACCATAAGAGAATGATCTAAGCTAGGAATGTTAGAATAAGACCAAGCAAAGATATCAAATGATTTTTCTAGGATTGCCAGAAATATTTGTTCTTTTGAAGGTGTTAATGAGGTAGTTTCATATGTGATTTTTGGATTATCCTTTATTCCCAAGTTTATTTCCCTTGTATTTTCAATCAAAACTAAATAACATTCTTATCAAGATTCCACTGAAAGGTCAATTTCCTTTTCTAATCATTCCTCAAAGAGGTTTTCATCACTAGATACATGTCTTTTATTTTTTATTTTTGATTTTCAATAGCACCTTAGAGAGCTTTTCACTAGGGGACTTTGATTATTTTTTTTTAAATTATGCCTAAAGAACTCTTCTTGTTCCCTAAAATAGGAACAAGAATCAAGATCAATATCAAATCCTCTTTTCATGATCTACCTTGAAAATACCATTATGGGCTCCCAAGAACTCCATTGTTGCTTCATCATTTTGAAATATGTCTAAAGATATAGGGTCTCATTGGTCCCAATTAACTAATTGAAGATATTTGAATGGTAAATCAATGGTGCAAATAAATTTTCATAGAAATGATTGGTAATATTAAGAGACTACATGGGGTACATTGGTTCTAAAACTAAGTGGTGTGTATCCTAGAGTGGATAGTGATCCACATTGTACTCTATTGGAATAGGCTCATGGATGCCTTTCTCATGAAGCCCAAAATATTTAACCTTCTAGTTTGACATGTTTTTATTATGCTTCAAGTGTTCAAATATGGCTTCTTCATTTGAATAAGAATCTATAGGATCTTAAATTTTCTCATCTACCAAGAATTATTTTGACATGAAATGTGCGGATCCAAAATATTTAATTAATGATGTATTTTGAGAAGATTGTCATGGATTCCCCTATGATCATGGAGAGAGATGGGTAGTATGCCAACATGAAAAACATTATACAACTCATATCCTCTACACTCTCTATTGGTAATCTTGACCTTAATGGAATTTTTATTTTGCAATGAGAAAGATGTGGAAGAAAAAGAATAAGAAGAGATATTGGAAGATGAATCATTAACTTTATTTACGTTTAGCAATGTATCTAATAGGACAATGATGAACATTATGATAGAAAGCATCCCTTGTTTTACAATATTCAAAAGGTTGGGGATCAACATGAATGATAACTTGCACACCATTATGTGGTAATTTTAGACATTGATGATAGGTGGAAGGAATGACCTACATGTCATGAATCTATGGGCGGGAGGTCAATATCGACAAGATGGAAAACTACTTGTTGTGGCATAGGCTCCACATGAATTCAAAGACATATGACACATTTTGAATCTATTTCTACATTTTCATAAGCTTTGATTGTAATAATATAGGTTACCAATAGAGTACCCTAAGTATTTAAAATAAGTCTCAAAGTGCAAAAATTTAAGCCATATCCATTACCCAATAAGAATCTATTGACTTTATGTTTAGCAATAAGGGCTTCAATGTGGAGAGCTTTTATGTGTGAGGGGTCAATGGGTGGCATATTGTTTTAGCTAAAGGCAAGTTGGTATGTATATGAAATATGAAAAGCAATGACTTGAAACTGAGTAGGATAAATATTGGTAGGCACTTGAGATTCTTGTAAAGTTCGATCTAGGATTTCTCTATGCACAAGAGAAGTGTGAAGTAGTTATAAGATATACATTTATGTAGTAGTTTTTCCAAGGTGTTCTAGGAGATCATATTTGGATTGAGATTTAGGTTTAGAGCATGAAGACCAAGGAGCTCCTTGCATGGTAACTTTACCATGTCATCTAGTGATAATGCAATTAAAGTCTTTAATTTAAATGGTAGTGGTTCAATATGGGCTACACTATTATCATAGGAATATAGTGTCTTTTTATAATAGTTATTACTGGTTTGATTATTTTGGATTTGATCTTGTTTGGAGGTGGAGAGATCAAGATTAGATATGTCTAGGAATTTTTTTTTGGTATATTAACAAATGCTTGAGTTACCTTGAATAAGATATATAATATTTGATTATAAAGTGAATGGAATCCAAACTTTGGCTTTAGTACAGTGAAAATTGATTATGGGTGCACCCTCTAGCAGAGGGATATCAAATGCATTTCGATAAAAAGAGTAATTTATAATTTATATTTTGAAAGGTGAAAATTTGTTACTTTCTATGCTTGGGAGATAAAATAACAACCTTCACTCTCTTTCATTCAAAAACAAACCCTAGAGATTTCAATGCAAAGGAGAAAGAGATCTTGCAATAGGGTTGTCCTAGGGGCTGAATGTAAACTAATGAAGGATTCACCACCAAGTTATGACTTGGAAAGACAAATGTAATGCTAAACCCTAATATGATACAATGCTTCACTAAATGACCTAGAAAAGTATATAAAATAGAATAGAAAAATGCAAGATGAAATGTATGCACCTGGAAATCGAAAGGAGATTGGACAAGGCTTTGAAATGCTTGAAATTTTGACTTCAATGCTGACTAGGACTTATACGCCAAGCTAGGTGAATCAGTCCTAGATTAGGGTTTTTGTGCATAAATAGTAATCTGGCAAATGGGTATGCGAATCTCTAAAAATTTGAATTTTGTCCTAGACTAGGACTCATTCGCCAAAATTGGTGAATCAGTCTAGTTAGGGTTTTCTAAAGCTTCAAAGTCTGAATCTAGTCTTCAAGGTCTACTCTGTGCTTCCTAATTGATTTTGAATCCAAAACCCTAATTTGCAATCTGTAGAAGTTCTTCAAGTATCTCCAATACAAGGTGACAACTTTGACAACTTTAGGCACTTTGACAACTTTCTCCAAACTTGCTCCTCAATGTGTCATCAATCTAAACCTAAAAATCACACACTAAAGCGAGGGGGAAAATGTTGTTTTGTTAGTGGATAGGGGTTTTCCTTAGTCAAACCCCTTTTTGGTAATCAAACCTTGAAATGAAATGAAATATGAATGAAAAATGATGAATGAACAAAATATGATGTTGCAACTCACCAAACCTTAGCAATAAAGTTCTCCAAACATGTATGAGATGGCTCCAATTGATGTAGATCTTGACTCTTGCTTGGATAGGATAGATCTTGAATGTAATGCTAGCTTGAATCATAAAGCCAGGTATATCACAATTGTTAGCTCAAAAACAAACATGATGCATGAAATCTTGGACATGATGCTTGACACTTGAAATAATGCTCTAGAATGCTTAATAATATGCTTTTGAAGAGTCTTGAATGCTCTTATAAACACTTGAATGCTCTTGTGAACTCAAACTTGCTATAAGAATGCTCATTCAACTTGCTAGGTGTAAACTGAGTGAAAGAACCTTGTATTTATACTACAAGTCGACATCAGATCTAGGAGGATAAAATCCCACCAAAAATTTGAATTAATTTTAATTTTGGGCCACATAGGACTCATTCGTCCAAGGTGGTGAATGAGTCTCATTAGGCATAATTTATGGGACCACTAAAAAAATTCTTAGAAAGGTGTAAAAGCAAGATCTGGACCCAAAAACCTAGGTGGGACTCATTCGCCCAAGGTGGTGAATGAGTTCCAGATCACTAAATTTGGGCCACACAATCTGAAAACACTTGAATTATGATTGGATGTTGCTTTGTGTCAAGATCATCCTCGAAAAGATGCATTAAATGGGGCTTGTGGATGTTAAATAAGGCCAATTAAAGCATAAAGAAGCTCAATTATTAATGAAAACCCTAGAAAAATGTGAAAGTGTGTTACAACACTCCAAATAAGGTAGGATTAGGTTTATTTAATTCACAAGAGCCCAAGACCTAATGCGAGTGTGTTAATCACATTACAACACTAAGTCAAGGCATCATTAAGCTCAATTTTGCAAGGAGGGCCCAAACGAGTGTGAAAATGTTACCGACAACATTTTTCGACACTACATATTTATATTTATGAGTTTAACAAATTTACAACCTCTGCTAAACTTACGGTGGAAAAATATCGTACCCACATTTTGTTGAAGATGGGAAGGAGTGATGAAAAAGAGCTAATTTTAGACGAATGGATTATGGAGATGGAATCACTTGTGAATGCAAGAAACGGCGAGAATGAGCATGGGAAAGAGAAAGCGAGAGTGAGTAGACATCTGCGGCTGCCAAAGGCTATGACGGACAGAAAGGCGGACGCATACACTCCCCACATGGTGTCTCTGGGTCCTTATCACTGCCACTCTAAAAGATGTTTTAGTGGGAGACTACCACCAGTACCTCACGCATCTCACAGGTGGAAGCCTACAAGCTCAGCGTTGCAAGGGAGGCAACCACCTAAAACCAGTCGATCAATAATGCCTAGGTCGAAAAGATAACAAAACGAGAAAAGGTATCGTTTCTTGAGGAGTTTTACGACTGGAAGGTGGGTGAGGTCGATTCTCGCAAGTTTGGTTGGATGATGATGCTCGATGCCTTTTTTCTCTCCTATATTCTTCACAGTCGCTGGGATACTGAAGATGCGGAAACCAAGGAGGACAGTGTTGTGCCTGGACTTACCAGTATAAGATGCCATATTGTTAAGCTGGAAAAGCAGATTACCCTGTTCCTTTTCGACGAAGTCGAGAGAGCTCTGCAAGCGAAAAGAATTCCCCGTTTGTGTTCGTTCCAAGTATTCGATTTGCATTTGAATGGACTCGGGAAGGAGGAGCATTTGCTGGGCTCTGTGCTCAAATTGATACCTAACTAAAAATTCCCAGGTCGACATTCTGTCGAATAACATTTGGCAACGTATTGGCAGCGATCTGTGGAGTCTTCTTTCCTCATTCTGCCAAAAGAGGTTGACGAGATTTTCTAAATAAGTACAATGCAGAGGAGCTCAACAAGGCTGGCATTACATCCAATGCATTCACGGAGCAGGGCAATGTGAGGATTCCGACGTGTTGTATGTTCCCTAGATAATAATTTACCTACACAGATACTAGACTCCTCCTGAGAAATCTTCCGTCGACGCCCGTCGACGGAAGGACTTGTCGAGCTACGTGGAGCTCATTGACTATCATATCGACACCGACAGGGACATTGCCCTACCGCTGATGAGCCAGGTCATTTAGAGACAAAGTATGATGATAACCGACGAGTGCGTTGTGAAAAATGTGTAAGCCTTTCTATTTTGCAGGTTTTTTGGAGCCTCCACAGGGATTGAAATCTTAGATCAAGGGGGTGCTCATCAAGAGCTATTATAAAAGCAAATCAAGAGTGTTTATCGAGAGTTTCGTGAGCATTACCTGTCGAGGCCGCGGTAGGTGGTCGCCCTCGTGGTTGGAATAATCGTGGTGGTGATGGATACATTGCAGACCTACTGTTCTTTTAAAGATTGCCAGTCAAGTATAATTAAAGACAGCAACACCTGCAAGCGTTTCAGAACATTTGGATAGTGTTAATACTATCAAGACTGTTTGTATCTATCATAGAATGGGCCATACTATATACCTTATATTTACCGTCGTTTGGTTGATGGCTTGCTTAAATCCAATTAGTTTATCTTTTCATTGTATCATGGATCTTTTGTTTGTGTTAGAGAAAATCAGGCTTCTATTTTGTAGTAGAAATTGGTATGACCAATGCTTATTGGGATTGTATAAGTTGAGGAGTGGATAAGGAACAGGGATTTGGTTTTCATTTCAAACGATTTTGTCTTATGAATTTGCAGTGTAGCATTCTCTATATGTGTGATTCCCCATTGGTTGAAGGGTGTAAAAGTGTGAGAGATTTTAGTACATTGCTTTCACAAAGGTGTGGCAATGAATGTAATCAAATTTTTGCATTGAAGAAGAAAGAAAAATAGTTAAAAACAAAATAACATTTTAGCGTTACATCCTATTCACTTTTACTCACTATTACGTATTGCATGATAATAATATGTTCTTGCATTACTTGTTAGAAACAAAGTAAAATGCTTTAAAAATATAAATTTAGGTTAAGTAAATATAAATAATAGTCTTACAAGTAATCTTGACGTAAATTTAGAATTGGGAATTATAAAATATGTAATATATGAATGTTATATGAGGAAAGGTAAGGTATTTGGTTTTGCGAATTATAATGAAAAAATAATTTATATAAATTTAGATTAATTAAATAATTTTTAATTAATATTATACATTTAATCTACATTTATATTTAGAGTTGGTAATTTGTAAATATGTAATAAATGAATATTAAATGAGGAGCAATAAGGAATTTAGTTTAAGGACATATAATGAATTTTGGATGTTTTAATTTAAAAAATTAATGCTTATAATCTAATCTCAAGCTTGTTCTTCATCAAATTGTAAAATTCTCCATGGATTGAATATATAGCCCTGAAGGTTGAACTTGAGTGCCTTAGAAGTGACCTAATGCATAAGATCATCCTAGAGCATGCATGATCAGTCTAAGTGACTATTGAATTTTATAAGATGCTTCAACTGGACTTTTGATGTTTGGATTTATACAATGACTAGTGGTATTTAGAGATACATTAAGGGGTATTGTAAAATTTTGGAGGTCAAGTTCTCCTCGATCAATCTTGTTGACATTTCTTGCCCTCCTTATGGCCTATTATTATAATCTATCTAAGAGATCATATCTAGGCCCATATTGGATGTTTTTTCTTTTCTTTTGTGTTGTGATTTCCCTGCTCTTTCCTTAATAATGTACCCAAATGAAATATCTCTCAAAATTGGCTAAGTGTTCAGGTCTTCTAAGCTTTCCATATTGTAGGGCAACAAAATAGGTACTCATTTTTCAAATTTGAAGAAAAATTGGGAAAATTTGGACAAGTTTCACAATTGTGGAGATTTCACCCTATATGGACATTGCATAATTTTGGTATAGTGATCTTGATCTTTATTAGATTTCCACAATGTCCATTTCTACTTCAATCCTCACAATTACTTCTCCTATTGGCCCTATGGAACTTCCTTTCTTAATAAGACCTTATTCAATTTCCCTTGATTTTCTTGTAGTTTATTTTTCTCCATAAAACCAATAACTATAGAGTTTTTTAGGCCATGTGGATAATGTCTGCATCTCCTCCAAATATGACAATGTTCTTGTCCAGTTTGATTTTTTTGCAATGTCTAAAAGGTATAGTTGTTGATGGTTTTCCCATCATTGTAGATGGAGGTCAAATCCCACAAGGAATTGATGAACTCTTGATTCAACTATGGGTTTTGTAGATATTTGGAGTCCAAATTCCTACATGTCCCAATGCCAATCGATTTTCTATCAAAGCTCGATAGTGACTAAAGTGCCATATTTGTGGGAATATGATGACCCTTTGGATTGTGGATGTTTTCAAGTGAATCAAACATTATTTAAAAGTCATAGTTTCCAATCAAGGTCTCATATGATTCTAATGAATCCCAATTTTCCTTTTATTGAATTTTTTATTTGAACTTCCTCATTCTAAATTTTTTCATCTTATTCAATTGGATTCTCCCACATATCCACTTCCACTCCATTTTTTATCCTCCCCATCTCATGTTGATGCCACCATAGCTTTTAATAACATCATCCCCTCAAAGGCCATTCTATTTTATCATGAAATCTTCCTTAGGACTATCTAACTAGATCAACCCATTTGTTCCAAAGGGTCATTTTCATATGCCAATGAATTTTTTGTATGGTCCCAATGGAGGTCCTTAACCCAACACCGACCTTTTCCCTGCAAAGCAACATATCTAGTTGATGACTAAATTTTTGGAAATAGTAAGAGTGAGGTATTGATAAGGATCAAAAGGTGATAAAGGTTGTGGGTGCTATGGAGCTTTGAGAGGTGATGGGATATATGCATCCACCAACCTATTTTCTTCCTTTTAGTTATATTGATAAGAAAGCCACATATTCAAAAGAGGGTTGGATTTTTACAAAAGGTCAGAATGGAGAGATAATGCCTAGGAGATGCCATAAATGCTACAATTACTCTCTTAGCTACTCAAACTCAAGCCATGCAACTACATTAGAAGATTAAATGAACTTTCATAGATTCTCAAAGGGAAAATCAGTGGCATGCTTCATTTATTGATCCACAACCCCACTTTTTGTTAGACAACCATTTTGAGCCACATTTTAAGTGGATTTCATATGAGTTTCTTCACACATAGAAAATAGGTTTTGGGGATATTTTGAAATCATAAATTAGTAATTTTCATGTAGATTTGTCAAATTTTTACAAAGGATTATGGTCAAGGTTCCTTCTCTACCACATGCCCTACCTTTTCCAATGCCCAATAGAAGAATAAGATATTATTAAGCATCATTGTTGTTGGTTGTTTTAGGAGAACCAAGCATATCCCACTAAGTACCTATGAACTTGACAACTTCAATTATCGAATACTCAAGAGACGATTGGCCAATGAACAAGGAAACACTACAACACTTTCCTCCTGCACTTTAGGCTCTATAAGACCAGGGAGGGTAATCCCACAATGTACATTATATATAATCTTGCTACACAACTATATTAAGAAATGCATAGTTAACATATGCATTCTCAATAAAATGTTGAATCAGTGAAATCTTTAAAGAACTAGCAAATCCTTTGAAAGATAACACCTCTAAAGCTGACAATCCATGCAATACCAACCTAAACGAAGGTAAAATGATTTAAAGATTATTTATGAGTATTTTTCTCAAATAGGGTAACCAAAACCATGAGAAATACAAATAATACCTATGACCAATTCCATATCTTTGAGCAAGGAGTCAAAACACACAAACTGAATTGTAAGGCAAGTTTAATTCTAAACATTCATGATCAACATGAAACTATCTTGCAAATCACATATCAATACTCAGACTCTATGACTACTTATCAAACCCACTGAACATGTATGTGAATTCATGATTTAATCAAAGCATTCTAACTGATCAATTAAACCATAGCCTAAATTAAAACATACATCAAAGTATAATGACAATGAAGATTAATGAAATATTCTTTGATCAATATTTTTATTAATAATTCAGATATAATGTAAACTAGAGAGATAATAGACTCGTGATCTATATTCATTATTGTTCAAATATGCTCATAAATCATACAATTAACAAAATTTATGTGCTAGACTCTAAACTTAAGATATAAACTTCATATGTGTTGTCTCTATATTCTAATTTGCATAACTCAGATCTAGAATTCAACAAGAGATGTATACATCTGGCCCAAAATTCCCTCTTATAAGAACAAGGGAGCAAAGCAAGCTTTAGGCCAAGAAGTAGACATGTCACATTTTTATTTAATCAAAATATCAAATCATCACTCCAACTTTTTATACTAATCCACTACCCCCTCCAAGTATCTACCTATCCATTCCTTGAATTCATCATTAGTAGGCCAATCAAAATTCATGACTTCATCAACTCTTTCTCTATAAGGTGCATACTTGGTAACAATCTAGTTGGCCACTCTATCAAATTCTAGCAAAACACTCTCTGCATGAACCAACATGTCCATATTTCTCTTTAATGTGCCCAAATCACATTTTTGACAAATTGTAATTGACTGATAAAAAATGGTTCTATTAGTTTCATCCCTCTATTCTTGTAGGGTTTTTATATTACCATCATTTCCTAAAATGGATGGAAGGAGACCATGATGTGCTTAATGAAAGGACTTCAGCAGATCCCTTATCTTGATTTCTTAAGGTCCAATATTTCCCCTATACCCTTCAATTTTACATACAAGATTATTAGTGGGTTTGAACTTTTTAGGGGGCTTACCATCCTTCTTAGCTCCAATTGACATCAATCTTAGTTCCTTCATCCTAGGGATCCATTTTTCCAAAATTTGAATAACTATTTCTCTATCATTATTAAAATTATTAATGGTCTAGCCACCATGGATGAATAGTTTTGATGAATACTATTCAATTTGTTATTTACCCCTCTATTCAGGTGCTCTAATACTGTAGTGATAATCTTCATATTACTATTAAAAATATCCTTTTCATGATTATCACATTTTCCTTTATATTCATTCAATTGCTTGTGCAATTCCTCTCTATTGATGCCTCCTTCAACCTATGGAATTTCTGATGTACTAGGCTCTATTATTGAAATGGGTGCACTTCCCATGTTATATGGCACAATAGCCCATGAAGAACTTATTTCAGTGGTAAATTCATGGGGTGTAGCTTCTTGAGAAGTAGTAGGGGAGTCAACACTAGCCTATTCATACTTTTGTGGTTGCAAATTTTGAATTTTCTCCTCTAATAATGCAATCTTTTTTTGCAACTGCATATTGTGTTCAATCTTTCCATATTGAACCAACAAATTATTATTTTCTATCCTGAGCTTCTCCTTCTTTGTAGTTACTAATTCTACTACGACCCTTGTAAATTATGCAACATGCACAAACATATTGGCCTCTTCTAGAGCTGATGTATCTAAAACTCTTTTTATTATGAGGCCTCATTTTTAGTTAGGTTTAGGCTCAACAATATCAAGATTTCTTGTACTCGGGGCCAAAGACCAAATAGCCAATGCATCCCATTGTTAACTAAAAGCATACCCTTGCAATGCAATCACAACCTCTTCTTCTGAATTGTAGAGGGGCTTATCACATCTCTTTATTGTATCAAAAGCTATAGCCAAAGTCAAATCCCACTCTAGAAGTAACATAATACCACTACTTCTTACCAATTCTCTACCCTCCTATGCAGTCATTTTTTTGAATATAACCTTCATTTCATTAAAAAATTTCCTTGTATAGTAGCATCAGATAATTATGGATAGAGACTTCTTTCTATGGCTAGGTTATTGACATATTCATCTCTTTTAGCCATGTATACAAACTCCAGAAAAGCTTGAGTCTTTACAAAAAAATTGTCATCCAAAACATTTGTGCATGCCGCTACCCACATATCATCTTTACCATTTAGCCTAGTGAGGTCAACTTTACTTATCCTCATACTTAATTGTTGTGTTGCCCCCACTACTGGCATAGTGGGAATTCATTGCATTTCTTGTTTTTTATACCCAAATATCATCATCAAAATCTTCATCAACATAATTCACCAAACCTGTTACCTCACTCTTTTGCTTCTTCAACGGGGGCTCCTTTGGTGGTGATGCACTTGATGATGGAGCATCAATATCCACAATTTCAGGCCCTATTGGCCTTAGAGGAGATGGTGGTGGTACTTATAATATAGGAGAAGGAGGTCTTTGATCCTTTGGTTGAGAGGGAGTAGGAACAATCTCATCTTTCTTTGCCTTACTCCTTTTCCTCACAAAGAACTTTACTTTTGGTTCATCAGGGGCTTGGGGTGCAGTCTTCTCTTCCATAGTAGGGATCTCTCCCTTACATTGTTCTTCTTCAATGGGAGCTTTCCCCTTATTCTTAATTATTCCATCACCTTCAAGGTGGCCTCCTATTTTCTCAAAATTCTGGGACACATGCTCCACCTTTTGTATAATATTATCAACCTCTAGAAGAATATTAAAATCAGGTTTTCCCTTCTTTATCTTCCTTTGTATCTTGTTGAAAGCAATCCATTTTCCCTTTCTTCATTCCTATTCTAGAGGATCAAACACATTTCTTATCACATCTTTTGGGAATTGGAGGATGTGCACAAATTTTTAACTTTTATTTCTTTCCTTCAACCAGGCCATGAAGCCTTCAGGATAATATTTGATCCTTTCCATCGCTCTTTGCATGTGGTAGGATTTAAGTATATCAATTATCTTATTTCAGCCCCCTTTTGTTATGATAAAATCAGAAAAGAATGTATACAAAGGAAATAATGTTCCTTTTCCTTGTTCCAATAGATGTTTATTTTCCACACTTCCAAGTTTCCAAATTACCTCCAAGAAACCAATTCTTTCTGGTACATATCTTGGTAGTAAGTTAGGTGAAACATCAGAACCATATACTCTTAAAACAATATAATCAGGGTATGGGATGACATCTCCCCAATTGTGATCAAAACCCAACTTAGGATTTATTTCCTTAGGTCTCAAGAAGTCATGGAGTGCCTTGGGAATCCTAGGTATATTCACAACCAATGCTCTTTTCAATTCTGCAACAAATGAATTATGAAATGTCACATAATCATATGTTCTATCATCCTTGTCTAAGACAGTAGTCCAACATTGTATGGGAAACTCCAAATTTCCCTCTTTCCTATCCAAAACCATATTCTACCCAAAGTAAGGTGCACCTTTGAAAAAAATCATGTGCATCAACAATGAATACTAGCTAAACCTTACTCCATCGGCTCCTTTCTTTAACCTTATTAGACCCTTATGAATATTTTCTACAAGAAACCCCACATAGTAATATATAGTACAATATTGGGGGTGTTGAATATGACCTATCAAATACATCCATTCCATAAGAATTCTCGTGATAGAATCATAACCAATTATTTGACAAATGGAGTAGAAGGTTTTTAGGAAATAAAAAATAAAATAATTGATAGGGAAAGGTTCCTTATCAAAATTCCCTATTGTAATCCTATAGCCTCCAATTTCAGCCAGATACCTTGCCAGGACATGAACTCTGAATGCAACCTTATTCTTATCATATTCCTGCTTGAGGAGGCTTTCACTAATCTTAGGAATTTCATCATTTCACTCAGTGAGTCTGAATACAAGAGAAAATTCCTCCTTGGTAATTTTAAACATTTCCTTCCCATCATAAGTCCTTATTGTCCTTGTGACTGGGTCATAATTTTTGGCTACTGCTTTGAGAAAGTCAACATCCATGTAAAAATTTGGGACAATCAACTTTCCCATATCACAATTCCAAGGGTTACCTACTAGAATACCCATGTTTCTATTTCTAAACCATCCAAAGAACAATTATCATCCTATATAAGGTACTTTGGCATCCTTTGTGGAATTATTCTTATCAATCAAACCATTAACTACTTGCAAACCCTTGAGAAGTAGCCGACCCTTAGGTTTTTCACTGGTTGAGGGTGGTAACTGGTCTGTAAGGGCTTTATTCAAATGCCTCTTGGGTAAATAAATCTCTCCTTTGGATGAGGATGCTTTCGACTGTGCTTTGGGGGCCATGACACAAAAGATAGTACACAACAAGGTTTTTGGCTTCTTGGAACAAAAAATTCAACTTATGTAAGGGTTCGACTCTAACTATGATAATCCAGGACTAACTAGTTCTTCTTAATGAATGTCAAACCTTAAAATGCATAACCAAGAGAAAACCTAATTGACTCAGAAGCTTGGGAAACAAAATCTATCAATAATTCTGGCAAGGAGGCTGTAATTAACTTACTGGTTCTTTCACAAGTTGATAACCCTATCCTCGACGTCTAAGAAGCCTAAAAACCATAGAATGAGAACTCCAAGTGTGTAGAATGTCCTTCACAATGCCCAATTATGCTTTTAAGATATATTTTAATAGTTATACAATCTTTTGCTTTGGCCACTCGACATCCTTTCTGTTATTAATACTTTCTCATGCGAACCAGAATGACTCACTTGCCCTCAAGTTGAGTTTTGAATTTTATCCATTGATCACATGGATAGATTAATTGATGAACAATCCAGATTTAATCATCTTGATTTGAAAAACCTTACTATATGCAGCTATAATATTGACTAAATGCTAATAAGCCATATGGAACTACTTGCTAATGTGTCACCGGCCCCACCATTCCTTTGTCGCTACAACTAAAATCCACGTGTCCTCTCCCCCCATGGTTCTTAAACCGTGTGCATCTTTTATCAACAAGGAGATAGGGAAAGGCCGAGATTAAATCTCATGACTTCCACTTACTCACATCTTAGTCATAACCACTTGCCTACAGTTTTAATCCTCTTATACCATCAACAATCCAAATTAAAAGATCTTAAAACATGTGCACCATACTTGCATTAGTAGCACATCCTTTATTGTTCATGTCCCATGTCAAAATATTTGATTAATATTTTCCCTTTACTTTAATGCTTCCACGTCCTTTGCGTTATTCCACATGGCAATCATTTGTTTCCCTATTGAGAACTTGTCAATGAAGGAGGGACCCACACGGGATAGTGGGGAGTAGTCAGGATTGACCCACATCACCTGCTATGAACCGTCAATCTTCTTCTTTAGTTTTACCTACTAATACAGGGCCCGCCATTGGACTTGACATGCGGAAACCACCTACTAGCCCGTGAGATTATTTTAATGGAGAATAAACATCAACGGGAATGTGGGGGACAACCGAGATGTTGCTGCATGATTTATTGACCATTGTTTATTTCCTTTGATATGGCTTGCAGCCTTCAATAAAGGCATCGGGCCCATAATACATGTGGCTTGAGCTTGTTGGCTCGTGTGAATAAAATATTGAGCAATAAAATGGAACGGGCACACAAGGAATGGTCAAGATCCCTTCTCAATGATCAAATGACCATCATAAACTTTCGTTTCTTTACATGCCAAATTTTTTAGTTCTTAAAATTAGGCCACAACTAGGCCTACGAGACTTGACCCTCAAGAAATAAAGACTTAAGTCTTTAAACATGAAAATATTCGACCTGACTATGGTAAAAAATAAAATGACTAGCTTGTAGATGGTGACAAAAATCTCTAACCCAAGGGACCGGTATGGACAACAATTTTAACAGCTCAAGACACAACTTAAGTGACCGATAATTGGCTATACAAGTCAACAAAGGATTATAGCGTTCAACATTCATGCCAATACAAATATTGAAAAGAGGGTTTTTAACCTAAAACACTAGGCCCTTCCCTTAAGCAAAGAAGCATAGAACTATGACAGAGCAAGATACCATAGACTTTCAAACAAAAATTAGGAGCTCTATTAGTGGCTCATGCTCGAGGACGCATACCCCTAGTGGGTATGGAAAGAAACAAAATCTCAAGGTGAAGCAAACCAAAATAGAGAGACAAAAAATGTAGGATCTGGCCCAGACAAGGCTGACAAACACAACTGAAAGCAAACACACCAAACCTATATGTAGGACTATACAATATACATGGAACACAAATTATTGCAAGAGAAATAAGGCTTCAAGAATTTTCCATGTACTGGCAGTTCTAGAAGTTCACCTGCTAGGCACTGCAAGAAGTATGAACCTTCCCCATGTCTATCTACAATCAGATATGGGCCAAGCCATAAGGGATCAAATTTCCCATGTTTTCCTTTATCTTCCATCCTTGCATTCCAGATTAATACTGTGGATATTAAATATCCCATGCTACCTTCAAGGTTTTTTTGATGTTTTGCCTTGCTTTTGACCTTGACCGATAAATCAAATGGCCTCCAACTTTTCCTTTTGACATTCTCCGATTCAGAGCCGCCATGTGTTGCCGAATCGCTTGCCAAAGAAAAGCTTCCCTTATCTTCTCTTTTGGGCCCCGAATGCCTGCCACGTAGCCTCCACTCATGTAAACTCAAGTGGGCCCCTCAAGCGATATCGACAATAAATAACGTTGCCACATGTCTCATCATCGCATGCTCTCATCAAAGGATGGGGAGGATTATTTTCAGGTTGCAAAATGCTGCCACGTACCCCTCAACACGGTTAAATAAAAGAAAGGAGTGACACGAATGCCTAGATGCCATATTGTGCCACATGCTAAACTAGTTTTCACTTGATGCGACACTTATTTGCATAGGGTAGAGTGGGACCACTACCATCATTTGTAGGAAATGCACCTAACTAGCAAGTGACTAGGTTCATGCTTGAGAATCTTTCTGTTGCAATGGCCACAATGAATCATTGTTGCAAGCATTATGATTCATGATGGAGGAATCATTTTTTGTTACAGACCTTCAAGGTGGTAGATGCTCTTGGCTATATATACCACTTCTCTCAAAGGAGAGAAAAGGTCTTGAGAGGAGAATTCTCTTGACAAAAGGAAAAAATTCTATTTGCTAGTTCGGAATATCTATAGAAGATTTTAGGAGACACCAGGCCTTTATTTTGTTAGATAACTGTAAAGACTCACAGACTGTACCCTTGTAATTTCTCCTTTATGTTTCTTAACTATTGATAACATTATACTATGTTGTTTCTGAATAGTTTTATTTGCAACTTTAATGATTTGAATGGAATGCTGATTTAGAACCATGTCTTTAACTCTTTTTGTTCAGTAAAACTCCGTGCAAATGATTTAATGTTATGGAATAAATCATTCAGGTCTTTATTTTTGATAGTTGTCATTTCGGGCATAGAAGATTGCTTAGTAGGCCCTTAGACCACATCTACAAGATAGGTCTATTGTGCTTTGAATCTAAATCTTGGCATATCGCCTTAGGTAGATCTTTTATTTTATATTTTCTTCCATTTCCCATTCAAAACCTCAGTTATAGAAGAAATCATCTTCTTTAAAAATCTAGAGGTTAATCAATTTAGCGCAGTAGGTCCCCCCTAAAATTGAGTTTCCCACAGAGGGCTATTACCTTGCCAACTTTTGGCATCAACAGTTTTTTTTTTTTGGCACGCTTAGTGGGACCATGAAGGATATGCTTAAGCTTTGAGAAAGTACATGAACCATCGACCTGTCACAAGATCCCAAATAGTAAACAACCCTAGTTTTTTGGTATCTCCATTAGGGTCAATACCAACTAGAACCTATTACAAAAATATACCGAACCCTCCACCATCTATGTTGCCTATAGCCAACCAAATTTTTTTGTGGCTTGGGACTTCAAGAGTCCCCTTGTTGCTCCAATAGCACCTGCCATTTGGGCCCCCATTCTGATCTCTACCCTCAATTCTATTCCTAAATTTACTGGAGATGGCTCGAGAACACCATCCGAACATCTCCAAGATGTTGTAGATGTAAGTTTGGTACACAGAGTGACAAATGAAAACATAGTGCTGAGGTTTCTCATAGCCTATTTCAGAGGAAAAGCATCAAATTGGTACCACACTCTTCTGGATAACTCTATCAACACATGGGATCAACTTGGAGACCCCTTTTTTCAAAGATTCTCAAAAAATGGTGATAGATCTTCTTAGTATCACCAGCTAGAAACCATCAAATGAGCCCTGTATGAGGCCTTGATAGCTTCAACGCATGGTTCCACATAACTTGGCAAAGAGTTCACTCAAAAATTCATCTACCACCTAACTTGGCATTCATGTTTTACCTGAAGTCCATCAACACTGACATATCCATGATGATTCCATCACTCGGAGGAACCACACTACTAGATTCATATAGTATTGCAATTAAGGTGAAAAACAATCTGATCGACACTGGGAAGTTTCCACCTCAAACCACCATGCCTATATTCCTCGAGATGCCAGCTTCCCCTTAGGAAACGCCACCCATCGCACCAGCTGTACCTCCTCAATCGATGTACACATATGCAAGTGTGCCCCAGAGCATTGCACCTGGTTCCTCAAAGGATGAAATGAGCGATATAAAGGAAATGTTGTGGGCTATGGCCAATGAGATAACTATCATCAAGTGCAACCAGGCCACTCCTCTGAAGCCAGCCTATCAAAATTATCAGGGCGGAAGGCCCTCTTATCAACAAAATTAATTCCAAGGAAGCGCTCATACAAATCCTCAGGTGTCAACAATAAGTCAAATAGTACCTGACTGTACCCACTCTACTGTCGAATGCCAACCAAAGCTCAAACATAGAGCTGACTGTGGGAAAAAATAATTTGATCAATGATGGAAATCCCTTGTGTTTTCCTTGCAGTGACTCACATATGCCCCGAAATTACCCACGTGGCAATCTACAATAGAAAGTACAAGAGTAGTGCAGCCAAGGTGGAACATTGAACCATGGAGACTATGCATATACCTCCCCATAAATTGAAAATGTGGTACTCACCACTCAAATGTAGGGAATGCCTTTAGAGAAAGAAACCAATATAGCTCCCGACCATGCCCTTTTGTCATGGATGGAAGGAGAAGAGGTGATGTTGACATTCGAAGTGCCCACTTCCAAAGCTCCACATGTACAATCTGACCACAACACCCGCTCTAAAGAAAACTTCATGGGAAAAGCAGTCATCCTGCAATTGGTCAGTTTGCAATTGAAAAAAAACCCCAACTATGAATCTAGTACTTCTAGAGCGGTACCACTATGTCCGCCAACAAAGGAAATTATAACAACAGGGGCTAAAAGTAAAGAAACTCCAAGGCCACCACTATTTGATGTAGTGGAACAATTGAAAAATTCATCCGCTAGCATTTCCCTAAGGGAAATATTAGCCATTCTAGAGCAAAAGACATTACTACAAAAGGCTCTCTAAAAAGACCCAAGCACAGAACAAAAAGAGTAGTCATTGCGAGAGGAAGCTATCATTCGGTTACCTCTGGCCAAAGTTCTCATAAATACTTCAAAAGGGACCTCTACTAAGGACCAAGAAGAAAAATTGACATTCAAAGTTGGTGAAGTCAATCTAAAACCGAAGCCATTCTACTTAACCCTTGTTGTGAGTAATAAATTACTACAAAACTCCATGATTGACTCCAATGCCAGCACCACAATCATGCCCAAACTAATAGTTGAAGCCCTAAGATTGAGATAGGAACCTTTGAATAAAGGAATCATGCAATTAGATTGGAATATGGTTGATACCGTAGGGATCATTAAAGACCTACCATTGACCTAAGTCGCCTACCTGAATATCACAGTCAAGCAGGACACTATCATCATTGATATTCCCCCAATATTCGGTCTATGCCTATCTAGAGAATTCACTTCTAAACTAGGTGGATACCTTTCTTTAGACTGGTCACACCTGATTATAAGGACCAAACATGGGGTCAAAATGAAGCTAGTGTCTGAACCCTTACATTCGGAACATGTTGTGGATGAAGCTACAAAAATCTTTGAGTTTACCCATACTTCCATCACTAAGGAGGAAATGTATTACACCGAGCTTCTTAAGGATGAAGAGATCACAGGGGATCAACTCGATCAAGAAGAAGTTCTTCTGAGTGAATTCATTGACAAAGACCCTTTCAGCAATTATCATGCCACTGAATTGGAAACCTATGTCATTTATGATGAAGATCAAGCTATCCCAAAGGTGACACAAAAACTTGAAAGAGGCTTCGACAATCAGACTATGGTTGCCACACTTCAAAGGTACAAAATGCGAGAGTGGTGCAGAAATCAAAGTAGACCCAACTTCCTTGAGCAGTGAGAAGATAATCAAGCCTTTCCAATCCCGATTGTCCTGTTCTAGTGATAGGATGGGAAATAAAGGTTTCATAATAAGTATGGTCTCAATAAAGAAAAAGGGCATGGATTTATTCGAATTTCCCGAATTGATCATAAATCAAGCCCCAGATATCGAGCCTACGAGCAATGTGCATAGGGGATCATCTGGAGAAAAGGTCTAGGACATAATTAAGAGCTTTGAAACCTGCAATATTAAAGTTGTTCCTCAAAAATAGAATGATGGCATAAAAGATATGGCCTTGGAAATTTAGACCCCAATCTAAACTAGTTCCCGACCTGATGCAAAACCAATACTCCAAGGAGTTGACAATTCAACTCACACATAAAGATGATGAGTGGGACTAGAAAGTACTAGATAACAATAGACCCATCACTTGGATCGGTTCACAATTTAATGAACAAAGGAGAGAAAGAGTCGCCACAAGTGATGACAAGCAAGGCATATAGTAAGAATTCCATTAATTTCCAAAGGGTTTGGCTACTTCCACGGATTCCCATTTTTGTAATACTGGAAATAATAAGAGAAAGCCCTCAACAAAAGAAGATACTTGTATGAATGGTCAAAATAGAAGGGTAAACAATCTTCAACTCCAAAAAAATGTCCCATATCAAGGAAAAGAAAGATGCATACATTTTTCAAAGAAAAGTGATTGGTTATCTGCCTGGTTGTATGACAAGCTCTGAAGATATGATCTCGACATCATCTAGCCCGCAATAACAACAAAAGAGACCAAATCAACTCGCCAAACAAAAGGGCTAGTGAGTCTCAATATCGAAGCACTAATAAGTCAACAAAGGTCGGCAAGGTTAATGTCGAAGCAAGTTGAATTTTCGGCCAAACCTAGTGTTTGGGTTATCGATCACAGTTTGGCCCAAAAGAAAAATAGAGGTATCCACCTATGTGCTAATCTTCGTAAACAAAAATCAAGAACTAATCGGCATGAGGAATCTGTTTGTAATAATCCAGAATGAGTGAGACAAGGCTTTCAACATAGGAAGTGAAGAAATAAAATTGCCAAGGGTTTCCCATTAAGGGAATTCACTTTAAAATTCTAAAGGCTTGTTCAGGCAGTCCTACCATGTAAATATGTAATTAGCATGTTTATTTTCTTCTTTGTTCTTATGTTTGGCCAATCTTCCTAATCAGTGATACAACAAGAATTTATAAATGCAATGCAGAGAATAACACAAAATACCCAAAGAAATAATTCATGCAGCATGACAGAGATATTAAATAAAAGATATGTATTCATCATATTTATGTACTTCAAAAATTATGGACAACAAAATGGCTCAAAGGCCATGCATTCAGAGGATTATGTATTTATCAATGTTCCACAGGCGTTGGGGATGGGGAAACGTGCGGGACGGGGGGACAAAGGGCCTAAGTTTGGGGATGGCAGGGGGATGGCAACGGGGGGGTGGTAGGGTGGTGGTCTTGATATAGTTATACATATACTTATAGTACTTGAAAAACTAGTTTTGAAAAGATGTATAATAGTATAACAGTGTAAGAATTACATTTCAAATGAAACTATAGGAAATTTCAAATTAGTAAAATTATAATATAGTAAAATTTGAATTACTAAATCAGTAAATCTAAATATGATGATTTCTTGAATGCTAATTGCTAAATAAAATTTTGCAAATGAAATTGTAAAATTAGAGATTTCTATTATAATTTATATCACAAAGTCTATAAAGATGATTACATGATTCATCATTACAATGAGTAGCATTACAAAAGACAAAATGCCAAAATGTCAAAACTCAAAATGTAGTGAAGGGAGGCCTCTAATCATTTGCAAGTGCAAACTCCTCATCACTGGAACTGCTGGACTCCACAAGGTCAAGATCCCTCAAGCTCACACTAACCAACCCTACATCTGAAGTGGTAGGATCATCCTCATCAATCTGTGAAGGCTCCTCTGGCTCCACATCCCATCATGCCGCTAGACTCTCCTTGTACCCAAGTGTCTTGCGGTCTATGAGATGCAAAGCATTGTGTACAACCACAAGCTTCTCTGCTCTCTTATAGGTAAGTCTATTCCTCTTAAGAGAGTGGATGAAGCTATATGTAGACTAGTTCCTCTCAGCAGCTGAAGAACTAGAAACTTGGGATAGCAAACGGATAGCTAGAGTGGTGGTAAAAGATTTTGTAGCATGACAATTCCACCACAAAAGTGGGTCCTCCTGTGCCATAGATTCTATATCCATATTTGCCACATCTGAATAGCCTCTAGGAGTGGAAAATTTGGTCCACTCAGTGCAAATTGTGCCAGCATCTCTAGAATCATACATATTCTCTATGCACTTAAAGAAACCCGCCTTCACCTCATCATCCTGAATCGGTGTCACTCTACCCGATCTTACCTTGTACCACTTAGGATTCAAGGCAAAGGCAACCATATGATAAGAAGTGTTCAACTTGTCCCATCTGCACTAAATGATTGGCTGGATGTGCTCATTGTAGAATACTAGAGAGGGGTCCTTCACTCACATAGCAGCCATCATCTGGTCAAGCATAGAGTTGATGCACTCATACACCTCTCCAAGGTTAGGTGCATCCCCATCCCCATATCTAATAACCTCAAGTACTAGAGAAATGATGGAGACAATGTATTTCACATCACTCCAAAACACATCACTCTTCATAATCTCCTTCACCCTTCTCCCCTGCATTGTCTTGGCCTCAGCCCACCTATTCCAATCATTAGTCATAACCATGAGTTGCAATGCCTCTTGCAACTCAATCATTCTCTCCAAGAGAATGAAATATGATGCATATTAGGTCTCCACCAGTTTCAAAAACTCCTTCTTTGTGAAGGTCCTAAAGAGTGCATGTGAAGTGTGGTGGTTGCAGATAAACATCTACACATCTCTTGCATCGTTGACTACTCCTCTAATCCAATCAATCTTACCCATGTCCTTGAGTGCATTTTTCATGGCATGCATACAACATGGGGTCCACCAAATATGACTATAGGCAGCCTCAATGAGTTTCCTTGCTGCTCTACACACATGGGTTGCATCTGTGACTACTTGGACCACATTTTGTGGCCCAACCTCCTCAATAGCCTCCCTGAGGACCTGGAATTGAAAATCAGCATCTTTGTGATGCCCTGAACAATCAACTGCTCTAAGGAAGTATGGGCCCTCTGCACATGTGACCATGATGTTGATGAGTGGATGATGGCTAATGTCCATCCACCCATCCATAACTATGTTGCACCCAGATTCCACCCAACATGCCTTCATCTTCTCCATCAAAATATTGATCTTGGAATAGCACTTATCTAAGATCGAAGTCCTCATTTTTGTCTCACTTGGTGGCACATATGATTTTCCTCCCTTAGCCACCATAGTCATCATCTCCCTATAATAAGGAGACCGTGTAACATGAAATGGAATGCCATTAGCAAAAAAGAACTTGCCAATGTATTCATCTATCTCATCTCTCAGGTGCACATTAAACATATCAGCAATGGGGTTACTCTGCGATGTCTGCAACTTGTGTTTCCTTGCAGCTATCCCCCTAGCGGCACTAGTAGTGGAAGAGGATGGAGATCCAAACATCATTCCTCCTATCTGTGAAGCATGAGGAGAAATATGTGGTGGATCATGGATGTACTGAAGGGCTGCCCTAGCAGACAAAGTAGTAGGGGCTGTAATATTTGTGTCATCTAGAACGCCCCAAAGCCTGTTAAACTCAATTCTGTAACGTATATTTTTAGTTTCCTTTAGAAAAATACAAGGCTCCACACCTTTTCCTGTCCAAAAAAGAAAGTGTGCATTCACTCTAGTGATGCTACCAAACCATTCAGCCTAACAAATGTGGCACTTCCACTTCCTTGTTCCCCCACCTATACGTGATGTTCCTTGTATTCTTGAAGCAAACTGTTTGAGAGGAGACTTAGGATCAAAAGGACCCCTAGCATACTCTGCCAACAACTCTGAAGGGCAACCTGTACTAGCTGGTGCACTCGCCATGGAACTAGAATGGGTTGTAGGATCAACCCCATGGTCATCCCCCTCATTCTCAGGTTCAAAATCTGAATCATGTTCACTATGGGAATGGATTTCCATGTCATCACCACTCATGCTACTGCTCATTGTGAAAGTGACACTGCATTTCACAAAATTAAAATAAAATCAGCCTAGTTTAACAAATTGAAATACAAATTTAAAATTTTAATTTTGAAACAAAATTTACAATTTATATTTTATAAAATTTGATGTTGAATCTTGAGGGCAAAATGATGAAGATGAATGAATCATTCATCATTTTTCCCTCAAGATTCAACATCAAATCTGATTTTGAGATGAATAAGAATTTATTTTTTTTAAAAACAAGTTTAGTATTAAATTTTTAAAATAAAAAACTTGATGTTGAATCTTGAGGGAAAAATGATGAATGATTCAATCATCTTCATCATTTTTCCCTCAAGATTCAACATCAAATCTGATTTTGAGATGAATAAGAAATTTTTCTTTTTAGAAACAAGTTTAGTATTAATTTTTTTAAATAAAAAACTTGATGTTGAATCTTGAGGGAAAAATGATGAATGATTCAATCATTTTCATAATTTTTCCCTCAAGATTCAATATCAAATCTATTTTTGAGTCTTTGAGATGAATAAGGAAAAAAAAAACAAGTTTAAACTCATAAAATAAAACAAAAACAACAAGAAATCTGAAAAAAACTTCAAAAACCCTACCTTGTGCTTGATAAATCTCTTCAAAATGCAATAGAATCCTCTTCCTCCTCTTCTTCTTGCTCCTTCTCACTCCTATAAAACTTGCAATCACTCTTTTCACTCCTTGAATCAGAATTTTTCAAGTTTTTGAACTGTTTTTCCTCCTCTTCAGCTGGCTACAAAAAAAATCAGTCAATAGAAATGTGAGTGAAATGATAAAGGAACATTGTTTTGTGTTGTTTTGGAGGAAAGGGTGGGGCCCACGCCAAATTAGGGTAACCCCAAAGCACTTAAAAATTCAATTTTATTCTTTTTTTTCACTTTTTACACCTCCATGGACGTGGGCTTGACGACAAATGGCCAAATGTCTCCCCGTCTCCCGAGAAACGTCTAGGCATTTCCCTAGGAGACTTGGATACTTGGAGACATCTCCACATCTCCATGTCTCTTGGGAAACATGGAGACATTTCCCCTTCTCCGACGGAGTACCGGTGGCGGTGGCGGGATGGCGGGAAACACCAAGTACCCATTTCCCCATCCCCGAAATGTCCCCATTTCGGGAACATACTCAAAAATGGGAGAAACACATCCTCGTGGAACACTGGTATTTATATATATGAGCTATGATGCCATTTTCTAGCTATATAAAAAAATTAACAAGATTTCGGTCTCAAAGAAGCAAGAAAAGAAGATTTTCAATCTTCGGTAGGGGAAACAACATCAATAGAACTAGGTACCACCTCATCCTCAACCACATTAGCAGTTTCATCTAGACAAGCATTGGCAGGTGGTGGAGGGAACACCAAGCTCCTGAAGTTAGTTTACCAGCCAATATTGAAGAACGACACCACATTGTAGATCTGAAGTAGAAAGTAGCAGGCATGGGAAGCCTCTAGCAGTGAATTTATTGTGACTGAAGGTAAAAGACACTCAGAATCGACAGCCATGGGACAACCGCATCCTCTTCAATGAACCGGCGGAGGTCTCTCGTAGCTGGTATTCTGCCAAATGCAGCATGTGCCAACACCTCTCCGAGGCCATTCAAGTACTTATTTGAAAACACTATTGTCACCAACCGAATGATAAGTGGTTTGGGAACTTGGATGTCAAGCAATGACACCACAAAGTGAGAGCTCACATCAATGTTTACCCTATACTTATCCTCATATTCAAGGCAGTCATGACCAAGGACCCATTTCATAGCTATGATGGCCAAAGAATGTTTATTATTCATCATCATTTTTAAATGCCTAGTAAAAATCTCCCCCAAAAAGGCCATTTGTGGTTTATGAGAGGTTAGTCTAATGGGGGTGTCCATGGTGCCAGATGTTATATGATTGTCAGACAGAAATCCTATACCAAGCGTCTAAATTCAAACTGCACACACTCCAACTACAACTTGCTAAGCCAATTTCCTAATGCTGATTCTACTAAGACTTGCTAAGATAATATCCCTACTAACTAGACACCTATTTATAGAAGCAGAAGGGATAAGCATGGTAATTTGCATACCATAAGCATGAGGTTAGGAAAGTACTACCTCGAATATTGCACCAAGTTACGATCGCAAATATGATATGATGTAGGTATACTAATTAATTAGCACAAAGCCGCTGGCAAAATATGGTGGTAGCCTTTTCAACTGGATGATGAGGTGTTGCCTTTCTGAGTGTTCCTCAAAGCCTGAGAAAATATATACATCTATGTTATAGTTATCATCTTCTTTGGCATAATCATTCTGTTTGAGATATTAATTACCATGGCATACGATGCCTAACCTGCTTTCAAATCATTGACTCAAATCCAATAAAAATCGCATCAAGGGTTGTGAGTACTTTGGGTCATCATGGAGCCTTGTCATTTCAAAATAGTAGGAATTTCAATTCACATAAACCCAAGGGTTAGAAGTACATGCTGAATTTAATGCAGTAAAAAGCAACTATCATCTACCACTCGGTAGAGGACAGAAAAGCAAAATATTGCATGTGATTGTTCTAAGAGCAGGAAGAAATTTTGAATATAGGAACTGCTGAGAGGATTTTGAAGCACAAAGTTGCTAAAGACAAAGTAGTGAAAATATAAGAGGTTCATAAGAGAATGGCATCTATTGTGCCTAAAGTGGCCCAGAATCCATAGATAAATGAATCAAGCTAGGCATCTCAAAGCTTAGCCGATGCAATAATCAGCGCACCTATGGTCAATATCTTTGAGTAGAAATAGTCTATGCTACGCCTGGAATCCCAAAGAAACCAAAATGGCCCCGCTCACAAATTCCTAAGAAGGGTGCAGTTAGAGATGCTAGTCTGATAATTTAGGAAGAGTGGGATAATATCTATGACCCTATCCTCAAGACTAATCCTAAGGGTTTAAGGGAAGCTTCTTTTGCCAGGATGAAGAAATCCCAAGAACACCAACTACCATTCAAGCAATGGAAATGCAAACTTCCATAATACATGGTCCCCTATGTACCCCAATTCTCAAAGATAATTCATGAAAGCGTTCAGTGCTTCAATTCGATGATTGATGTCATTAAAGGAAGGAAGTTATGAGTGGTGCTAACTACAGAGGCTCTTTGACACATGTTGTGCATTCCCGAATAGGAACCAGAGAGCGACAGATGGAGGTATTTAGCCAAAAAAGGGGTTCCAAATTCTGGAGGACCAGGAGGGATGCTCTCAACTTCTATAACGTCGAGACCGGAAGGCCCCAAGATAGCAAATCTCCATTGATGAACCCAAGTTATCGTGTCAACTACCAATTCTCGGACATGAGGGATGCCTTCTCTATGGTAGCATTTTTGTGTGGATTTGATAATGACAAGATTGTGTCTAAGGCTCAATTGGGTCTATGTTTCCAACTCAGGAGATAAAAGGAACATTTATAGTATGATTTTTTAGAAATGATTATCAAGGACATGAAGAAACAGATTGGCGAGTTCGAGACTATGGGTAAATTCAGGTATCCATCTCTTCTTTCCTATATGTTTCTACATCAAAACCCTAATTTCTTCAGGGAAAAAATGGAATTGGAAATATTTAATGAGAGAAAGCACCGGCAACCAGTTTCAGTATGGACTCTTATCCTCTGTTCCACTTACGATTATTATGCATTTTTAGAGAAATTCCTGGATTCAATTTTGCATGACCTGAGTGAGGATAGTGACTATTATCGCTTGTCAGGTGATCAGACCAGCTGGATGCAATCCCTGTTCCCAAAGTGTGACCGGTTCATTGGTGAAGATTTCACATGTGTCCGAGTGCATGGATTTTGTAAAGAGCCGATCCGTCTCCCCGTATCTCCCACCGATCGAGTGTTAGCCTTGGAGGTTTTTCGACAAATGTCTGTTATGGATTGAAACTTTTGCTCAAACCTAAAGAAGAAGAAGAAAGCATTTTTCAATTTCCCTATGAGCTACAAGACAGTAATCATGGTGAAGAGGAAATCGACAGAGCTACTTGAGGCTAAGTTGGAACACCTTGGGTTGGTCTATATTTGTGATAAATGGGACTATAACCCCAAAGATGACTTAGGCGACACAATTATTAAGGTGAATCATAACCCTTGGCCATACTAGGAAGCACAGAGAAATCTGACTGAAGATGACATCAAGTTCTGGGTGAACTTAGCGCTCATGTCGATGAATTATCGAAGGCCACCATGGCTCAGTTTCTATCTCATCAGAGGAAATATTGATGAAAATTTCCATATAATTACTATCCTTCAAAACAACTTGATAAAGGAGCATAGTTGGAAGCCAGAGAAGATACATGACTTCTGGATCTACCACTAGGAGATTAAGAATCTTGACGCCCCTTTCCAAGATGACTCAATTTTTGAAACTGATGATAAATTTCACACCCTCTAGAACCAAAATCATTTGGACTTCGACGCAAGTGATGTGGAGGGGCCTAACCCTGAGGATGTCTTGCAACAATCCGACAAAGGGAAGGGTATGTATAGGATCATGATGGGCCAAAAAGTGGTGATATGTAAGTGATATGATGGCCCATGTGGCTAACGACTTTTATTTTACCCAAAATTGGTGAAACGAAAAGGGTTTTTAAAGGAGATTCTCAGCTTTCCACCAATATAAATTATGCTTTACTTTGAATTTAATAAATAATTATTATTATTATTTTTTTTAATATGACTAAAGTCCTAATTGTTGGGTTGATTGAAAAACATCTATAGCTTTCAAACGGTATCACATTTTTTGAATCTAAAACATGTGTCACATTTTATGCTTCACATAATGTAGGATTAAAAAAAACGAATTGAATTTCATGAAGTTTTGACCAAGTTAAGGTGGTTAGACATACGAGTTTTTATATTTTTTAAAAGTTGTAATTAAAAAATTCATTAATTATTATTTACTTGGAAAAAAATTACAAAAAAATATGCATCACATCATGACGTGAGTCCTCTACTTATATCTAAAATATTATAAAAAAGTCCTATCATTTTATTGTGGTTAGGGTTGTCAGACATACACCTACTTCTTATTTTTTCCCTGAAATTTAAGTACTAGTGCATTGAATTTTCAAATTTTCACCAAACATATATATAATTTTTAAAGTAAACCTAGTAGTTTAGAAAATACATTCAATTTTCTACAAATTCTATTCTTACATATTTTTTGAAATAATATAGATAACCTATTCAAATTTTTTACGTCAAGTTTCCTAACTTTTATTTTTTTGAATTTTATCACCACTTAAGGGCCTATTTTTTCCATGATGATCCTACACATACTCGGAAGAAAAAATAGAAGTTGGCGATGCAACTTGGTACAATGATTAGGAGGAGTATGCAGGTGAATGTTTCAAAATCAGGGTCATCACAATCTCAACCGATAGTCATGGCTAACCCCGGAGCAACACATCAGCTAACATAGGTGGTAGATCTAGAAAACCCTCTGTGGAGTCAAAGGAAACACATTGATACCTCTTTGGGAGTTGATCTGTAGGAGGTTGCGATTGACCAAGCATCAGAGATGAAAACACCAGCTCAAGTATCTTTCTCTCCCTCTTTTCTTGGCTCACAATCTCTTCTTTCCTTTGTAGCCCCCGCGACACCCGTCGGTCCGAGTTTGAACCCATCTTTCTTTGTGCCCTCTTTAATGACTGTGAGATTTTTTCCACTTTCCTCTCATATCTGATAGATTTTTTTTACCGCCCCTCGAACTATCCCTCCACTTGCTGCATCCCCTTTGGCCTCCCCATCTACCTCCTCATCTTCCTCCATGTCTTTCACCCCATTGGTTCCTGAAGCTGCTATCCCTACTGAATCATCAGAGTCGATTCCAACTCAACCTTTACAGGCTTTAGAGCTTGGTGCATCTCCTTTTCCCCCACCTTTTTCCATGAGCCCCTCCATGCCATCATCACCTAGGATGTGGAGTATTCCTCCTTTCTCTCCACAAACAATAGCCCTTCTAAAGAAGAAAACATTAGAGGTCACCCACCTCTCTTTTCCTTTCACTATCCATCTTGGTGCTCCTTTTGTAGGTGAACGAATCAGGTCACCGGCTCAATTCTTGTCTCAGAGTGATACAACGAAGCAAGATCGAGCTCTCAGACTCCAGAAGTGACAAGCAAAGGATGCCAGAAGGCCAACAAAACCCAAAGTCCATGCAATTTTTAATGAAGCTCAACAATCATTAGATTTCACAACCCTACATCCAAATGTTATCAAACCATAAGTAGAAATTCAACTTGATGACTATGACATCCATGCCATCGGACTAGAATTGTGTGTTGCTCGACCACATGACAAGGTTAAGCTAATGGAGGGAACACAACGAGTGGTGACTACCGACTTTCTTAAGTTTGGGAAAAAATTGAAAAAGTTGGAGGACAAGCTCAAGACCATCAAAGCAAGACT
Source organism: Sequoiadendron giganteum (assembly GCA_007115665.2). Classification (NCBI taxonomy): domain Eukaryota; kingdom Viridiplantae; phylum Streptophyta; class Pinopsida; order Cupressales; family Cupressaceae; genus Sequoiadendron; species Sequoiadendron giganteum. Next base: position 41,972,774 of record CM021104.1, on the reverse strand, counting down.
AGAAATTGCGTTGAGCATGGAAAAGGCGTAGGAAGCTGAAAGGGTGTGCCTCACATAGAATATGCAGGCTAAACAAGCTAGCCTACAAAGAGAGCTCAAGAAATTCCAAACCCAAGAGCTAGGTCAGATAACCGAGCTACAACAACTGAATCGGGAATTATCAGATAGGTTGGCCCAGTCGGAGGAAGAGGTGCAGTGAAATATCAAAGAAGTACAGTAGTTGAATGACCATCTAGAGCAGATAGTCTGACAAAAGGAAGCAAACCAATCAAGCACACAAGCTCAGTTTCAAGAAGATCTTAGAAAGTTTAGGCTCTTGCTAGATCAAGAGTCTGCAACCCAAAATTAGGCTGAGGAAAGGTGGCTAGCTGAATAAAAGGACCTAGAGGAGAATCTCACCTCTGCCGTAGAAAAAATTGTAGGGTTAATGCAGGAAATTGAGATGAGAGATGCATAAATTAATCTCTTAAAAAAGATCGATCAAACACTTGCTCCACAGTCGGACCTCAACTTGGTAGCCCAACAACTATATGCTTTCTACTAGGAAAGAGTTAGGGCCTTGTGCCCCACCCTCTAGCCCACACTCTGATTCATGGTTGAGGAAAAATAACTATGCAAGGAGGTTCGCAACACAATGGAGAAAATCCCACAATTCATAGAGGAAAAGGTCCCCAAAGCAAAGAAGCTACTAGAACAGATATATATAGTGTCGAGCGAAGATCTGGAACAAGCAGGGATAAAGGATCAAAGGATAGCTGCTGAAGTTACAAAGAGATTTATCTATTGCCAAGAGGCCACTCTTCATTCTCAGAGATGTTCAATTACATTGGGGTGAACTATGGATGGTGTTTGGGCAAGGCTTTCCCTCTCCTTTTCTTCCAAATGAATCAGTGGCTATCACTGAGCAGATTGCAAATGAAATTGAGGAAAGGAAGTAAGACTTGTTATTTTTCCATAATTTCAGCCAACCTCCTACCACCGAGGACATTGAGGGTGTAATTAATCAGATCGTGTGGCTAATTTTCCAGCTTGACAATGGGTCGAGAATATGTTCGATGATATCCTATAAAGAGGTGATTGACCTGCATGAAGCACACGAGATCTTGCGTGCCATATCAACGCCTTTTGAGGCCGATTGGATACCCTTGTATGGTTCTCTTTCTAAGATCTGACTCCAACACTGAATGAATAAGGCTCTAATCTTTAGACCAAAGGATTTTGGATTCACTGTTCCGTAGACGAAATGCCCTTGGTAGTCACCAAAAGTTGTGGATATTTATTATATCCCATGCTCCCTTCAGGTTGTTTTGATTTTTTTCCTTGCTTCCTGTTGATGAGTGTTTTTGCACACTTTCTCAACATAGGCAGTCCATAGGTGCACTACCTCTCTTGAAAGGAAATGTCCAACAAGTTTATGAAAATTACCCCAAGGTCTCTTGGGTGTTAGGTCATGACCTACATAGAATATTTTAGTTGATGTGGATGTGATCTTCCTTGTAATCACAGGGTGGACTTACGTGAGTTAAGATGGAGGGGAATCAGATCTGCAAATGGAGTTTTAAGGTGGGAAATTTACTATATATTTATTGTAGGTTCAAACAACATTCTTGAACTCCATTTTTTATTTAAGATTTGGCTTTACAATGTGCAATGAACCTTAGCATAGGTTACTTATTAAAAAAAATAAAAAGGGGCAAAGAAGAGAGAGGGTTCCTAGACCTGCAACTACTAATGAATAGTGATCATGGAGGTCTCTACTATGGACAACTTCCTTAAAACAAAATTCCACTTAACCAAAAATTTCATAGTGTCATGAAGTTTGTGCTATCTTCTAAGGATTGCGGATGGTTTATCATTCATTCACCATATACATGCATGAACAAAGATAAATATTTAAAAGCAACTTCAAATTTAAGTCTAGACTAAATTTACACAGCTATCTACCAGTAGCAAACAACCAAAAGTATGGACAAAGAAGGCATCTAACACAACATAAATCTACACAACCATGGAACAACATTACTAAATTCACCAAAGCTAACTGAAAGGGAATGGAACAACAAAGTAAATTTAACTAAATCATCTAACTATTGGAGGAGAACCATGAAACATGAGAAGAAACTCAGAAATGCACCAAAGTCAATGTATTTCTATTAAAATTTCTGTAGCACGTCATTACAACAACTCAACTCTCTCTTGAAAATGAGAGGAGGTCCCCTATTTATAGTGTCCCAAAATTAGAACATCTGGCCAAGATTGATTTACATTTGCATGGCAACAATTCATTATAACCTAGGGTTCTATCTACCCCCCAATATATTACATTTTAAAATACACTTTGTCCATATCCCTATTTTGTCTTTTAGTGGCAACATTGTAGCATTTTGTCTTTTTGCTAATTGCCCTTTTGCTGCAACTATTCTCTCAAGAATTCTTCATCAATAACTGGGTTGCCTTCTTGCTTCTTCAAGGCTGCATATTCCATGAATTTTAGGATCACTAGCTATAGCTTATCAACCTCTATGATGTCAGATCTCAGCACTTGGTAGCTCCACTCTTTGGATTTGCCAACAAGCTTCTCCTAATCTTCATCATATTTGGTAGCATGGTCTTTGAATAGCTCAGATTGGGTGAAGGATTGGGTAGCAAAACTCATGAAATTTGTAGTAATCTTGCTCGAAATTCCATCTTCCATTCTCTTCTAGAAGTGATGCTTTACCTTTTCTGGGTTAATCTAGACAACAGGCACATCATACCTAATCATTAATTTTAGATATTGGTCAAAATCCAACCAAATCTCCTTGGCCCAATTGATGTCTAACTTTATCTTTTCCATTACCTGCTCTAGCCTCTCTTTTTGGTTCTCGAAGTCTCACTTCTCGATATCCATAAGCTAGTGATCATCCTCCTTGAATGTAAATTCCTTCTCCCAGATTTTGCTTGGCAACTTAAGGATGGCCTCAATGTTCGGGTAGGCAGATTAATACTTCATCGAGAATTCAGTTTAAATTTTCTTCCTACCCTCAAGAGACTTTTTTATATCTTGGAACTTGTTCGTTGTACGAACAACGCAATTCATTCCCGTATTTCCAATGTCCAAGACCTACTAGAACCAACTCTCTGTGTTCTTTTCCAAGTTCTTTCTCTTTTCCAATTTTTCAATCTTCTCTTTGGACAATAATTACGGTGGGGCTGAAGATGTGGTTGGTTATTCCTCTATGGATAACCACTGTTGGATGTAGGATGTCAAATCAGCCACTTGTGCTTTGAGCTCCTCTTTCGAAATTTTTTCTTGTTGGATCAAATGCACCACTATGGTGACGGATTCTTGGAGGTGATCTACCTTTTTCTCCCTAGGCAACTCCCAATTCAATGGTGGAGATATTGTAACTTATTCCCCATTCTCCCACCGCTAGCGTAGCTACCTGCACCATTTTGGATCCTAGGGCATCAATTGTTACCTTTGATCTGATTCTAGGCTTCTTCTCTTTCTTGGTGCTGATTTGGGCTTAGGCCAATATAGCCTCCAACCTTTTCTTTGGGTCTTTTGGAGCGAGAGCCCTTTTCTCTAGTTTCTTCTCCAACTAGTAAGGTACCGAGGACTTTTCCTTGGGTGATTCCTATTATCCTCCTTTTCAACCTCTCTGATCACAATTTCTTTATCATTCATCTCCTCCTGCTTAGGACTATCCTCCTCCTTGTCCTCATCATAGTCTTGGATAAACACCATATGTTTGATAGGGACCTTGATGAGCAGGAATTCATTGGGGTTATCTTCCCTTTCAGCATCTTTTTCCTCCTATTCTTCGTCATGCCCACATTCCTTAGGCTGCTCAATTTCTAGGTTCTCATGAATTTCAACCTTTTCTCTAGGCTTATCTTCTTCATTTTCCTCCTTTTCATCATGAGGGAGCATCTCCTCATCATGTCTGAGGCCATGGTCATGTTCTTCCACTAGAGGTCTATCACCTTCCATCTCTATGGCAGAAACCTCTTCTTCACTAATAGGTTGTCTTTTAGCCTACTTATCATCAATTTCCCTTAGTTTGTTGACCAGCTCCATATCAAGCTCACGATTAGGCATTTCTTCAATCATCCTCGTATCTAGACCTTCGCCATCATCACTGGAAGATTCATAGGTGACCTCACCAATTACTCAATTATCATAAATGGTGTGCTAATGATAGTCATCTACATCTTCTTCTAACCCCTTGGCTGCCTCCATTTGTTGTTGTTGGTCCAACTCAAAAAAATCATGTTGGCTACCATCATGGGCGGCTCAATAGGAGAAGGAGGAACCAAGAGATTGGTGATCACTTGGGAAATTATGGCTTGCACTGCCAGGTTTACAAACATTCCCAAAAAATTAGATGGTACATTCTACATGTATTTCATGAGAGACTCTGGAAGGGAGAGGGCAGACATTGCAGTTGTAGTGGTAGGAGTTAGAAGAGAAAAGGATGGAGACATGGAAGATGAGGAAATCAGCGAGGTGGTGGTGGAGGATGAATCCACCGATATAACCTATGCATTGGAGGAAGTAGAAACAAGGTGGATAGTGATGTCTACCATAGGCGAAGAAGAAGTAACTAGTACTTGCGGGATAAACAGAGTGGTGGAAACAACAACAGTGGTTGCGACATTAGATGAGATAGGTGGAGAATTTGGCTGATCAAACTCCATTTCTTCACCCTCACAGAGTGGATCTTCATGAATCACAAGCATCTCGATGATGCTACCTAATCTATTATGTTTCTTTCAAGGCTCACCTTTTGAGGCCTTTCTATCATAAACCTTTGGGTTGGATTGTTGCTCGTCCATCTCCTTTCTCTTCCTTGAACAAATGGATGGAGGGGATTTTGATGTTTCTCCTATTGATGTAGCCGCCGCACCCTCAGATCCACTTCACTCACTTTTGGGCTCCTTTTATGTCAAGATGACCCCTCATTGCTTCAATTGAGTAACTTGCCCATAAATCCATGCCTTTGTTTGAGCCTCAATGGGTTTGGTAAGTATATCGAGGTCATTGACCTCTTGCTCATCCCAATAAATTAATGGTAGTGGCAGATTGGCAATGGCATTGTACTTGGGATCTATCATAGTGTTTTCATCTTCTTCTAACTGATTGGGCACAGGGAACAAGCTCACTCTCTTTACAAAGTATGCAATCATCCACATATAGTGCCTTATTCACACTTCAGAGTCATCCTTGCAATTGGCCCAGAATTATTCAACACTATGAAGGTGAGCATACTCCTGTCCAATTTCTTTTCTGATATGGCCATATGGATCCATCTATGGTCTGGCCAACTAGGATTTGAAATGATACTCTACAAGTTCCTTTTCTAAATTGTGGGCACACTGGGAAGTATAGAGCTTGTACATCCCTTGGCCAAGTGTAAGGGGATAAGGGATCCCCGCTAGATGCTTGTTGCTCAGGAGAATATGAATGTGTCGCAACTTCGAAGAGAATTCTAATAATATTATCCTATCATTAGGGTACCGAGGCAACTTGTTTGGTCTTTTTGAAAATCCCAGGGTGCAGATGTAAGTGAACTTAGGGTATTGCATAAATAAGAAAGCATATTGTTTTAGAAAATCCCAAGCACTATGGGAGACACTTCTCTCAAAATCACCCTTGAGCACCCTGATGATATAAGCAATCAAGGTATCGTTTACCCTAGAATAATCCTTCTTGAAGTTCTTGAACTGTAGCTGAGGGTACTTGTCATAAGCCCTAATTTCTTGGCCAGGATCTTCATTTGGAGCTTTGAATAACCCATTGTAGTGTGTCCATTCAGCCAGTGAATATACTAGATAGGATGTCATATAGAAGTTGGAGGTCTTTTTGACGGTCGTGAACTGTTCATGAAAATGGTCACTCATTATCCCTTCCCAATAAAATGTGGTATCTTCTCTATGGAGAATATGCTCGATGAAATAGACCATCCACTCTTGAAAATAGGCTACAGTAGGGAGGCCCATTATTCTGCTCAGCACGGTGACTAGATCGTGGTAGTCTTTGAAGAAATTCCTATGAAAGAGCTCTTGAGGAACTTTTGCAGCACTACCCCTCTTCTCCTTTAGCCAATACTCATTTATGAGTTTCTTACACTTCATGGGATTATTGTCCCACATCTCCTTACATTCTTGGATGGTTGGAAATTCCATCTCCCTGAAGACAAGGATATGGAAGGTCTTTGTTATACCCGAGGCAGACATGTCAACCATAATGTTCCCATCTCTGTCAACAATAGTTCTTGTTTCGAGCTGATATTCTTCTCTGCAAGCCATCACTAGCTCAGGGGCAATCAAAGCGAGAGGGAAACCTATAGCCTTAGATATTCTATTGCTTCTGATTAGCCTTTCACTTTCTATTTTAGGGTTTACCCTAATCCTCTGTATGAATTCATCAATATCGACATGCCCGATATTGGTGTTAGAGATATCTTTCCATTTTGTGGTGATTCTGGAGTACAGTGGTGCCCCTTGGAATTGGAATTTCATTTGATCTTTGTCCTCTTTACCTTGAGGAGCCTTGGTAGTTCTCTTTCCTTTATCCTTGATTGCCCCTGAGGCTTCTACACCTAATTCCATATATCCTACACACAGAGGCGAGGGTAAGCATAATCAAGCATGATGACACAAATGGTTAGCCAAATCCCTACAAAAAATTGTTAGATCGGATAATTCATTGTTTAAAAATCTAACGCTTAGTCAAATTTACCATTAATAGTTCACTAAAGGGGAATTGGACGGTCTAGGCCTCAGAAGATGGACTTCCCTAGTCATAATGTTTTTTCTAAAGGGCGAATAGGGCAGGGAGACCCGGATAGAATCTCCTAAGCTCAGATTTAAATGCTTTGAAATTTTCATGTGGGAGAGGGTCAAATTTTAGCACATAGGTCAATGTTGGTTTCCATATTGGAATTCATTTGGGTCATTATTAGGGGTTCCGAAATCATATAGAGGGAAAGTTGTCAAGTGTTAGCCATTTGAGATAGCTTCGGAGAAACGACATTTTGGGGGTGGAATTATGGAGTCTAGAACCCACAAGGATGAAGGACGTTAGATTAAAATTTTATAATTTCCTTAGTCATTTGGGTGCTTGGGCCGCAAAGGCTGAGAAGCCATTGGAAGATAGCTGTGAAAAATGGTGAACTAGAGATGAAAGTTTGGTAGGAGCAACCCGGTGGACCTGAGCCTGGGAGGAGTTTTCCCTCCCATTTCATTTGTTAAATGCTTGATGGAGATTAGAATGTCAAGGACCAGAGGCCAAAAGGATGGTATGGGTTCTCAATTTTGGACAGTCGAAACAGGATGGAGTCTCGATGCCAGAATTCTAAGGGTTGGTGTCCGATGAAGGCTGAGGACTTAGAGTTTTTCCTAATTTAAACATGTTTTTTCTCATGCGAAAGTCATGATTACGGGACCTAGGCATCGAGAGGTAGTCCCAATATGGCCATTGGAAATGGCGAACTGGCAACGATGGTCCGTGGACAGAACTCCATGAACTAGGGCCCAACGGATGCTTGGAGGTGTTTATTTTCTATGTAAGTCTTGCATCAAATGGAAAGCTGGAGTCTGAGGCTTGGATGGGCGGGGCAAGAACACCATTCAAAATAGTAGAAGCAAAGTGGCAATCCAGAGGTGGAGTCTGGAACCCATGGGGCATTTCGCTGTTTGAGACAAGTTTGTGCCAAGTTTCGAGCTTAAACGGCTAAGGAAATCAAAGGTCTCGGGCCCAGAGGGCGTAGTCACCTAGTTCGAAGAACAACGTGAAGACATAACTCCGAGTTTTATTTTTAAGTGTTTGGAGGGATGTTTTGGAGATTTTAAAATATGGGTTTTGTGGCACTATCATTTTCCCACCAAATTCATGCAATTTACCTCCTTTTCTACTGGTTACTCAGGCATGAAATCATTTAAAAATTGACAGGAGGTCAGACAACAGACTAACCTTGAGAACCTGATGAAAAGGGTTGATGAATCCTCAAAGAACGTCAAAGGGAACTCTCGAGTGTGAAGGCAACGAAGGTTGTGGAGGTTCTGCACTTTTCTGATCTTCCTGACATGTAAAAATGATAAGTCAGTGCTAATATTTATATTCCTAAGTGCAATTAATGCACCTAATTAATTCATGGATAGTAGATGGTGATGTTGGTGGGTTTGAAAATTATGATGACATCAGGAGTTCTGAAACCTAGAGGCCGGAAAGATGTTAGGGCACGATCACCTAAAAAATGCTAGCCAAAAATCCATCGGTGAAGCAGATACCGAGGTTTGAGGACTAGAAGGATGCAAGCTGACAACTGTTTGGAATGGTGAACAAACATAGGAATCCTGAGTGGGAAACTCAGTGAGCCAGGCCTGAAGGACTCAGTGGACGATGGGTGTCGGCACAAGTTTGTTGAATGAAGATCAAGGGGTCGGGTCCTGAACACCGAAAGGACGCTTAACAAAGGCCACTAGAAAGAGCAAATGTAACACAAAAACCCAACCAGGGAAACCCGACGATCTGGGCCCGACAGGTCCCAAGGTCGCCAAAAAAAAAAATGTGCCAAAGGCACTCTAGGAGGACCCAAGAGTTATGAAATTTTGAGGGGTGAGATGTGGTCAACCTAAAATGACACTTCAGAGGCATGATGATGAACTAGGACACCAAAATAGGGGCACACAAAATGAGGCAATGATAAAATGACCCGGCAAGGTGAAAGAGAGGGTCCCCATTATGAATGGGGCATGTGTACAAAGGGCACAACAAATGGTGACTCTACTAGGAGAACGCTCCTGAGCGTTCAAGAGATAAGTATTCATTTAGAACCCAGAATCTTTGGCTTCACAGACCATGAGCTAACATCCAAAAGTGAACTAGGAGAACAAGATCCCTAGTTGAATCAGACCATGAAACATCTCATAAGTGTGTGCGTAGTGAATTTATTCCTTTCCTCTCAGAAACCATGATAAGAGGCGACTGATCAAACTAGCAAGCTACATGAATCGTCCAACACCAAAAGTAACTCGGACATTGCCTCACTACCAGTCAGGCATCCATAGCCTCGATGGAGTTGTCGCTATGTCCCCATGGATATTTCTCCACTGTCGACTGCACATCCATAGCCCCGATAGAGTTATCTGCACACCCATATGGTTGCCTAATTTCATAATTTTCTTTCTTCCCTTTATTTTTGATTCTCTTTCCTTCTCCACACTTTATTATTTTTCTCAACCACGTAAGCATTGAAGCCTATGATGGGTTTGGGAACCACATGGGTCATTGGAGAGGACTTGATATTTTTCACTTGCTACATTATCATAGCCACTATTGTACGGCCCTTCAAAGATAATTAACGTATGTTTTGTGCAAGATCTAAGATGAGCATAAAAGGATTCAACCAAGGATGAAGTTCTAGATCAAAGTTCAAATGAGGGAACCATCCCTTCTAGACAACGATCAGAGACTAATAGTCGAGAATGAATATTTATCGAACGAACACTAAGAACGGGCAATGAAGTGAACTAATTATTGAATGAGCACAATCACCGTAGGAGGAACGAAAAGCATCTCAATCAAAAGAACAAAATAGCCGAGGAACGAGAAAAAAAAAGTAGCACAAAACAATAGGACAAAAGAAAACCAAAGCAACCTATTCTAACCTATGTACAAATATTTATGGGAACAGCTCAATGCGAGCTCAGACTTGGAGGTAATGGTTTAAATGTTTCCCATTGATAGGAAACGAGATGTCTTTACTAGTTAGAGTCTTCAAATGGAAAGCATTGTCTCCTAGAATTTTAGATATATGAAAAGGGCCAAGCCAAAGCTTGTCAAATTTGTTGTGTCCCCCTTTATTTTCATGGGCCTTGTCCCAACATAGGACTAGATCTACAATTCTAAAGGCCTTAATTTTTTCTCCACCATCGAACCATCTCTTGACTACGCCCTGATGCTTAGAAAAATTTTCTATTGCACAATCTCATATTTCTTCTAAGTGTAAGAGCTCAGCTAACCGAGCTTCTCTATGGTCCCCTCCATAAAAATCATTGATGAACTGGAGGGTGGGAATATTGAGGTGTATTGGAAAGATAGGCTCCAAACCATAGACCAAATGGAATGGGGAATCATGAGGGTAGCCTTGTGATAGGTATGATCTACCCACAGGGCGAAGAAGAGTTGGGTATGCTAGTCCTTGGGATTCCTATGAAGTAGTTTTTTAATCATGGTGATCAAGTTTTTGTTGGTAGATTCTGTAAGACCATTGCGTTGGGGATAGTAATTGGATGAAAATTTGAGGGTGATGCCATAGTCAAAGGCCCAACTAGCATATGGAGAAGGCAGGGCCATTATCACACCAATGCATATGGATAACCAAAGCGATTTAAAATAGAACTTTCAAGGAATTCAGTAACTACCTATGTGGTACATTTCCTACATGCAATAGCTTTTGTCTATTTAGTATAGTAATCAGACGCAGTTAGAATGTACCTATGACCTACGGATGAGAGTGGGCTTACTGGACCAATGAAGTCAAGACCCCATTGCACGAACGGTCTTACCTCCAGGACTAGTTGCAACGGGACAACAACATTCCTTTCTCTATTCACCAAATTCTAGAAAACGTGACATGCATAGATGCGATTATGAGCATCTTTGAAAATTGTAGGCCAATAATACCCTCCTCTCAAGATTTGATGTGTAGTAGAAAGGTCAGAACCATGACCCATGCCAATTTTTTTGTGAAACTCCTTCAAGACCCAATCTTCTTCTTCTTTGTTGAGGCATCTCAGATATATGCCTTCATGGTTCTTATTGTATAGTATAGCTCCTTACAACATGTAGCTACTACTCTTTAGTATGAGGGTGCATTTTTGAACTCCCTACAGGCGAGACAAAAATTTGTGATTCAATAGATAGTACACTATATCATCATACCACTCTCCTGGAGAGACATCCTTCAGCTGGTATTGCTAAACCATAAGTCCGGGTTTGAATTTAGCAACTGCTTCAGCTATTGTTCTGGTAAGCGCGTGACCTCTAACCAATTTCATGGGCTAGATTTCCATATTGTACTCTTGTAGTATGGTTACCCATTTAGCTTTGCATCCTCCCAGCTCATTTTGCATGAGCCATGTCTTGACTGTGGGGTCAGGCATGATGGAAAATACTTTGTTTCTCAAGATGTAATGCCTGAATTTCTTGACTCCATGGATGAGAGCATATGCTTTCTTTTCAAATTTTGATACCTCAGCTTAGTGTCCTTTAATGTGGCACTCATGAAGGCTATTGGGTTCTCATTCCCATCACCATCTTTTTGAGTCAATATGTTGGCGCATGAGTGGTCTGAAGCAAATGAATAAATATAGAATGGCTTCAGATAGTTGGGGCTGACCAGCATAGGTGCATCAGAAATTTATCTCTTGATTTATTCAAAATCCTACTTTTCTTTTGGGATCCACTCAATTTTGGCATCTTTCTTTAAAATAGAACTGAGTGGCTTGACGATTTCAACAAAGCCCGTGATGAATTTTTTGACCAAGTTTATTTTCCCAAAAATGAACTTTAACTCCTTCTTGCTACCTGGTAGCTGGATTTTCATGATGGCCTAGATACATTCGGGGTCAATAGAGATTCCTCTTTTTGAGAGGACATGCCTAAGTAGCTTTCCCTCAGTGACCCTGAAGATACATTTCCTAGGATTGAGGGACACCCCAAATTCTTGACATCTTTGAAAAAAATTGCACAAATCAGCAACACGATCACTACGCTGCTTTGAGAATATAGTCAAATCATCCATGTAGATGATTATGCATTTTTCGATCAAATCCTTGAAGGAAATGTCCATTTCATGTTGAAATTTATTGCCGACATTGATGAGTCCAAATGACATTCATCTATAGGAAAAGGTGCCCCACTTAGTGGTGAATGTTGTCTTATGTTGATCTTTGTACTGCACCATAACTTAGTTTTACCTTGAGTACCCATCCAAGAAAGACATCATTTGAGAACCATTAACTATTTGCAATACCTCATCTAATGACAACACAAGATATTTATCCTTTTCTGAAGCTCTAGTCAGATTGCAAAAATCGACACACAACCTAATTTATGTGTTCTTTTTTCTAACCGAAACCAAATTGGCCACCCAAGTAGAGTGCCTAACCGGGAATATAATCCTAGTGGATAGTAATTTCTACACTTTCTTGTATATAATTTGTTCTAGTAGAGCATTGACAGGGTTCTGCCATTATCAAAATGGTTTCACATCTGGTCTGAGAGGGATGGTGTTGGTGATGATTGATGTATCATATGTTTTCAGGTCTTCATAGCTCCAAGAAATGACATCATGGTACTTTTGCAAAGCATCCACTATACCCCTCCTCTCCTCTAGTGTGCACACCTTTCTAATAAACACATTCTTAACATCCTTATTCATTTTGAGGTTATAGGTGTCACATTGGTCACTGATGGAATCTCTCTTTGTCTATTGATCTTGTCCTTTGATCTAATCTAAATCAAATATATGTTCTAGTTGGACCATTCCTCTTGAGATAGTGTAGGTCTTGAGATTGATGACCCCTTCTCTATCTAGCTTGGCCTCTTCAGCCTCTATCTTATCAATTATCTGAGTAGCGAACACATCGGAGATGGTGATGAAATCCAAGATGTGGTTATCATTGTTAAACACCTAAAAATTGGCTACATTGTCTGGCACAGATGGAATGGAAGTGAGCTCAAAAATAAACCTTTTGAGGCCACATAATGACAGTGGCTACAAAGTGCTAGCCACTTGTGCTAATGCATTGGCAGTGTGATTTTGAGAGCGTGGGATCAGCTGGATATTGAATGCATCTAGACTTTCTAACAAATCCCATAATTTATGCCTATAATTAGTGAGTCACCGGTCATAGCAAGAATAAAGCTTTCTAACTTGCTTTACGACCAATTCAGAGTCCCCAAATACTTTTAACATCTTAACACCCTTTTCAATGCCATGAGAAGTCCCAAGACTAATACCTCATATTCTACTATGTTATTAGTACAATAAAATTGTAGCCTATGAGTAGAAAAGTACGACTTACCTTTGGGACTTATTAGTTCAAAGCCTGCTCTAGCCCCATGCTTGGACCCATCAAAGCACAATGTATAGAGCCCAACAAAGTCCTTGATCTTAGAATTAATAGATTTGATTTCTACTTTTGATGGTGGTCTCATTTCAGTAACCTTTCGAGGAGGTGTAGATTCCAAATGATTTTGATTTGGTGGTGTTAACCGAGCTTCCTCCCTTGGATTGATCTATCCTTTAAAGTGCTCAATTGTGGTTTGGCATAATCAACAATTAAATTATGAATGGGCAACATTGTGTACCCTACACCAACTAGGCAGCAAGAATTCCTGAAAATTCATTCTAGCTCCCAAACTGAGCTGATCTTGTACACATTTCTCCATAAAATCTTGGAATCGATCTAGCAATCCAAGATTACCATCCTCACAAGACTCTTCATCATCTAACTCGATCAACATTTACATGCACTGAGGGGCATGGACTAGGTTAGCGGGTGGACTACACAATACAAGAAGAACATCCTCGGTTGCTTCTTCTTCAAAGCATTCTTTTTCATTGGAATATGACACCAAAGAATAATTTCCCAATTCTGTCTCAACAAACAACACTTCATTTGTGTTGTTATATTTCATAATCATAAAATTCATACGGGGCTCCCAATCTATTCAAATCTAGTTTGGCATCCCTTCCTAAAATTATGCCATAGGTGTCTAGGATATTAGCAACTTGGATGTCAATGGTTTGTTGAATTATGGGATCAACAACAATCCACATGGGTATTCTATTAATCTCACCAATTATGTTGATCTTAGTCTTGTTGAGCTATGTTACTCTATGCCAGGAAGGAGTTGGAACTATCCCAAAATCCTTACACATGCTTAGGGGCATGATGTTGGTGGAAGCTTCTAAGTCTAGTAGGAAATTGTGAAGGTTCTTCCCAGACACTCTGATAGTTGTTAGGAAGGGAGGAGTTTTGAATTTTCCTTGAAACAATCCCCTAGAAACATCCACTTGGTAAACTTGGCCCTTGTCCTTATCATTGCCCTTATTTTGGGCTTGTGTTTGATCTACTTCTTTGGCAGGTTGTTTATTCACCTTCGAATTTGTAGGTGGATCAACTTTCTTGTTGAAAATTTATTGCACAATCAATTCACTCTTCTAATCCTCAAAGCAAACCCTCCTTGGGTGTGTGTCTTGAGCTAGCTTGGATGAAGGGGTCCCATTGATCATTTTGAAGAAAGCATTCTTGATAGTTGGGACTTTAAGTAACTCGAAGGCATGCACACTTAACTTAACCTTCTTAAAATCTTTTGTAATATATTCTCCCATTTTCTCTATTTCAACATCATAAGGGGTATTTTGTGAGGCACCAATAGGTTGGTTTTGGGTTTGATTTTGTTTCCTATTCTTGTTAAAGTACCACATAGGTACATGTGGATAGCTCGGGTTGCTGTTGGCACTTGGGTCAGGAGGGGTGCTGAAATTAATCGGTGGAGTGGAAGTCATGAAAGCACCACCAGCGTGCCCACCAACCTGCCTATTTATCAAATCATATGGAGTGGCCCTTTGGTGAAACATTTGGACCTCATCCTCTCTCAAATATTCCTCATCTATAGGACCATTATCTACTAAATCAAAAAGATGAGCCAAAGGGCTTTCAGTACTTAACTCTTATGTCTTGTCATTGCTACTTGTAGTGGTACCTCCCTGCTTTGGCACATTTCTCTCAACCTTCGAGAAGGGAGCCTGATTGGCCACCAGCACTGAGGAGTTGTATGGTTATGAAGGGATGATATCTTTGCACCCAAAGGTGCCTACAACATTTTGGACTTGAATCTGAAAGATTTCAGCAGTTGTTAGGAATTCTAGACAATCCATTTCAGAATGTTGACTTGTTTTATGGATAAGACACCAACCGGATAAGGCAACCTCAGCCAAATAGACTTTGCTCATAGTCTTATCATTATTATTGGGTTAGTCTAGGGGTGTAAGAACACCACCATTGTTTGGCCTTGTGTTCCATGTTTGGTTCTGTCTTTGGGAGGGCATCGTATCAAATTTATTCTCTGAATTTTGACCTTTGTCATAAGGCTATCTAAAAGATGTGCCACTATTGTGGTTGTCATAGATGTCTTGATTGAGGTTGTCCTGGATGCTTCTCTGTGAAGCCTGTAACTGATTGTTCTGATTCCTCAAGTGATTCATCTTTTTGGACATTTTCTTGATCATTTCTATCAGTTCATCGATCTGATCCTTCTCCGTGTTGCTCAGTTGTGAGGATTAATTCTGAAGAAAAATTGGTTGTGCAACTGATTAATTTTGATGAGCGGGTGGGAATTCAGAGGCCTATAGGTATGCCATCACTTGGGGTGGCTATGAGTGAACCTATTGTGGCTGAGGCAGTAAGTATTGCAAAACCAGAGGTGCCTGATTCATTGGTTGTCTCGGATGAGGCACTATGGGTAGCTGCGGTACCAGATTAATGAAGGGTGTTTGATGTTACAATGGTTGAGTGAGCCCCTAAATTTGGGAAGGATGAGCACACTACCCTAAAGAGGGTAGCGGACCAAAAATATTTTGTCCCAAGTCTATCCTAGCAATGACAATCTTGGCATAAGCGTCAACTAATCTTATGGGAGGTGGTCACATCCTTTTCACCAATGTTGAAGTGAGATTGTCCAAGGCTGCAAAATAGACTGGTAACACAACAACATCATTAAGTGCATATGGATCTTGTAGTCGAGTGTATTCCCTATGGAATCGATCATTAAAGGAGCTGATCAGCTCATTCACCTCCCTTCAAACTGACATAAACTAATGATAAAGCTCCAAAGGACTAATCAAAATCTTGAATTTCTACAAAAAATCATTCTTTAGTAGGTCCCATGTGTTGATAGTTCCCACTGGCAGATTGACGTACCCGTAGAAGGCCTCTTCCCCCAAGGAATAGGGAAAGAGCCAGCAAGCCACATCCTCATAAATTATTTGTATAGTCTTCAAGGCTATCTCAAAAATATTGATATGTTCTTCCACTATCCTCTGTGGATCTCGGGGATTGAACTTCATACAAAAGCTTTTGGGATTCTTTGGCATGTCATGATACATGTTAAAGACCAAAGGGGACAGATTATTTCCCAACCATGTCATTGGAGGCAGTGGCGCAGGTGGTTGCACTAGATTGACTTGAGGTTGCTGAAAGGGAACAATAATCAGCAAGACAACACCTGGGAGTGGAACTATATTGGGCTGGAAGGCAACGTCTAGCCCGGTGGAAGCAACAACGTGGAAGGTTGTTTGGAGCGGATGAGTGAGAGAAGGTGCTGCCAAAGATGATGGATAAGATGGGGATGAACGGATAGAAAGAGATGAAATTGAAAGCGAAATGGGATGGTTAGATGAGCTGGAGGTGGATGCTTCCCCTTTCTTGGCTCTTTTAGCTTGGGTAGGGGCAGTAATTCTTGAAATTTTGCTTTATTTGGCATGGATCTTAGTATTTTGTAAAATCTCTCAGGGGAGAAAGACCCAATTTGATCCAGCTTAGCTCCCAACAATCCCTCCTTCTAGTGCCAAAACTATTGATGATTGTTTTGTCATAATTTCTCAACACAGGCAGTGCATAGGTGCACTACCTCTCTTGAAAGGGAATCTCCAACAAGTTGTTGAAAATTACCCTAAGGTCTCTCGGGTGTCAGGTCATGACCTACATAGAATATTTCAGTTGATTTTGATGTGATTTTTCTGGTAATCATAGGGTGGACTTACATGAGTTAATCTAGAGGGGAATTAGATCTGCAAATGGAGTTTTAAGGTGGGAAAGTTACTGTATATTTGCTGCAGGTTCAAAAAACATTCTTGAACTCCATTTTTGATTTAAGATTTCACTTTACAATGTGCAATGAAACTTAGCACAGGTTACTTATTAAAGAAAAAGAAAAAGGGGAAGGGAAGAGAGAGGGTTCCTGGACCTACAACTACTAATGAACAATGATCATGGAGGTCTCTACTATGGATAGCTTCCTTAAAACAAAATTCCACTTAACCAGAAATTTCACAGTGTCATGAAATTTGTGCTATCTTCTAAGGATTGCAAATGTTTTATCATTCATTCACCATATACATGCATGAAACAAGATAAATATTTAAAAACAACTTCAAATTTAAGTCCAGACTAAATTTACACAGCTACCTACCAGCAACAAACAACCAGAAGTATGGACAAATAAGGCATCTAACACAACAAAAATCTACACAACCATGGAACAACATTATTAAATTCACCAAAGCTAACTGAAAGGGAATGGAACAACAAAGTAAATTTAACTAAATCATCTAACTATTAGAGGAGAAGCATGAAACATGAGAAGAAACTCAAAAATGCACCAATGTCAATGTATTTCTATTAAAATTTGTGTAGCATGTCATTACAACAACTCAACTCTCTCTTGAAAATGAGAGGAGGTCTCCTATTTATAGTGTCCCAAAAGTAGAACATGTGGCCAAGATTGATTTACTTCTGTGTGGCCATAATTCAGTATAACCTAGGGTTCTACCTACCCCCCAATATATTACATTTTAAAATACACTTTTGTCCATATCCTTGTTTTCTATTTTAGTGGCAGCACTGTAGCATTTTGTATTTTTGCTAATTTCCCTTTTGTTGTAGCTATTCTATCAAGAATTCTTCATCAATAACATGGTTTCCTTCTTGCTTCTTAAAGGCTGCATAATCCATGAATTTCAAGATTACTAGCTATAGCTTATCGACCTCTATGATGTCAGATCTCAACACTTGGTAGATCTACTCTTTGGAATTGTCAACGAGCTTCTCCCAATCTTCATCATATTTGGCAGCATGGTCTTTGAAAAAATTGGACTAGGTGAAGGCTCAGGTACAAAAACTCATGAAATCTATAGTAATCTCACTTGAAATTCCATCTTCCATCCTCTTCTAGAAGTGAGGCTTTACCTTTTCTGGGTTAATCTGGACAATGGGCACATCGTACCCGATCATTAAGTTCAAATATCAGCCGCAATCCGACCAAATCTCCTTGGCCCAACCGATGTCTGAGTTTACCTTTTCCATTACCTGCTCTAGCCTCACTTTTCATTTCTTGAAGTCTCGCATCCAGATATCCATAAGCCAGTGATCATCCTCCTTGAATGTAAATTCCTTCTCCCAACTTTCGCTCGGTAGCTTAAGGATGGCCTTGATCTTTGGGTAGGTAGATTCGTACTTCACCAAGAAGTCAGTGCAAATTTTCTTCATACCCTTAAGATACTTCTATATATCTAGGACCTTGTTCACTGTACGAACAATGCGATTCATGTCGATATTTCCAATGCCCAAGACTTGCCAGAAACAACTCTCCGTGGTCCTTTCCAAGTTCTTTCTCTTTTCCAATTTGTCAATATGATCTTTGGATAGAAATTGTGGTGGGGTTGAAGATGTGGTTGGAAGTTCCTCTATGGATGACCACTTTTGGATATAGGTCATCAAATAAGCCACCTATGCTTTGAGCTCCTCTTTTGAAACTTTGTCTTGTTGGATTAGATGCACCACCGTGGCGACAGATTCTTAGAGGTGATCTACCTTTTTCTCCCTAGTGGTGACTCCCAAGTCAATGGTGGAGATATTGTAACTTATTCCCCATTCTCCCACCACTGACGTAGCTACTTGCATCATTCTGGATCCCGAGGCATCCATTGTTACCTTTGATCTGATTCTAGATTTGTTCTCTTTCTTGGTGCTGATTTGGGCTCATGCCAATATAGCCTCCAGCCTTGTCTTTGGGTCTTTTGGAGCAGTAGTCATTTTCTCTAGTTGCTTCTCCAACTAGTCAGGTATTAAGGACTTTTCCTTGGGTGATTCCTGCTTATCCTCCTTTTCAACCTCTCTAATCTCAATTTCTTTATGATTCAGCTCTTCCTACTCAAGCCTATCCTTCTCCTTGTCCTCATCGGTGTCTTGGAAAAACACCCTACATTTGATAGGGACCTTGATGAGAAAGCATTCCTTGGGGTTATCTTCCCCTCCACCATCTTTTTCCTCCTATTTTCATCATGCCCATGTTCCTTGGGCTGCTCAATTTTTAGGTTCTCATGAATTTCAGCCTCTTCTCTAGGCTTATCTTCTTCATTTTCCTCCTTTTTGTCATGAGGGAGCATCTCCCCATCATGTCTGAGGCCATGGTCACATTCTTCCACTAGAGGTCTATCACCTTCCATCTCTATTGCAGAAACCTCTTCTTCACTAATAGGCTATCTTTTAGCCTCCTTATCCTCAATTTCCTTGAGTTTCTTGACCAGCTCCACATCAAGCTCAAGATCAGGCGTTTCTTCAATCATCCTCGTAGCTAGACCTTCACCATCATCACTAGAAGATTCATAGGTTACCTCATCAATTACTTGATGCTCATAAATGGGGTGCTCATGATAGTCATTTTCCTCTTCTTCCCACCCCTTGGCTGCCTCCATTTGTTTTTGTCAGCCCAACTCCTTAGTAATTTGCATGGTGGCTTCCATCATGGGCAGCGTTGTAGGAGGAGGAGGAATCGGGATATTGGTATTACTTGGGCAATTGCGGCTTGCATCATCGAGTTTTCAAGCATTCTTGAGAGCTCAAATGGTACATTCTACATGTATTTCACAAAAGACTTTGGAAGGGAGAGGGTAGCCATTGCAGTTGTAGTGGTAGCAGTTAGAAGAGAAAAGGATGGAGACATGGAAGATGAGGAAATTGGTGAGGTGGTGGCAAAGAAAGAATCCACCGATATAAGCTATGTGATGGGGGAAGTAGAAACAAGGTGGACAACAATGTCCACCATAGGCAGAGAAGAAGCAACTACTATGTGAGAGATATGTGGAGTGGTAGCAACAACAATAGTGGTTGGGGCAATAGTTGAGATAGGTGGAGACTTCGATTGATCAGCCTCCATTTCTTCTCCCTCGTGGAGTGGATCTTCTTGAATCACTAGCATCTCGGTGATGCTACCTAATATCTTATGTTTCTTGGAAGGCTCACCTTCTGAGGCCTTTCTAGTATACACCTTTGGGTTGGACTACTGCTCATCCATCTCCTTTCTCTTCCTTGAATGAATGGATGGAGGGGATTTTTATGTTTATCCTATTGATGTAGCCACTGCACCCTCAGATCCACTTGGCTCGCTTTATATCCCCTTGTATATTAGGACAACCCCTTGTTGCTTCAATTGAGAAACTTTCCCATCAATCCATGCCTTTGTTCGAGCCTCAATGGGTTTGGTAAGTATATTGAGGTCATTTACTTCTTGCTCATCCCAATTAGTTAATGGCAATGGCAGATTTGCAATGGCATTGTACTTGGGATCTATCATAGTTTTTTCATCTTCTTCTAACTGATCGGGCACAAGGAAAAAGTTCACCCTCTTTACAAAGTATTCAGTCATCCACACTTCAAAGTCATCCTTGCAATTGGCCCATAAATCTTCAACACTATGAAGGTGAGCATACTCTTGTCCAATTTCTTTTCTGATATGGCCATAGGGATCCATCCATGGTCTAGCCATATGGGATTTGAAATGATACTCTGCTAGTTCCTTTTCTAAATTGTGGGCACACTAGGAAGTATAGAGCTTGTACATCCCTTGGCGGAGTGTAGGGGGATAAGGGATCCTTTCTAGATGCTTATTTCTCAAGAGGGTATGAATGTGCCACAGTTGCCAAGAGAGTTCTAACAATATTATTCAATCATTAGGGTACCGAGGCAACTTGTTTGGTCTTTCTGAAAATCCCTGGGTGTGGATGTAAGTGAACTTAGGTTATTGGGTAAATAGGAAATCATAATTTTCTAGTAAAGCTTGATCACTGTGGGAGACTCTTCTCTTAAAATAACCCCCGAGCAGCCTAATGATATAAGCAATGAAGGTGTCATTTACCCTACAATAATCCTTCTTGAAGTTCTTGAACTATAGCTGAGGGTACTTGTCATAAGCCTTGAGTTCTCTACTAGGATCTTCATTCGAAGCTCTAAATAACCCATTGTAGTGCCTCCATTCAGCTAGTGAATACACTAGATAGGATGTCATATAGAACTTGGAGGTCTTTTTTGAAATTCATGAATTGTTCATGAAAATGGTCACTGATTATCCCTCCCCAATAAAATATGGTATCTTCTTCATGGAGAATATGCTTGATGAAATAGACCATCCACTCTTGAAACTAGGCCGCAGTAGGGAGGACCATTACTCTACTTAGCACGGTGACTAGATCATGGTAATCTTCGAAGGAATCGTTGCGATAGAGCTCTTGGGGAACTTTTGTAGCACTGCCCCTCTTCTCCTTTAGCCAATACGTATTTATGAGTTTCTTACACTTCATGGGGTTCTTGTCCCACATCTCCTTACATTCTTGGATGGTTGGCAATTCCATCTCCCCGAAGATAGCAATATTTAAGGTCTTTGTTATACCTGAGCCAGACATGTCAACCAGAATGTTCCTATCTCTGTCAATAATAGTTCTTGTTTCGGGTTGATATGCTTCTCTGCAAGCCATCACCAGCTCAGGGGTGATCAAAGTGGGAGGGAAACCTATAGCCTTATCTATTCTGCTACTTCTGATTAGCCTTGCATTTTTTGTTTTAGGGTTTACCTTGACCCTCTATATGAAGTCATCAATATCGACATGCTTGATATAGTTGTCAGAGATATATTTCCATTTGGTGGTGATTTTGGAGTGTAGTGGTGCCCCTTGGAATTGGAATTTCATTTGATCTTTGTCCTCTTTACCTCGAGGAGCCTTGGTAGTTCTCTTTCCTTTATCCTTGACTGCCCCCAAGGCTTCTGCACTCAATTCCATATATCCTGCACACAAAGGTGAGGGTAAGCATAATCAAGCATGACGACACAAATGGTTAGCCAAATCCCTGCAAAACATTGTTAGATTGGATAATTCATTGTTTAAAAAATCTAACGCTTAGTCAAATCTACCATTAATAGTTCACTGGAGGGAAATTGGATGGTCCGGGCCTCAAAGGCTAGACTTCCCTAGTCAGAATGTTGTTATGAAGGGAAAATAGGACAAGGAGACCCGGATAGTCTCTCTTGACCTTATATTTGAATTCTTAGAAATGTTCATGTGGCAGGGTCAAATTTCAGCACATGGTTCAATGTTGGTTTTGAGATTGGAATTCATTTGGGTCATCATTAGGGAACTCAGAATCATATAGAGGGAAAGTTGTCAAGTGTTATCCATTTGAGACAAAATTGGAGAAACGGAATTCCAAGGGTGGAATTCTGGAGTTCATAACCTACAAGGCTGAAGGAAATTAGATAAAGCTTTTGTAATTTCGTTAGTCATTTGGGTGCTCAGACTGTGAAGGTTGGCAAGCCATTGGAAGATAGCCGTGAGAAATGGAAAACTAGGGATGAAAGTTCAGTAGGAGCAACCTGGCGGACTGGACCCGAGGAGGAGTTTCACCTCCCATTTTATTTGTTAAATGTTTGATGGAGATCAGAATGTTGGGGCCTCAAGGCCGGAAGGATGGTCTAAGTTCTCCATTTAGGATGGTTAGAATGGGACGGAGACCCGATGGTGGAAGTTTGAGGTTCATGGTCCAATGAAGGCTGAGGACTTAGAGTTTTTCCTCATTTAAACTCATTTTTACTTGTACAAAAGTCATGAGTTTGGGACCCAGGCACTTGGAGGTAGTCCCAATATATTCGTTGGAAACAACGAATTGGAAATGGTGGTCCGCAAATGGAACTGTATGAACCAAGGCCCGACGAACACTTGGAGGTGTTTATTTTCTTTGTAAGTCTCGCATCAAATGGTAAGCCAGAGTCCAAGGCCCAGGTGGGCGGGGCAAGAACGTCATTCAAAACAGTAGAGGCGAAGCGACAATCCGGAGGCAGAGTCCTGGAGTCCAGAACCCATGGGATGTTTCGTTGTTTGAGACAATTTTGTGCCAAGTTTCAAGCTTAAACGACTAAGGAAATCAAAGGTCTCAGGCTCGGAGGGAGTAGTTGCCCAGTTCAAAGAATAGTGACGGGAAGACATAACTCCGAATTTGATTTTTAAGTGTTTGGAGGGATTTTTTGGAGATTTTAAAATATGGGTTTTGTGGCATTACCTTTTTCCCACCAAATTCATGTAATTTACCTCCTTTTCTACTGGTTACTCAAGCATGAAATCATTTAAAAAGTGACAGGAGGTCGGACAACAGACTAACCTTGAGAACTTGATGAAAAGAGTTGACGAATCCTTGAAGAATGTCAAAAGGAACTCTCAAGTGCAAAGGCGATGAAGGTTGTGGAGGCGCTGCACTTTTCAGATCTTCCTGACATGTGAAAATGACATGTCGGTGCTAATATTTATACTCCTAAGTGAAATTAATGCACCTAATTAATGTAGGTCTAACAGAAGGTGAGGTTGGTGGGTTTGAAAATTAGGATGACAATGGGAGGTCCAAAACCCAAAGGCCAGAAAGATGTTAGGGAAAAGCTGCCTGCAAAATGCTAATAGAAAATCCAACAATGAAGTAGATACCGAGGTCCAAGGACTGGAAGGATGCAAGATGATGGTCGTTTGGAACGACGAACATGCATAGGAATCTCAGGCGGGGAAACTAGGTGAGCAGAGGCTAGAGGACTCGGTGGACAATTGGTGTCGACACAAGTTTTCCGAATGGAGATCAGGGGGTTAGGTCCCGGACACCGAAAGGATGTCGGCCAAAGGCCCCTAGAAAGATAAAATGTAACACAGAAACCCGACTAGGGAAACCTAGCGAGTCGGGCCTGATAGGTCCCAAGGCTGCTAGAAAAAAAAAGCAAAGTGCCAAAGGCACTCCAGGAGGACCTAGGAGTTATCAAATTTTGAGGGGTGAGATGTGGTCAACCTAAAATGATACTTCAGAGGCATGTTGACCAACTAGGATACCAAATTGGGGGCATGCAAAATGAGGCAGTGAAAAAATGACCTAACAAGGTGAAAGAGAGGGTCCCCATTCTGAACGAGGCATGTGTGTGAAGGGCACAACACTTCTGACCTTGCCTGATAAATCAAATGACCTCCAACTTTTCCTTTTGGAATTCTTCAATTTAGAGCCTCCACATGTCGCCAAATCACTTGCCAAAGAAAAGATTCCCTTCTCTTCTCTTTCAGGCCCTGACTACCAGCCACATAGCCTCCACTCACATAAACTCAAATGGGCCCCTCAAGCAATGCTGAAAACAAAGAATGTTGCCACATGTCTCCTCATCGCAAGCTCTCATCAAAGGATGGGGGAGATGATTTTTGGGTTCTGAAATGCCACCACATACCCCTTAGCATGGATAAATAAAAGAAAGGAGTGATGCAAATGCCTAGTTTCCATATTGTGTTGCATGCTAAACCAGTTTTCACTTGATGCAACACTTGTTTGCATAGGGTAGAGCAGGATCGCTACCATCATTTGCAAGGGATGCACCTGACTAGCAAGCAACTAGGTTCATGCTCGAGAATCTTTATGTTGCAAGCATTATGACTCATGATGGGGGAATCATTTTCTATTATAGACCTTCAAGGCATTGGATGCTCTTGGCTATATATACTACTTCTCTCGAAGGAGAGAAAATGTCTTGAGAGGAGAATTCTCTTGACGAAAGGAAAAAATTCTATTTGCTAGTTCAAAATATCTATAGAAGATTTTAGGAGACACCGGACCTTTGTTTTGCTAGATAACTATAAAGATTTATAGACTATACCCTTGTAATTTGGCCTTTTTGTTTCTTAACTATTGATAACATTACACTGTGTTGTTTCTGAATAGTTTTATTTGCAACTTTATGGATTTGAATGGAATGCTAATTTAGAACCATGTCTTCAACTCTTTAAGTTGAATAAAAATTTGTGCAAATGATTTTATGTCATGGAATAAATCATTCAGGTCTTTATCTTTGATAGTTGTCATTTCAGGCATAGCAGATTGCTTAGTAGGCCCTTAGACCATATCTACAAGATAGGTCTATCATGCTTTGAATCTAAATCTTGGTGTATTTCCTTAGTTAGATCTTTTATTTTATATTTTCTTCCATTTCGCATTCAAAACCCCAGTTATAGAAGAAGTCGGGTTCTTTAAAAATCCAGAGGTTAATTAGTTTAGCGCAGTAGCCCCCCCCTACAATTGAGTTTCCCACAGAGGGTTGTTACCTTGCCAACTTTTGGCATCAACAAATACCATGTATCCAACTTCAAATTTTCTTTCAATGGCCCTTTTATCAAACAAGTGTTTGACTCAGAGTTGTAGCTTATCATTTATTTTATGAGCTTCTCATCTAGTTTCATCAAGCTCAATTAGCTCTTTCATCCTGTGCTACATCTCATCACACATGTCATCATCATATTCTTGAAAAAAATTACACATCTTTATCAAGTTATTATGAGGTATCCTTGCTTCCACCCCATAAACTGGGTTAAATGATGATTGCCTAATAACCTTTTTGATTGTGGTTCTATCTGCCCACAATGCAAGATGCAATTTTCAATACCACACCTTCTTGTTCTTCTCAATCACTCGTTTGATGATTTTCATCAAACTATTATTCCTAGATTTTGCTTGTCCATTCCCTTGAGGGTGGTAGGGATAAGAGTATGAAATACATATTCCAAGTTTATTGTAGAATTCAGTAAACTCTTCAAATATGAAGCACATGGCATTATCAAAAATAATTCTTTTTGGGACTCTGAATCTACTCAATATGTTGTTCATAAAAAATTCTACCACTACTTTGCTTGTTTCTTTTCTTGTGGGGATTGCTTCCACCCACTTTGTGAAGTAATCAGTTGCAACAAGGATCTAGGAGTGACCCCCACTCGATTTTTCTACCATCTCTCCAATGAAATCAATGCCCCACTATTGAGAGGGGGCCTAAATAGAAACTGGCCTAAGAGGAAGGTTACCCAAATTTTTTAACTTTCTAGTGAATCTTTGGCAAGAATCACATCTTTTGACAAACCTATGAGCATCCTTGAATACATTTGGCCACTAGCAGCCTTCTCTTAGTATTTTATGAGTAGTTATTGCTACCATGTAGTGGCCTCCACATGCTCCCTTATGCATTTCAAACAAAAGATCCTTTGCTTGATCTCCATCAACACACATGATTAACATACTCTCTGGGCTTCTCCATTAGAGCTCTCCATCAGTAATAATATATTTGATAGCCTATAGCTTGATATTTCTTCTTTCATTTTTAGGAATACCTTCAAGGAATTACATTATTTGTAGGTATTCCACAATCCTCATGTACCATCCACAAGTCTACATGTCACATATGGGTGCAACATTCTCATGTTCAACTTGATTGATATTATTGGATTCCAAGTTGGTATCAGCCATCAATTTTTCTAGACCTTGACCTCTCACCAACTTTGTAATCTGGATGTTAATATTGAGCTCCTAGATCCTATTGATCCATCGACATCTTCTTCAAGTTGTTTCTTGTTGAGTGAAGATATCCTTAACTGCAACACTAGGAACATACGCCACTATAGTTGCTCCCATAAAATATATTATAAAAAAACTTTTTACATGTTTGACTAATGCATAGGCCTGCTTATTTGTAGCATCATATTTGAGCTGAGTAGCCTACAAAGATTTGCTAAAGAAAGCTAAAGGCTGCTCAAAGCCTTCTTAATTTTTTTGTAACAGTACTCATGTAATAGTATGGAATGAAGCAAAAGTGAATAGTTGAAATGTATTTGAATAGTCAGGGGATTTAAGCATAGGTGCTTCCTTGATGGAATCCTTTATAACCTTAAATGCTTTGATAGGCTCTTTAGTCCATGCTACCTTTTCTCCTTTCTTCAACATTTTAGAGATAGGCTTGGCAATTTCAGCAAAGTTAGTGACAAACCTTCTCGTAAAATTAATTTTCCCAAAGACTGATTGAATCCCCTTTGTATTTCAAGGTTGTGGGATTTTATTTATGGTTTCTACCCATTTAGGATAAATCCTGACCCCTTCTTTAGACACAATTTGTCCCAACAGTTTACCTTCTTAATTCGAAAAGTGAATTTCTTAGGATTTAAACAAATCCCATATTCAAGAGCTCTGAAAAATATTTTATCCAAGTGAGAATAGTAATATTCTTCCTTCTTACTATGATTAGTCAAGTCATCCTGATAGATATAAAGGAATAAATCAATAAAATCTACAAAGGCCACATCCATGGCTCATTGAAATGTTGCACCTGCATTGATTAGACCAAATGGCATCCTCACATACACATAGGTTCCACATGGTGTAGTAAATGTTGTCTTGTATTGTTCAGACTCTTTTACCTTAACCTGATTTTAGCCTAAGAACCCATCCATCATAGATAGTAGTTCACATCCTATGACCTTTTACAACATAGCCTCCATATTAGGAAAAGGATAATTATCCTTCAAGGAGGCAACATTCAGATTTCAGAAATCAACACAAAGCCTTAGGTCACCATTATTTTCTCTGTCTAGAACCAAATTTGAAACCCATGAAGAATTCTTGATAGGTTCAATGATCACAGTATCTCTCAACTTTGTCAATTCTTCCTGCATTTTTGATTGCAACGTGGGATTGATTTGCCTCTACTTTTTGCTAAATGGTTTTGCATTGGGCTTCAAAGGTATGTCATGTTGAAATAGATCCTCCCCATAGGCTTTAAGGTCATCACATGACCAATCAAACACATGTATGTATTTCCTTAATAAGGAAATCAACATATTTCTGACATGAGGCTTCATCTTCTTGCCTATGTACACCTTTTTAGGAGGATTCTCTATTATGATATTTATCTCCTCCAAATATTTCCTTATGGGAAGAAGCTTGCTTAATGTTTCACTTATCAGGACCATCAAAGACCCTTTCTAGTGCAAACAATCCTTTGGGAATCTTATTATTTTTTAGTTGAATTATTTCGTTCCCAAATAGAGTTTCTTTACCATCTACTTCCACTACCAATTAATTGAAGTCAATTTCCTAGCTCTCATATTGATCTATACAGTGAGAGAAGTTCAAAATATAATTATTATTATCAAACACTTGCCATTTGCAAATGTTGTCAAGAATTGCAAGCTGAGTTTGCACCTCTATCTTTGAGATACCATCAAAAGTAACATCATCTAATCTTACATAAATATTGTCTAACAAATTTTCCCTGATATTCAATCCTCTTCCTATCTAGTCTATGTTAAAATCATCAAAGACCTCTATGGTGTCCCAAACAATGTTCCTATATTATTTAAGCCATTTATTTTTTGAAACAAATCTAGATCTTACTTGGGAAACAACCAATTCAGAATCTCCCAACACTTTTAACATCTTGATACCATGCTTAGAAGCTAGTTTTAGACCAATCAATAGAGCCTCATATTCAGCTACATTATTCATGCAAGCAAACTTTAACAAGAAAGAGTCTTGAACATTTTACCTTGTGGGGAGATGGGGATAATTCTTGTGCCTAAGCCTTCTTTGGAATATGCTTCATCAAAATACATAGTCCAAAGGGTATCTTCTTGTGATGCATCTTGGATCTATCTATTAATTTTTATAGGCTTAACCCCATCCTATTTCTTTAATTCTTCAACTTGGAAAGTATTTAAACCAGTATCCATAAATTTGATTATCAATGGTTCTTCTGGCTCTCTTGGATATTCAATCATGTGATGGGCTCTTGGATTGCTAGTAATTTTAACATCCTTTTGATCAATGGAGAAGGTGGAAAAAGATAAATCACATTGAATGCTTCCACCCATGGATGCACTCCACAGTCTTGATAACACTATCCCATAATTTGGAGGGATGTCCACCACTATGATACTCATGCAAAATTCCTTCTCAGGGAATGCTACAAGTTTATATGTGACTCTATTAATCACTCCTATGAAATGTACTTATCTTGAATTCATGGCATAAAATTTTCTATAAGCACTGTCAATCTTTAAACCTATCTCCTCCATTATTTTTACTAGAATCACATTGTTTGAGACCCCTGAATCAATCATGCAATTTTTAAACAACTTCCCATCAATAATCAAACTCATAGAAATGGATTAACATGACTTGGAAATTCATTGGTGATAGCCCCCAAATATAGCTTAGGATTTTTATTGACTACTTCTTCCATTTTATCAGTCCTCTCTTGAATTTTGATTAGCTTAGGAGGATCAATCACCATTTTGTTACTAGAAGTGGTAGTTATGCTATTAATGAGGGAAATCATTTTATCCTTGTGTTCATCAATCCTCATCATTTCTAAAAGTGGGAATGTAACTTTAAGTTGATACAATACTTGAAACATGTCCACAAGACTATATTTTGGTGATTCAGGAAAGACTATTTTGTTACCAATCATCTTATTAGATTGTCTTTCAGTCTTTTCAAGATTGCATTCCTACTCCTTACCCTTTCCAAATGAAGAGGTAATTTCATCATTTGTCTTGTCTTTATCATCCCTTTTAACCCAATTTATGGATCCTTTGTTCTCTTTGGGCTTTACCACTTATTTCTTAGCTTATTCCTTAGACTCTTTATCACTTACCTTCTTTTCCCTAATGAACATGATGCCTAGCCTACCCTAATCACCATTCACAACTCTGTTTCTCAAATGGTAGTTGTTTATTTCTTGATTAGTAAGATATTTGATTTCTTTATTTAAAGGTTATCTCAAGCTCACATCATCCAATTCAAGATTATAAACATGACAATCATCTTCCCCTTCTTCATCTAAAAACACCTGTTGATGATGTATATCTATTTCTTGTCTTTGTCTATCAACATCACCCCTACAAGGCTCATCATCAGAGGAATAATCACCACAAACAAAATCTAATGGTCATAAACATATTTGTTAATTCATCTTGATCTTGAGGTGGTTCAAAATCTCCTTGGTCATCTTAAGCCTCTTCCACAGATCTTGCCACAACACATTTTTGTGGTGAATGAGGTAATTGGAAAGCCATACACCAAGGTAAATCTTCGGTGACATTTATAGATTGCTTTTGCAAAGGGTTAGGTATACCCTATGTTTGAACATTTCTTTTGTTGTTATGCACTGGCTTTCCATTTTTCTAGTTAGTGTGGTAAGGGTAATATTCTAGCCTTGGTGGCCTTTCATTTCTCTAGAACTATGTCTTATCATTCTTTACTGCCTTTTGCAACAAACTAAGAACTTGATCCAATTTATCCTCACGAACAATATCTTTACCAACTTTCTCATTTTGAATTATAGGATTCTTTAAAGGTTTGGGATCATCTCTTCTCCCTACCTTACTTGAGGCCCTTCTATTATTTTACATGTATACTACAATATTATAAGCTTCTTGCAAATGTTGTGGATTCTTATCTCTAAGCAAGTAACACATCTTTGATTCATATGAATTACAATATACTACCATGCATGCATTTTCATTAGGTCTTAAATATCTAGGGACTCATGGAATTTTGAAACCTTGCATTAAACTCAGTTGTCATTTCATTTTGTCCCTTTGTGATATTGTTAAAATTATTTAACCTAAACCTAGGATCAGTTTGGTCTCCATATTGCTCTCTAAAAATTCTATAGAATGCATCTTTTGAGTCAATGCTTGCATCAGGAAAGCTTTTATACCAATCTCTAGCATTTTTAGTTGATGACTACATAAATTATTTCATTGCAACATCATCATCCTAGATCTCAAAGTCCTCAACAAAACTTTGGAAAGCTTTCAGATGATCTTCACCACTAAAAGCATTGTTGACAGTGAACTGAGGCAAATGCTTTCTTGCATTTTCAGGAATAGGATTAGGATATCCAAGGATTTCATCAAAGCATGACTACTTGTATCTATCAATGTGTAACAATATTCTCCCAAAAGGTCCCTCATGTTCCTTTTGATTATCAGGATTATTTCTTTTGTCATAATTTATTTTATACCTTATAATATCCAGTATCTTTGGTTGGGAATCATATTGCTGAGTTTTCTTAGCTTTGGTCTTAGATTGTGGGAATGAATTGGAGGGATTTGCACTGGTTGAGGCATTTGAAGATGGTATACGAGTTTGGTGGGGTTGGGTTTCATGGATGGAAGTCTTCATAGTAGATTCTAGGAATCCTAATTTATGTTTCATTTCATTATTCACAACTAGTAATTCTATCTCTTGCACTTTCCTCTGCAACTTGACATTCTCTTTAATCAAATTATTAGCTAGTGAAATAGAATCATCATGTGATGTATCCCTTTTGGAAGAACCTCCTTCACTTATCTTAACTCCTTTGAGTGGTTTCTTCCACTTCACATTATTTTGGGGAACCTCCTTTGCCTTCCTAGGGACAAGATCAAAAGTTTTGTTACGAGGAATAGGATAAACAACCATTTTACTAGGAGGAGGTTCAGCTATAAGAGAGGATTTTATAGAAGTATTAGTCCAACAATTTAAACAAAAAAAATTAGCTAAAGCAGTTATAAGGTCTCTAGACAAATTTTCTTGAACTATGGGACCATTTTTTGGGTATATTTAGTTTCTATCCTTTCTAATTCCTCCATGTTGATGGTTTTTTCTGCACAAGAACAACACAGCCATAATATGCTATCCTATCTCTCTTGAAAGGTAAATCTCTACCAAAAAAGAGATAACCCCAAGGTCTCTAATGTTAGGTCTTGACAATGCAATAAAACAACTCAGTGATAAATGTGAAAATGCTTGTAATCATAAGGGGCCTTACAAAACAAATACTGGATCTTCAAACTTATCATATTTTGCAATGTGTTGATACTTAAATTCCTAGATTTAACCTATATTCAAAGAAATAAAAAAAGATAAGGGTTTTCAGAAACCCTAAGGTTGAATTTAGTCCTAAGATCAGAAATACAAATGATAAGATACTTGAAATGAACCAATTTCTGCTTAACCCAAATTTATCCTACAATATTATAGAAATAGTGCAATCTTCTAAGGAATTAAAGATTTTCAGATCATGAAAATTCATTCAAATCAACCCTACTTTGCATTTGAAATGAAAAAACATTCACAATTGAATTGGGCACATGAATATAAGGTTCAGGATAACTTTACATAGCAACTCACAATCAATAAGTTTCCAAAAGTATGGACCAGGGATCACTGCAAACACTCCAAGCATCTAATCACAAATATCATTGAATCATCTAACCCTAAATCTAACATTCATTCAATTTTTTCATAAGAAATTTAGAAAGATACAATAACAAGAACCATGCAAGATAAATCAATCCAAGAGAGGCAACCAAAGCACAATGTCTTCAATTGTATTGAGTTCATCCAACAACAGCAACAATTCGAGTATTCGGTGTTACAACACTTTCTTCAGAAAAACTAACTCCTAATTCTAGCTTTTACTTTATCAATTTTGCTTGCTTCAAAGTCTAATCCTCTAACTAGCTCTTACAAGTGAGGCCAAATGCCATACTCATAGATATCTCATGATATATTGGCCCATTTAGGGTTACAAGGAAGGTCGGCCACAAAACAAGTCAGCTTAGAAAAAAGATCCTAAAATAAAATATAGCATTGCATAAAATGCCAGAGGCTCCTTTCCAGGTCAGCTTGGAATCTCCAATGCAACCCAATCCAATGCATGCAAAGGAGGAAGGAAGGATAATGGGAAGCACAAATTTCAAAGAAATTACTCACTAGCTAGCCCTTTGTCTTTACCTTGACCCATTTTATCCTACGCCATAAGGAAAATCCCCTCTAGGTCGGCCAAAGGTGGAGTAATTAACACTTTGAATCTTCTATGAATGGATTTAATCCCCTCCCTTGATTCCTTGATGACCCTATCCCATTCCACCTTGAGATCTTGATATTTCTCCATAACAACATTGTAGGTGGATGCATGATCTAAATCGTGGACTATGATTGGACCATCATTAATTGGGGCATAAACCTCACACCACCATTTCTTTAATTGTTCTAAGCTTAGATGATTCGGTGTAAGCTTCCTTCTCCCAGTCATGATCTCAAAGAATGAAATATGTTTGTTGTAAATATCCTTTAATTTATCCCCTACTTGCTACCCCTGCTTGTGAATCCTCCTCAGAACCTTTTGATTGATTTTCAATAAGTCATACCGTTCCTAGGGTTTTGAAACTTTTGAATAAGGTAGGATTCCATCACTCACCAATTTCTCCTCTATGTAATTCATGATGATCCTTAGATTTCGCAGGAGGAGGTTTGTATTAGTTTTGTCCTTCCCTAGAACATCCTATAGCCACTCAAAGGATCTGTGTGCATCACCACAAGTGGACAAAATATCTTTAATCATTCTATCTCCTCAATGTCTTAATCCTTGCAACCATTCATGGGTAGCTTGTGTGGATGTCATCATCTTCTCAATCTCTATAAATGCCTCCCTTGGCAACAGACCTTTAGGGGTCACCCTTTCACCTCCCACCTCTTGCAGAGGCTTCATCAAGTGTTGCACATATCTATATACATCACCCAATTGTTTATGCAACCTCTCCTTCTCTGTCATTTCCTTGTCCAACCTTCTTAGAATATCTTGGGAAAACTCTTGAAACTCTTCCTTCTCTTGATCCTTATTTGTGGGTCCCAAGTTTAAGGTTTGAATAGTGTAGTCCTGAGGAGCTATCTCCCTTTTGCCTTTTTCTACTATAGGAGTGGCAATGTGGATTATTTTGTTGTCTGCTTCATCCCTGGTGATCTTGGAAATCACCCTAGCCTTCTTTGTTTTCCCTTTGCCTATGTTGGCCATGAATTCATCCCAATTTGGAGGAGTATCATCTAAAACCATTTTCCTACTCTTCAATCTTTCATTGAGCCAATTTGGGGTAGAAGCATCCGGCTATTGATCATTCTATTTTTCCTTTTCGGTTTGACCCCCAAAGGGCTCAACATCTACATTATGCACTGAGGGGACCTCTTCACTTTTTCCCTCTCCTTCATCTTTCTCCTTATTATCTTCTGGATTTTTACTCTCCTCCTAATCTAATGTGTTTGTCATAACCTGGATAGGAGAGGGATTCCTTTCATGTGCCTCTTCCTTTTCCACAAGTTTCTCCTCTTCATCCCTGACTAGTGAGTCATCATAAGATACTAAGGATGACTGTAGAATGCTGCCAATCTCTACTTCTGCACTGTAGAGATCTCCATCATGGAATTCTTCTATCTCTTCACCTTGATGTGCCCCTCCAATAGAAGCCTCTATTTGTCCCTTCTCTTCATCATTCAAGTTCTGAGTTGAAGGAGGAGTATGAGTAACTTCTTTTTGTGCAACAGAAAGAACTTTAGGGGCACCTTCCTTCATTAGAATTTATTTTGGAGAGGGAGTTATGGCCTTCCTAGTATAAACTTGTGTCTTTTCTCTAGATCTCTCTACATCTACCACTTGTGGTCCTATGTTTCCACTTTGTCCCTTAGGTTGCTCACTATGCTTCCTTGAAATTCTTTCTATTCTTTTCTTCATAGGTACAGTGAAACTATCCTCTTCTTCTTCCTCTTCCTCCACATGAACATATGTCCCCTCCTTCAAGGCAGTCTTCCTTCATTTAGCATTGGGTTTCCTTTTCTTTTCTCCCTCAAACTCTGCTTGGATACCTTTGATTTTAATTTTGAAGGGGAATTCCACCTTTTCTTTTCCTTTTGGATCCTACTCATCTTCTTTAGAAGTGGATTGGGACTCTAGACTTCCCATTAAGTCATATTTGTATTGCTTCCCTTCATTGTCTAGTTCCCATTTCTTATGCTTGATCCACAATTTGGTATACTTGATCACAGGAGCATTGATTTGCTCCAATTCAATTTTCTCTTCTCCCAGCCAATCAATTTCGTCTACTGGCTTATCTTTGATAGAATCATAATCATGATTTTGGATTAACTCTCCATCATCACCAATTTGATCAAGAATGGCCTTGTTGTTGTACAACCTGATTAGGTGGGCAAGCAATCTTGAAAACCTCTTCTTTAGGACTTCAAATTGGACTTTGTAGTTTTCCCAATAATCTTCAATGTCATCTTTGTGCCTGAATTCTCTACTTTATTTCTTTTGAGCTCCTCTTTTCCTATCAAATCCAGGCCTTTTGGAATGGAATTCCAAACCTAGAGTTCTCATTTCTTCCTCGAAATAATGTGCTATGATCAAAGAAGGGTAGACTTCATTGACTTCTATCCTCAATGGGAAGTCACCTCCCAAGCCAGTTTTATGCATGTCCTTCTTCAAGATATTATCAAAGGTAGAGATTTGTCTGGTAACATCCAAAATTATGATGTGGTATGTTGGGTATCTTGGCAATCTATAAGGAGCACTTTGGCAACCATCAATTCTAATATATGAGAAGGTAGGAAATTGAATAAACCATGCCCCATAATTTTGTATCAATTCCATAGCTACATCAAAGATCCTCACATGCTCTTCCCCTTGTAATAATCTTGTGATATACATGGTGAATGCATCATTCACCCTCCTATAGCTTGAGCCATCCAGATGCAACTGAGGATAAAGCTCATAGATAACATCTTGGCCAAAGATCCCTCGTGTACTCAACCCCTTGTATGGATGAAATCTTGCCAAGGCATAGACCAAGTAAGATGTCATTGTGAAGCTCTTGGTCGGCAAAACATTGCACAGTTATTCATGGATCATGGAATTGATGACACCTAGCCAATGATGACACGGATTTACATGGAGTCAATATAAATTTCATGTTTTACACATGCTTTCAAGAAAATGACAAGGCGAAGGAAATCTAGGGAAATCCTAAGGTAAAGGAAATCCACAAAATTTATGAAATCCCAAAATCTTTGACTTCATCAGGATTTCACCCAAATTGATTGAACAATCACAAATTTGGGGAATTCGAGCTTGGATTATATTCACTTCATATTTTTATTGATGGATTCAACTTTCTAGTTCCTCCAAGGGTGATTCGATAGTATTGGTAATAAATTCAAAATCTAAACCCTAGGGTTTCATCATGAACATGTAGTTATAGTCTCAAACCACTCACTTTCCCCATTAAACCATGGCGAATATCTCAAAATATTTAGAGCAAGGAAACTATCATATGCAAATGAAAACTAATCACTCAGATCCACCCATAATTGTCAGTTCCATCAAACGTAAGGGAAGCCAAGATCAAAACCCTGGGCCCAATCGAAATCACACACAAGACCGAATTCAGGGAGGAGGTAAAACTAGAAATGGATGGCACAATCGAATCATCAAATTAGCAAGGATGGTTATATCAATTTTAGCGGAGGCACCAAAAGAAAAAAGGGGGTGACCCTAATTTAATTACAGACCCACATGATGCTGAAATTCAAATTCAAAGCACATTCACAACACCATAGAGCCATTGATACCCATCATTTGAAATTAAATGCACCATAAACATACCATGGATGAAGAGAAAGTCGAAATGGTAGCAACAAGCAACAATTTCCAGATCTTCAAGCAAACACCAAAAAAACCAAAAAAATGCCACCAAAGCAATTGATCCAAAGTTCAAAATGCCAAATTCACACATAGCACTCAGGAATTATGCCCTCCAAATTCAATCAAGACAAAGGAGATTGATTCATAGCATAAAAATCCATAAACTTCATTAAACACAATCCGTAGAGTCTGTACAAAAAGTATAAATGCAATGAAATGACAACCCAAAATTGAGTTTGGGCACCCGAGGCGATGGAGGAATTTCGGGAAATTCTAGGGAAGGCAGAGCTCCTCGAGGAGTTAAAATCTTTGAAAATAGTGTAAAACCTGCCTCCATTGGGTTATCAAGGTAATTGAGGATTTCCACCTAGGGAGAAAATTCCCAAGACCAGAAAAAAAACCTAAAATTTTCCCTAGGGCTCATGATTTTCAAAGTGTTACTTCAAAAGGGGCATTTACACAAGCAAGATAATAATTTAGGAACATTTCAAAGCAGAAAAATCTCACAACCAAAGGATCAAAAGCATTCAAATACCAAAGACAAGTCCAAAAGGCAAGGCCATAGAGAAGAACCAAAAGAGAAAGCAAAGAGGGTCCCCACTCTCAGTGGGGTGTGTGTGAAAAACTGCACAACACTCCATTTGTTCAACTTTTCTCTAGAACATGTCTCTCTCAAATATAGCTTCCTTTAAACTCTTTTCTCTCTCCTCCTCCCTCTTTCTCCTATTTTCATCACACTTCAATGCTCTAGCTCTAAGTTGTTGCATATCATTAAATACCTTCTCCTCCTTTGGTAGAATAGTATCGGCATTAGATGTTATTATAATTTTAGCATGGGCAGGAGTATTTTCACTAATATACTCATCAAAACCAGTTAACAGATCTTGAGGAAGAGGGTTATAGGTGACAGAATTTGTGGCCAAATTCCCTTCATCCCTAGCCTTTTTGGCAGTTATATTATCCCGTTGTATTATATCTCTATCCCTCCTCTTCATGTCCGCTAAGCCTTG
Organism: Sequoiadendron giganteum; assembly: GCA_007115665.2. Lineage (NCBI taxonomy): Eukaryota > Viridiplantae > Streptophyta > Pinopsida > Cupressales > Cupressaceae > Sequoiadendron > Sequoiadendron giganteum. Next base: position 41,935,298 of record CM021104.1, on the reverse strand, counting down.
ATCTGAGCATTGCTCATTCACCATATTTTTCATTATAACTTCTCCTCTTTTAGGAGATGCACTATCACTAAACTCTAACAAGTTTTTATCACGTTTAGAACCAAAACTAGAATGAGATTCATGTTCAGGAGTTGGATGAGGGGTGGACTTACTTGTTTTTGCATCTTTTGATTTCACCAATTTTCCATGAGTATTCTTGGATAGTTCTCCCTCCAACTTTTTCTTTGGATTCTTCTTCATGTGACCATGGTTTCCTCACATTTTTTTCTTGAATCTTATTTTCTCTTATCATATTCTGAAACTTTATTCTATTCTTCTTCTTCAATTCTTTGATATCTTCAAGTAATGAAACATACTGGTGCAAAGACTTTAGAGTCACCACCCAAGTTGCTTGGGATAATTCTATAGAAATTATGTTACAATTTATAGAGATTTCATAAGATTTTTATAGGCTTACACAAAATTTTGATAAATTTGAGACAATTTTGGTTAGACTTTGAGCAAAGGCTTTTAAACACAAAATAGCAGGAAACTTAGAGCAAATCTAAACAATAGCTATCAAAAACTTCAAATAAACGACTCTATGGATAAGATTTACTATGGAGCATAGTAATTTTTAACAAGGAACTCTAGATAACAAATATTTTCTTAAACCATATCCCCAGTAGAGTTGCCAATCCATTGGTTGTTTTAGGAGAACCAAGTAGATCCCACTAAGTACCTATGAACTTGCCAACTTCAATTATTGAATAATCAAGAGATGATTGGCCAATGAACGAGGAAACACTATAACACTTTCCTCCTGCAATTTAGGCTTTGTAAAGCCAAGGAGGGTAATCCCACAATGTACATTATATAATATTTCTACACAACTAATTTAAGTAATGCACAGTTAATAGATACATTCTCAATAAAATGTTGAATCAGTGAAATCTTTAAAGAAACCCGAAAATCCTTTGAAAGATAATACCTCTAAATATAAGAATCCATGCAATACCAACCTAAACAAAGGTAGAATGATTTAAAGATTATTTATGAGTATTGTTCTCAAATTGGATAACCAGAACCATGGGAAATACAAATAATACATATGACCAATGCCATATCTTTGGGAAAGGAGTCAAAACACAACAATTGAACTGTAAGTTGAGTTTAATTTTAAACATTCATGATCTATGTGAGACTATTTTGCAACTCACATATCAATCCCCTTGTCTATGACTACTTATCAAACCCACTAAACATGTATGCAAATTCATGATTTAATCAAAACATTCTAACTAATCCATTGAACTAGAGCCTAAATTAAAACATACATCAAAGTATAATGACAATGAAGATTAATGAAATTATCTTTGATCAATATTCTAAACTCAAGATATAAGATTCATATGTGTTCTCTCTGTATTCTAATTTGCATAACTTAGATCTAGAATTCAACAAGAGACCTGAACAACTGGCCCAAAATTCCCTCTTATAAGAACAAGGGAGCAAAACAAGCTTCAGGCCAATAAGTACACATATCACATTTTTATTTGACCGCTATAGAAAATATTCCCCTATAGGAAGTTACAACAAACTAATTGAATATTCATCATTAGAAAAAAAACCTTTCATTAGTTGGTGCAGAAAACTACACTTTCCAAAAGGCACATGTTGAAAAGAATAATCTTCATTCATTTTTGGAGATCTAGTCCCATCTTCCAAAAGGTATCTTTAAATAATTTCCTCAAAAATTGTGCCTACGCACACCAAGTGAAAAGAAAAAAAGAAATGAGAGAAAAAGAAACCAAAGGACAAAGATAATATCCATGTCTATTGAGGCTATGCAGTAAATTTTCACTTATCCATTATTCATCATGACAACAGACTTCAAAATCATCACCCTACCTTTTTATACTAATCCACTACCCTCTCCAAGTATCTACCTATCCATACCTTATATTCCTCATCAGTAGGCTAGTCAAAATTCATGACTTCATTAGCTCTTTCTCTATAAGGTGCATACTTGGTAACTATCTGGTTGGCCTCTCTGTCAAATTCTAGCAAGATACTCTCTGCATGAACCAACATATCCATATTTCTCTTTAATGTGCCCATATCATATTTTTCACAAATTACAATTGCTTAATCATAAATGGTTCTATTAGTTTCATCCCTCCATTCTTACAGGGTTTTTATATTACCATCATTTCTTAAAATGGATGGAAGGAGATCATGATGTTCTTCATGAAAGGACTTCACTAGATCCCTTATCTTGATTTCTAAAGGTTCAATATTCCCCTACACCCTTCAATTTTACATACAAGATTATTAGTGGGTTTGAAATTTTCAAGGGGGTTAACATCCCTCTTAGCTCCAATTAACATCAATCTTAGTTCCTTCATCCTAGGGATCCATTTTTCATAAGTGTAATAGCTCTTTCTCTTTCATTATCAAAATTATTAATGGCAACCACCATGGATGAATAGTTATGATGAATACTATTCAATCTATTATTTACCCCTTTGTTCGGGTGTTCTAATACTGTAGTGACAATCTTCATATTACTATTAAAAATCTCCTTTTCATGATTATCACATTTTCCTTTATATTCATGCAACTGTCTGAGCAATAGCTCTCTGCTAATGTCTCCTTTAGCCTATGACATTTCTGATGTACTAGGATCTATTATTGAAATGGGTGGACTTCCCATGTTATATGGCATAATAGCCCATGAAGAAATTATTTCAGTTGTAAATTTAAGGGGTGCAGCTTCTTGAGAAGTGGTAGGGGAATCAACACTAGCCTGCTCATACTTTTATGGTTGCAAATTTTGTATTTTCTCCTCTAATAATGCAATATTTGTTTGTAACTGCATATTGTGTTTAGTCTTTCCATATTAAACCAACAAATTATTGTTTTCAATCTTGAGCTTCTCCTTCTCTGTAGTTACTGATTCTATTGTGGCCCTTGTAAATTTGGCAACATGCACATTACATATTGGCCACTTCTAGAGTGTGTGTATTTGACACTCTTTTTATTATGATGCCTACTTGGTAGTTAGGTACAGGCTCAACAATATCAGGTTTTCTTGTACTCGTGGCCAAAGGCCAAATAGCCAATGCATCCCATTGTTCACTAAAATTAGACCCTTGCAATGCAATCGCAACATCTTCTTCTGAATTGTACAGGGGCTTATCACATCTCTTTATTGTATCAAAAGCTATAGCCAAAGCCAAATCCCACTCTGGAAGTAACAGAATGACACTACTTCTGACCAATTATCTAGCCTCCATTGTAGTCAATTTTTGGAATTTTTCCTTCATTTCATTCAAAACCTTTCCTTGTATAGTAGAATCAGGAAATTTTGGATTGAGACCTCTTTCGACGGCCAGATTATTGACATATTCATCTCTTTTAACCTTGTATGCAAACTCCATAAAATCTTGAGTCTTTACAAACAAATCATCATCCAAAAACTTTGTGCATGCCTCTACCTGCATACCATCTTTACCATTTAGTCTAGTGAGGTCAACTTTACTTATCCTCATACTCAATTGTTGTGCTACCCCCATTCTTGGAATAGTGGGCATTCCTTCTTGCATTTCTTGTTTTGATACCCAAATATCATCATTAGAATCTTCATCAACATAATCCACCAATCTTGTTAGCTCACTCTTTTTCTTCTTGAATGGGGGATCCTTTGGTGGTGATGCACTTGATAATGGAGCACCAATATCCATAGTTTTAGGCCCTATTGTGCTTGGAGGAGATGGTGCTGGTACTTGTAACACATGAAAAGGAAGTCTTTGATCCTCTAGTTGAGAGGGAGTAGGGATAGTTTCATCTTTCTTTTCCTTACTCCTTTTCCTCACAAAGAACTTTATTTTTGTTTCATTAGGGGCTTGAGGTTCAGTCTTCTCTTCCATAGTAGGAATCTCTCTCGTACCCTGTGTTGATGGTGTTTTCTGCACAACAACAACTCAGATAGAATATGATATCCTATCTCTCTTGAAAGGTAAATCTATATGGGAAAAGAGATAAACCCAAGGTCTCTAATGTTAGGTCTTGACAATGCAAATAAAACAACTCAGAGATAATCTGAAAATGCTGGTAATCACAAAGGGACATTACTACAAGCAAATATTGAACTCAAATTTATCAGATCTAGCAATATGTTGATACTTCAAACCCTAAATTTAGCCTAGATAATAAAGAAATAAAAAAAGATAAAGGTTTGAAAGATAATTCTAAGACTAATTCTAACCCTAAGATTGAGAATGCAAAAGATACGATGCTCAAAATGGACTGATCCCTCATAAACTACTTTTTATTTGACCCAGATAAATCTGCAATCTTGCAGAAATATTGCAATCTTCTAAGGTGTTAAATATTTTCAAATCACACATATTCATTCAAGACAACCCTATTACAATTGAAATGAACAAACATTCATAAATCAACTAAGCACAATTTTAAGTCCAGGCTAACTTTGAAAAGCAACTAACAATCAGCTAACTAGAAAAAGTATGGACTAGAGATCGCTGCAAATATTTTAAGCATAAAACCCTAACCATCACCAAACCATCTAATAATAAACTTAATAAATTTTAAAGATAGAATGCCAAGAACCATGCCAGATAAAATTAAACACAAGAAAGATACCAAATCACAACATATTTACTTTATTAAATCACCCAAAGTGGCAACAATTCCAGTCTTCAGTTATAGCACTTGCTTGAAGATAGACTAAACTCTAACACTAATTCTTCCTCTTACAATTTGCTCAAATGTGAAATTCTTCTAACTTTTTCTACTACTACTAAAAATGAGGCATCATGCCAAATTTATAGAGAACCCCCCAAGATAGGTTGGCCCAATTAGGGTTTACAATAATAAACACCACACAATAGGTCGGCCAAAAGATATTAAAAAATAACATGAAATGTGCAATTTGCACCAATTTCATCCAAGTCGGCTTGGGGTCTTAAATAAATCGATCCAATGCATGTGAAGGAGGAGGAAAAATAGTGGGAAGCACAAAATTTGATGTAGCCTTATATTAACTACTTCCCTTCTTTGTCTTTAGCACGCTCCACTTCACCATGCACTGCCAATAATACTCTATCTAGTTCAGGAATAGGTGGCACAAGCAAAACCCTAATTTTCCTCTCAAGAGACTTGATGTCCTCTCTTGATTGCTTCACTATATTATCCCAATCAGCCCTATTCATTTGATACCTTTCAATGACTGCAATGTAGGTTGCAACATCATCTAGCTAATGTTTAGTAATAGGACAATCATTGATTGGAGAGTAAACATCTCACCACCACTTCCTTAGCTGCTCCAAACTGAGATGTTTTAGATCAAACTTCTTTATACTTGTCATGATTTCAAAGAAGGAGATACACTTATCATAAATACCAGTCAAAGTGTCCTCGATCTACCTCCCTTGTTTGTATATCTTCTTCAAGGCCCTCTGCCTCATCTGTATAATCTCAAACCATTCCCAAGGTTCTGCAACCCTTGAGAAAGCTAGAATTCCATCCTTCACTAGTTGATCTTCGATGTGCTCCATGATTGTCTTTGTTTTTTGCAGCAGCAGATCTATATCCTCCTTATCTTGGGCCAGCATGGTTTTTAGCCAATCAATTGATCTCATTGCATCACCTACAGTTGAAAAGATTTCCTTGATGACACTATTTCCCTTGGTCTTCACTCCCTACAACGAACCAAACATAGAATGTGTGGCGCCCTTCATCTTTTCAAGCTCTGATATTGTTTCCTGAGGTAACAAGCCTGTAGTAGAGGAGGAAGAACTAATGGTCTACAAGGGTTTCATCAACTCTTGCAAGTATTTCTTTAGTTTCTCATTTTCCTTCTCCAATTCATGCTTGGTCTGTACGTCCTTCCTCAATCTGCCAATGATCACACCACTGGAGCCTTCATACTCCTTAATGTCTTGTTCCATGGAGGCATGCCCTAAATCAATGGTCAAACCATGATAATCATTTGCAGTCACCCCATCTCAAAAAGGAAGAATTCCATCCTTCACCAGTTGATCTTTGGTATGCTCCATGATTGTCTTTGTTTTCTACAGCAGGAGATCTATATCCTCCATATCCAAGGCCAGCACAATTTTTTGCCAATCTATTGATCTCATTGCATCCCTTGTAGTTGACAAGATGTCCTTGATGGCACTATCTCCCTTGGTCTGCACTCCCTACAACCAACCGACCGTAGAATGTGTGGTACCCTTCATCTTTTCAAGCTCTGATATTGTTTCCTAAGGTAAGAATCCTGCAACAAGGGAAGAAGAACTGGTGGTTTGCAAAGGTTTCATCAAATCCTCCAAGTATTTCATTAGTTTCTCATTTTCCTTCTCCAACTCATGCTTGGTCTGCACCTCCTTCCTCAATCTTCCAACGATCACAACACTAGATCCTTCATACTCATCAATGTCTTGTTCCAAGGAGGCATGCCCTAAATCGATGGTTTGCACATGATAATATTTTGCAATCACCCCATCTCTATCCTTATCAGGAGCAGAAGTAGCAATATGGACCACCCTGTTATTCATTCCATCTCTCTGAATCCTGGAAATGACTTTGGCTTTCTTCTTTGTTTTTCCTTTTCCAATTTTAGCTAGTAGGTCATCCCAATTGGGAGGAGTGTCTTCCACTATAATTAGTTTTCTCTTCAGATCTCTATCTAGACAAACTAGAACAGTGGATTCTAACTTCACCCTATCCTGCCTATCATGTTCCTATTGAACACTGGGTGCATCCTTTTCAATTCTTGGCTCTTTAGGGACCTCCCTAACTGAGTCCTCCTTATCCCTACAATGTTCCTCCTCTTTGTCATGTGCTGGTGAGGGAATCTTGGCTGATATCTCCTCCTTTTGAGGGGATTTATCCTCATGAACGTCTGTAGGTGAATTTACATAAGCCACCAAAGGAGACTGCATTACTTTATCTATTTTTTCCTCTGTATTGTAGGGATCTCCCTCTTGGAATTCTTCTTCTCCCAAGTCCTTAGGATCCTTAACATCCTTTGGCTCATCTGGCACACTGCCAATCTCTTGAGAAAGGGGAATGTCTTCATGTTCAGTGATAGGAGCAGTCACAGGAGCACTTCCTTTTGGTGCAACATCTTTTGAGGAAGGATTCCTTGAACTCCTCATATACACTTGTTTCTTCTTCCTTGAACTCTCTACCTCTACCATAGGTGGCTCTACCTCCTTATCTCTCCTGGAAGTTTCCTTTTCCTTTTGTGACAGTTTCACAAGTCTCCTTTTCTTAGGTAAAGGGGAAGTGGCATCCACTTCCTCCTTTTCTTAGGTAAAGGGGAAGTGGCATCCACTTCCTCCTTTTCTTCTTCATCTTTCTCAGCCCTTTCCTCCTTGAGACATGCCTTCTCTTCTTGGAAATGGGCTTTCTTTGTTTCCCTACTTCTACTACCTCTTTTGTATGAACATCTTTAATCTTGATTTTAAAAGGAGAACCCACCTTGGTTTTACCTTTGGGATCTTGTTCATGTGTATCCTCAGAAGCGGAATGGGACTTCAAGTCTCCCATTAAGTCATAAGTACAATGTACACCTTCAGCCTCCAATTCTAACATCTTATGCTTAAGCCACAACTTGGTGTACTTAATCACTGGAGTCATAATTTTCTCCAATTATGTATTTCCTCCTCCATCCAATCAATCTCTCCAACTAGCTTGTCCTTCATAGCCTCAAAGATATGACCTTGAATCAGATTCCCATCCTCCTCAAACTGATTAGGAATTTCCTTTATGTTATACAACCATACTAAGTTCACTGGCAGGTTGGAGAACTTCTTCTTTCTAACTTCAAATTCATCACCAAGGTTAGCCCAATAGTCCTCTATGTTATCATTGTGACTATACTCTCTGCTAGCCTTCCTTTGTGCTTCACTAGTTATATCAAACCTAGCTCTTTTGGAATGGAAGGAGAGATGAAGAGTGCTCATTTCTTCTTTGAAAGCATGCGCTAACTAGATAGAAGGGCATACCTCATTAGTGCCTATCCTTAGAGGGAAGTCATTACCAAATCCTGTCTTACATTTCTCCCCCTTCACAATCACATCAAAGTCACATATTTGCCTTGCGACCTCTAGCAATATAACATGGTCTGTTGGGTATCTTGGAAGTTTGTAGGGATCCCTTTGACAACCATCAATTCTGATGTAGGAAAAGGTAGGAAACTGAATGAACCAAGCTCCAAACCTTTTGATCAATTCCTTAGCCTTGTTTGAAATTTGAACATGCCCAACACCCTACAATAGCCTAGTGATGTACATGGTGAATGCATCATTCACCCTCCTATAACTTCCTTCACCCAAGTGTAGTTGTGGATACACCTCATAAATTACATCTTGCCCTAACACACCTCTGGTGCTCAGTCCCTTGTATGGGTGAAACCTTGCAAGTGCATACACCAAATAGGAAGTCATTGTGAAAGTATTTGTCTGTAGGACGTTGCACATTTTTTTATGTATTATTGTACTTATAACGCCTGCGGAGTGGTAATCTATACCTTGCTCCATCCATGCAATAACATTGAACATCCAATTCTCAAACACTCCTGCACTTTTCAATCCTACCACCCTACTGAGGAGTGTGATAGCATTGTAATACTCTCTCCTAAATTTGAGTCTAACCAACAACTTGGGCAGCTTGGAGAAGTGAGACTTGGGCTTCTGCAACCAAGTGTTGATAACCTACTGGGACTTGACTACATTCTCCTCATAATACTTCCTTTCTGAATCTATATCAAAATCCACAACATGGGACTGATCAAGCATGTCAAACATCCAAGCTCTAGATACAAGGTCGAAGTTCGCCACAATTTTTCCTTCAGGACCAATAATTTTTTGTGTACCCCTATGATAGTGCCTAGCATAGTCAAGCACCAACTCATAACACTGGACCATAGAAGGAAATGCAGTTACATGTGCTAACCCAAACTCCAATGTCCTTCTAGCCAACAAAGGGAGATTATGTGCTGCCATCCCTATGTTAAATTATTTGTAGTCCCACATTCCAACATTTGTATCAGTGATCCCTGACTAGATGGAAGTCAGCCTGCTTTCTTGTATTCCACTCTTTATATCCATCTTAACTCTCTTTGCCTCAGAGATAGCTGAACCTTCAACATTTGGATCCATCGCCTTTCCCTTTCTCTGCCCACCAACAACTTGACCTGATCCTGCTTGCAAACAATAAAGACACAAAAATAAGATCCATGATAATAAAAATGCTTAAAATTCCATATCAAATCAACCATCTCAAAGTTTGGGTTTTAGCCCCCGTCTCAGAATCCAAATTGGAGAGGAATTCTGGGGAAATCCAGACTAAGCAAAATCGAGTGAAACAGGCATACAAATATCCTTATAATCATTTAATCAATCAATTTTATCCAATGAATCACATGATACGCCCTAGCATAAGTTATTTTAACCATGAAATGCATAATCACCAAGTAAATCCTCCTACAACCACCAAATTCTTCATTCTCAACAAAACCTCAGAAACATATGCCTTAGACGGAAATCCCTAAGAATGGCAACAGTTTAAACATTCTGGGAAAATGAAGGAGTGAAGAACATTTGGGAAAATCCCGAGTGTGCGTATTTCAGTGAATTCAATGCAACTCTACCACTTAAGGCCAATTTTGGGAAAATGAACAAGCAATGGACCCTAGAGAAATCTGGAGGTAGCAGAAATCCGCAAGACAGGTAGAGATCCGGATTAAAGCACATTGCGAAGAACAAGGAAAAAATAGGAAATCGAGAAATTCTGGGAGATAGGGAATTCCATGAAGACACTCAAAGCTTGAATACCTACGTTTTCTCTCGACCTCACTCAAATTGATCGAACGATCACAAATTTGATGATATGGAGCTCAACAGCAGCTTGACCTAGACCTCCTATGGATCATCCCTAAATTCAAAACTCACCTCATAGTAAAATGAGAGGGAATGGCCATGCCCTAGGTCGAAACCCTAAACGCTGCCATGAATGCAGAGAATAAGCCCGGGCACAACTTGCTTGCCCACAAGGATTTTATAGAAAGTTCATAGCAAATACAAGCAAGTTACCCCAGGATAAACTTGAAAGATAAGCTCAAAAAAACCACCCAAGAATGGCACTCGAACAAAATGGGAAAATTCCTTAAGCTTTGAAATATAAAACGCCAGACTGGCAAGACATGAACCCCCAAAACTTCTAGGAAGCATGTACATTCAATAGGAAAAGGAAAAAGCAGTGTGAATAGCACAAAAGCAAAAAATAAAGCAATCCATCAAAAGAGAGAGACAACATTCATGTAAATACCATGGGGAAAGAGAAATCAAAACAAAAGAAGTAGGTAACAAACCCCAAAGCTCAAACAAAATGCAAATGATGCTCAGGAAATCCAACTGCAACAGTCAAATCCACTCCCAAACACACAATCTAGCAAGAACACTTAGGTTCAAGCACTCCTAACGAATAGGAAGAAAAAGATAAAACTCAAATGGCATAAGACTTCCCATAAACCAATATTACAACACTGAAGAAGTCATGCAATCAAGCATTAATGCAATCAACAAGACAGTTTAAACCAAACTAGGGAATCTGACAAAGCAACAGACCTCGAAGAAATCCGGCCATAACGGATTTTCGCTGATGACCAAAATCCTCAAAACTTCAATGAAAAGTAGCCATCACTAGGCTCTGAAAGGAAACCAAGAAATTCCGCCAGGAGTGGATTTTCCCAAAAACAGTGAAAAACCCAAAATGAGCCCAAAACTTTAAGGTTTTCAATATAAATTATAAATGGACTATTCCAACACTTGCAAGATGGACATCAAAGCACGTACCCAAGCAAGAAAAACCCCAAAATAAAAGACCAAGACACCAAAAGAGAAAACTAAAAAGAGCAAGAAAGAGGGTCCCTACTTTTAGTGGGGCATGTGTGTAAAAATTTCACAACAAATGGCGACTCTGTTGGGGAAATGATCCAGAGAATTTCAAAAACAAACTAGAATCAAGAACCCAAAGTCTTTAGTTTCAATTCTTACATCAAGACACCTATGAACAAAGTTTCAGAAACCACTAGCAAGAAGACCTTTTCCTATACTTGGGTCCAAGTGTGTGTTTTTGCATTTATTTCCTATTCCTTAGGTGCAACGGGAACTAGAGCAAGTCTAACCGGGCTACATAAAAGTTCTAACCTCAAAAGCAACCTGGATAGAGCCTTGTTGCCAGTCAGGCATCCAAGGCCCTAATGAGGTTATCGTTGTGACCCTCCCAAGCATAGCTCTACTACTAGCTAGGAATCTATAGCCCCAGTAGAGATACTAGGATACCCCTAATAAGGTGAAGGTTAGTTTGATTTTGAATACTTTCTTTTTCTCTTTTCCCTTTTAAACGTTTTTCATAAACCCTTTCTTTCACCTCATAAGTAATGAAACTTACACTCAGGGATGAGGAATACAGTGGCATTGAAGCAGAATATAAGATTTTTCACTAGGCCAAATTACACAAGAACTGTATGCAATTCCAAAATCTTTAAATTTAATGTGAAAGTGTGAGACCCAAATATATTCCAAAGTTCATCAGAAACAAGTGACTCTAATTCTAAGTACAAGGGACATCAGATAAAGGAATTCCACCACTTGACTCCGAAAAACTGATTAGAGCTTGTAAAATAAACTTCTAGAACAACCCCAGGTGAATAGCCCGTTATGCAAATGCAACAGCCCCAAGAAAGCAATAAACCCGAAGCAAAAAACAAAACGAAAAATGGAAAGAAAAACAAACCAAAGCAAACCTACTTTGAATATGTACAAAAGAGATTTGTAAACAACTCAAGATTGGAATTAATGCTTCAAATACTGCCCATTGATAGGTAGCGAGATATCCTCACTACTGAGGGTTTTTAGGTGAAAAGCATTATCTCCCAGAATTTCTAAAATCTGGTAAGGGCGAAGCCAAAGTTTATCAAATTTACCATGCTCTCCCTTATGTTCATGGGCCTTATCCCAATAGAGAACCAAGTTGGAGATTCTAAAGGCCTTCACCTTAGCTCTCCTATCAAACCATCTTTTCACTATGCCCTGATGTTTAGCAAAGTTTTCTAGGGCTTCATCTCTTTTCTCTTCAAGGTGTAACAACTCAGCCAGACGGGCTTCACACTTATCCTCCTCATTGTAGTATTCATTAATGAACTGTAGGGTAGGGATCTTCAATTGGATGGGGAATACAGGTTCCAAACCATACACTAAGTGATAAGGAGAGGTTCCTATAGATGCCTTCTGTCTAGTATGGTCTGCCTAGAGAGAAAATCAAAGCTGGGTGTGCCAATCCTTAGGATTTTGTTCTAGCAACTTACGGATGATTGTCAAGAGATTCTTATTGGAAGACTCGGCTAGGCCATTACCTTGAAGGTATTAATTAGATGCAAATTTTATAACAATTCCATAATCAAAAGCCCAATTAGAAAATTTTAGTGATGCAAATGCAGGACCGTTATCACAAACCAAAGACAATGGATAGCCAAAACGATTAACAATACCTAACTCAAGGAAATTAATTACCACATCTGAAGTACATTGTTTATAGGCAAGAGCTTTGGTCCATCTAGTAAAATAATCAGTTATGGTGAGAATATACCTATGGCCTGCAGAGGATGGGGCATTGATGTCTGAAGTGGAAGGGCTACATGTTTTTCCTTACTTGTTGCATTTTGACATACATGACAAGTCCTCACATGGTGGTGCACATCCTTAAACAAAGTAGGCCAATAATAGCCTACCCTTAGGATTTGATTAGCAGTGGATGATGCAAAACCATGGCATGTGCCATATATTTCATGGAATTCAATCATAACTCTAGTAGCTTCTTCCTTCCCCAGACATCTTAAGTACACACCCTCATGATTTTTCTTATACAGGACAACTCCTTTCATCATAAAAATTCAACTCTTTAGGTGTAGGGCTCACCTCTGAACTATACTAAGGTGATAAAGACATTGTTGGTTCAGTAAATAATAAATGATTTCATCATATCAGTCTCCCGGAGATACCTCTTGAAGATGATAATGTTGAGCTGTGAGATCAGGACCTGTCTCATCCATTGTCTTCGTCAGTCCCTGTCCTCTCACTAATTTCATGGGTTGAATCTCTATATCATATTCCTGTAACATAGTCACCCATTTGGCTCTTCATTGACCTAGCTCATTCTGTATTAGTAGCAGCTTCACAGTAGGATTAGGCACTATGGAAAAAACCTTATTCCTCAGAATGTAGTGTCTGAGCTTTTTCACTACTCTGACCAAAGCATAGGCCTACTTTTCCACATTGTGATATCTCAATTCTGCATCCTTTAAAGGAGTACTCATGAAGGCTATAGGATTCTCAACGCCTTGATCAGACTTTTGGGTCAACATTCCAGCACAAGAGTGATCAGAAGCGAATGAATATATGTAAAAGGGCTTAGCATAATCTAGACTCATCAACACTAGAGCCTCAACAATAGCTTTCTTAATTTTTGTAAATGCCTCCTTAGCTTTTGCACTCCATTCTACTTTTGCCTCTTGTTTCAACATAGCATTCAATGGCTTCACTATCTCTACAAATCCAGTGATAAATTTTCTAACAAAGTTAATCTTCCAAAGGAATGACTTCATTTCTTTCTTTCTTGCAGGAGGTTGAATCTTCAAGATAGCCTGTATTTGTTCAGGATCAATAGCAATACCCTATTCTGAAATAATATGTCCTAGTAATTTTCCTTCTGTGACTCCAAAAATTCACTTCCTTGGGTTAAGTGAAATGCCAAACTCTCTACACCTTTGGAATACTTTGCATAAATCTGCTATATGATCACCTCGTTTCTTAGAGAAAACTGTCAAGTCATCCATATAAATAATGATGCACTTACCAATTATGTCCTTAAAAGAAATATACATAGCTCTCTGGAATGTAGCTCCGACATTGATCAACCCAAAAGGAATTCTTTTGTAAGAAAAAGTTCCCCATTTTGTAGTGAAGGTAGTTTTTGTACCTATCTTCATATTGTACCATAACTTGGTTGTATTCAGAATACCCATCCAAAAAGGACATCATCTGAGATCCATTGACAATCTGAAGTACTTCATCCAGTGAAGGAATTGGATAGTTATCTTTTTTTGATGCTCTGTTTAGATTCCTAAATTCCACACACAGTTTGATTTCTCCATTCTTTTTTCTTACTGGAACCAAGTTTACAACCCAAGTTGAATGCCTCACTAGAAATATAATATGTGCTGAAAGTAGCTTCTGCACTTTTTTCTAAATGATGGGTTCTAACAGAGCATTGATTAGTCTCTATCTCTATCTGAATGGTTTGACATTTGACCTCAAGGGAATGGTGTGTGTAATAATTGAAGTATCATATGTCTTTAAATATTCATAACTCTAGGCTATCACATCATGATATGTGTGCAAGGCATCAATAATCCCTTTTATTTCCTCTAGAGTACATACCTTACCAATAAAAAGGTTCTTCATGTCATCTGGTGTCCCCATATTGTATGTTTCACATTGACTACTGAGAGACTCCCTTTTTACTTGTTGTTCCTGATCTCTTATCTTATCCAAATCAAGAATTCATTCAAGCTACACCATACCTCTTGGGATGGTATTGGTCTTCAGATTGATAACTCCTCCTAAGTCCATCTCAGCCTCTTGAGGCTCTATCTCATCAATTACTTGAGAAGCAAACACATCACAACTTGTAATAAAATCTAGAATATGCTTATCATCTTCAAATATCTGGAAATTGGTAATGTTGTCAGGTACTGAAGGTACTGGAGTGAGTTCAATAGTAAACTTCTTCAATCCTAGGAGTGATAAAGATTGCAATGTACTAGCAGCTTGTGTTAGAGAGTTTGTAACTTGATTCCTACAGCGAGGAATCAGCTGGATGTTGAAAGCATCGAATCCCTCAATGAGATCCCACACTCTATGCCTATAATTAGTCATCCTCCTATCACAACATGAATATTGTTTCCTCACCTACTTGCCTATCAACTTAGAGTCTCCAAAAACTTGTATTATCTTAACTTTCTTCCTTGATGCCATTAAAAACCCATGAATCAAAGCTTCATATTCAACGACATTATTAGTGCATTGAAATTGGAGTATGTGAGCAGCAAAATAATTCTTACCTTTAGGACTGATCAACTCAAACCCTACTCCAAAACCCTGCTTAGATTTAGATCCATCAAATCTTAACATCCAACAACCATCAAGCTCTAATTTCCTTAATTCACCTTTCATTTTATTGCCAATAGGGGGCTTCTCTAGAAGCATTGGGATTTTACCCCTATTATTATTAAGCTCTTTTTGTATGTTGAGCCCAATAGTTGGGACTGGGTTAATGCATTTTTGTAGCTGCTCCATAGCAGTCTGACATAAGTCACACTCCAGCTCAGAGTGAGGAGCATCATGGAATTGACACCAATTGGGAAGCAACAGTTCTTCAAAGTTCATACTTCCTCCTAGTTGAATCTGATTCTCCATACACCTCTCGATGAATTCTTGAAAGTTATCCAACAAACTAAGCTGTCTGTCCTCTTGGTCATCTGTTTCATCTACTTGTTTAGACAATGTTCCAGAACCACTGATCTTTGATATGAATTCATCT
This sequence comes from Sequoiadendron giganteum, assembly GCA_007115665.2. NCBI lineage: Eukaryota > Viridiplantae > Streptophyta > Pinopsida > Cupressales > Cupressaceae > Sequoiadendron > Sequoiadendron giganteum. The sequence goes on along the minus strand of CM021104.1, from coordinate 41,919,623 downwards.
AAGGGGCCCTACAACATAAAGACCTCTTCATTCTCTAAGGTTGATGTAGCCAACACATAATTCCTCATGATGACCTCTAACATTAATACCTCATTTGAAATATTCTGGTATTCAGTGATTACGTACTTCATTCTGGGCTCTCTTTCAATTATGATCTAATTTGGAACTTCTTTCCATGGTAGCCACATGTGATGATGGTCTGTAGATGTATACCCATTCAATGCCTTGGTGAAATCCTAACCCAAAATCAAACCATAAGTATCAGGAATATTTGCAACCAGAATGTTGATCACTTGTTGCACCCTAGGATCTGATGCAAGTTGCGTAGGGATCATGTTCAATTCTCCTACTATACTTACCTCTATTTTTTCCAATTGAGTGACCTTCTTCTAAGAGGCTATAGGGGTAATACCTAATGCTTTACAAAAACAAAAAGGCATAACATTTGTAGATGCCCTTGAATCTAGAAGAAAATTATGTAGATTCTTCCCAAAGATACGAATAGAAATTAGGAAAGGAGGGGTTTCCATCTTGCCTTGAAACAAACTCAACTGGGTGTCAGCTTATGCAACTTGACCCTTATCTTTATCTCTCCCTTTGTCTATGGGTGGGACCTGACCTCTAGGTTCTTGTGAACTAGAAGATTTGGCAACAACTTCATTGGCAGTTACTCCCTGTAGTGCTATGTTCGAATTGAATGACCCCAAGACTACATTTCTAATAGTAGGAACTCTTAATAACTCAAAAGAAGAAAGACATACCTTTAATTTCTTGAATTCCTCAGTTACATATTCACCCAATTGCTCCACATTCATATCAGCATGGGTTTCCTTGTAGCCACTAGCCTGTCTGTCCTTTGAAACTTCATCATTGTTTCCCTTTGACAAGTACTATGCTGGCACATGAGGATAAGGTGGATTATTACTAGCTTGCAGATCTAGTGGAGTAGTACAATTGTTGGGAGGGATAGAAGAAGTAAAAGGACCTCCACCCTGTGGACTCCTGTTGCTGAAACATCTGAATCTCTTCAACACCAAATTCCTCCTCATCCAAGGGACCATTATCATTCTCACTTTCCTCATTAAAAAATTGAGATATTTTATCCTCATTCAACACCTACTTTGCCTCATCATCCTAGTCACTGGAATTTTCTTCTGGTTCATTTTCCTCACCTTTTGGGAATGGGGCATGATTAAGTACCAATACTAGAGAATCATAGGGATTTGAGGGCACAATCTCCTGACTATTGGAATTAATCTCAACTTCGTACTGGAAGATAGAAGAAAAAGTCTAAAACTCAGAGAAATCTAATTCAGAATGTTGGCTTGTCTTATGGAGCCTGCACCATCCAAATAAAGCTGCCTCTCCCAAATATACACCGCTTGGAGGCTTCTCCTGAGTAGAGGGCTGATCCAATGGAGTGGGAACCCCTCCATTATTAGGTCCAGTATTCCATGGCCTATTCTACCTAGGTGGTTGCCTTCTATCGAATCCTTGTCCACCTTGTTGCCCCCTATCATGATTCTGGCCAGAGCCTTGTCGTGTGTCAATTCTGATTTCTGTCAACATACTATCCTCTATCAAAGTTTTGTCCTCTATCAAATTTCCTTCTCTCTCTATTGTAATTATATTACATGTTCTTCTAAGCAACCTGAAGTTGGCTATTCTAATTTCTCAAATAAGTTACCTCCATATTCAGTTTCTTCACCTGCTCAGATAACTCATCTAGCCAGTCCTTATCTAGAACATTCGGTGGTGTTGAATTCGTATTACCAAGAGGGTATCCAGGTATTCCTCTAGAACCAACAACCTAATTCAAAACTTCTGAATTCTACAAATATGTAGGGAAACCAGCCTGTTGCTACAGATGAATGGATTGATTGGCCCTTTGTTGAGGATAAGAGGTCATAGGTTGAGCTTGATTTATTGGAGGACCTAGATGAGGGACCAAAGGCAATGAGGGTATTGGATTCATTATAGGAGCATGATTAGTCAAAGCCTTATTGAGAGCTTGGAATTGTCCAGGGTGAGCAGCAGGTCCTAAGGATGGCAGAGGTCCTCATAAATGTTGCCTCATGTCTGTGTTGACCTTGACAACCTTTGTATATGCAATAAGAAAAGTAGTTGGAGGATTATCCCTCCACTTAAGGAAGGTAGTTGTAAGGATGTCTAGGGCTTCAAATTAAACCTCTAGGGTAGTGGCATCATCTACAACATAAGGTTCCTAGAGTCTAGTGTAGGCTCGGTGGAATCTGTCATTAAATGACCCTATAGGCTCATTAATCTCCCTCTTAACTTCGGTAAGCTACATGTAAAGCTCATTTTCACTAATGGGAATTTTAAAATTCTATAGAGATGCAATCTCCAATTCTGCCCAATTATTTATAGAGGTAGCAGGTAAGTGATTATACCAATAAAAGGCCTCTTCCCCAGGTGAATAAGGAAAAATTCTGCATGGAACATCCTCATGATTTATTCCTTTATCCCTCAAACAGGTCTGGAAAATCCTGATATGCTCCTCTGTCGTCCTATTGGGATCATGAGTATGGAATTTATAGAAAAAATGCTTAGGGTTCTTGGGATTGACATTGTAATTATTGAAAATCAATGGAGATGGGTTGTTGGCAAGGAAAGCCATTGGTGGAAGTGGGGGTGGTAATGGTTGATTTATGGCTGGTTGCGGCAACGGAATAGGAATTACTTTAGAATCATATGAGGATGAGGATGATGGGGATGATGGAAGTGGTTGAGTGGATGATGATTCTACCCCTCTTTTGGTCCTTCTTGACCTAGTAGGGGATTGCAATTCTTGAAATTCCTCTTCTCTTGGAGTAGATCTGGTCCTTCTTCTAAACCTCTAAGGATAAATGACAGACAAAAATTGATCTAGCTTGCTTATTTAAAGCCCACCTTCTATTGTCAATCTATTGATGGTGTTTTCTACACAATAATAACTCAGACATAATATGATATCCTATCTCTCTTGAAAGGTACATCTCTATGGGAAATGAGATAACCCCAAGGTCTCTAATGTTAGGTCTTGACAATGCAAATAAAACAACTAAGAGATAATGTGAAAATGCACGTAATCACAAAAGGACCTTACTACAAGAAAATACTGAACTCAAATTTATCAAATCTAGCAATATGTTGATACTTCAAACCCTAAATTTAACCCAAATAATAAAGAAATAACAAAAGATAAATGTTTCAGAGATAATTCTAAGACTAATTCTAACCCTAAGATTGACAATGCAAAAGATAATATGCTCAAAATGGACCGATCCCTCAGAAACTACTTTCTATTTGACCCAGATAAATTTCCAATCTTACAAAAATAGTGCAATCTTCTAAGGTGTTAAATATTTTCAAATCACGCATATTCATTCAAGACAACCCTATTACAATTGAAATGAACAAACATTCATAATTGAACTAAGCACTATTTTAAGTCCAGGCTAACTTTGCAAAGAAGCTAACAATCAACTAATTGCAAATAGTATGGACTAGAGATCGCTGCAAACATTTTAAGCATAAAACCCTAAGCATCACCAAACCATCTAGCAATAAACTTAAGGAATTTTAAAGATAGCATGCCAAGAACCATGCTAGATAAAATTCAACACAAGAAAGATAACAAATCACAACATCTTTACTTATATTAAATCACCCAAAGTGGCAACAATTCCAGTCTTCTATTACAACACTCGCTTGAAGATAGACTAAACTCTAACCCTAATTCCTCCTCTTACAATTCGCTCTAATGTGAAATTCTTCTAAATTTTTCTACTAATACTACAAATGAGGCATCATGCCAAATTTATAGAGAACCCCACAAGATAGGTCGGCCCAATTAGGGTTTAGAATAATAAACACCACACAATAGGTCGACCAAAAGATATTCAAAAATAACATGAAATGTGCAATTTGCACCAATTTCATCCAAGTCGGCCTGGGGTCTCAAAGAAATTGATCCAATGCATGTGAAGGAGGAGGAGAAATAATAGGAATAAAAAACTCTGATGTAGCCCTATATTAACTACTTCCCTTATTTTTCTTTAGCACACTCCACTTCACCATGCATTGCTAGTAATACTTTGTCTAGTTCGGGAATAGGTGGTACAAGAAAAACCCTAATTTTCCTCTCAAGAGACTTGATGTCCTCTCTTGATAGCTTCAATGTATTATCCCAATCAGCCCTATTCATTTGATACCTGTCAATGACTGCAATGTAAGTTGCAGCATCATCTAGCTAATGTTCAGTAACAGGACCCTCATTGATTGGAGAGTAAACATCTCACCACCACTTCCTTAGCTGCTCCAAAATGAGATGTTTCGGATCAAACTTCTTTCTCCCTGTCATGATTTCAAAGAAGGAAATACACTTATCATAAATACCAGTCAAAGTGTCCTCAATCTACCTCCCCTATTTGTATATCTTCTTCAAGGCCCTCTGCCTCATCTGTAGAATCTCAAACCATTCCCAAGGTTTTGCAACCCTTGATAAAGGAAGAATTCCATCCTTCACAAGTTGATCTTCGGTATGCTCCATGATTGTTTTTGTTTTCTACACCAGGAGATCTATATCCTCCTTATCCTGGGCCAACATATTTTTTAGCCAATCAATTGATCTCATTGCATCCCCTATAGTTGAAAAGATGTCCTTGATGACACTATCTCCCTTGGTCTACACTCCCTGCAACCAATCGACCATAGCATGTGTGGTGCCCTTCATCTTTTCAAGCTCTGATATTGTTTCCTGAGGTAAGAAGCCTACAATAGAGGAGGAAGAACTGATGGTCTGCAAGGGTTTCACAACTCCTACAAGTATTTCTTTAGTTTCTCATTTTCCTTCTCCAACTCATGCTTGGTTTTAACCTCCTTCCTCAATCTGCCAACGATCATAGCACTGGAGCCTTCATACTCCTCAATGTATTGTTCCATGGAGGCATGCCCTAAATCGATGGTTTGCACATGATAATCTTTTGCAATCACCCCATCTCAGAAAGGAAGAATTCCATCCTTCACCAGTTGATCTTTGGTATGCTCCATGATTGTCTTTCTTTTCTACAATAGGAGATCTATATCCTCCTTATCCTGGGCCAACACAGTTTTTTGCCAATCAATTGATCTCATTGCATCCCCTGTAGTTGACAAGATGTCCTTGATGGCACTATCTCTATTGGTCTACACTCCCTGCAACCAACTGACTGTGGCATGTGTGGTGCCTTTCATCTTTTCAATCTTTGATATTGTTTCTTGAGGTAAGAATCCTGCTGCATAGGAGGAAGAATTGATGGTCTACAAGGGTTTCATCAACTCCTACAAGTATTTCTTTAGTTTCTCATTTTACTTCTCCAACCCATGCTTGGTCTACACCTCCTTCCTCAATTTTCCAATGATCACAACACTGGAGCCTTCATACTCCTCAATGTCTTGTTCCATGGAGGCAGCCCTAAATCTATGGTCTACACATGATAATCTTTTGCAGTCACCCCATATCAGAAAGGAAAAATTCCATCCTTCACTAGTTGAACTTTGGTATGCTCCATGATTGTCTTTGTTTTCTGCAGTAGGAGATCTATATCCTCCTTATCTTGGGCCAACACAATTTTTAGCCAATCAATTGATCTCATTGCATCCCTTGCAGTTGACAAGATGTCCTTGATGGCACTATCTTTGTTGGTCTGCACTCCCTACAACCAACTAACCATAGCATGTGTGGTTCCCTTCATCTTTTCAAGCTCTGATATTGTTTCCTAAGGTAAGAATCCTGCAACAGGGGAAGAAGAACTGATGGTTTGCAAAGGTTTCATCAAATCCCCCAAGTATTTCTTTAGTTTCTCATTTTCCTTCTCCAACTCATGCTTGGTTTGCACCTCCTTCCTTAATCTACCAATGATCACAACACTGGATCCTTCATACTCTTCAATGTCTTGTTTTATGGAGGCATGCCCTAAATCGATGGTCTACACATGATAATCTTTTGCAGTCACCCCATCTCTATCCTTATCAGGAGCAGGAGTAGCAATATGGACCACCCTATTATTCACTCCATCTCTCTCAATCCTAGAAATGCTTATGGCTTTCTTCTTTGTTTTTCCTTTTCCAGTGTTAGCCAGTAGGTCATCCCAATTGGGAGGAGTGTCTTCCACTATAATTTTTTTTCTCTTCAGCTCTCTATCTAGCCAAACTGGAACAATGGATTTTGAATGCACCCTATCCTTCCTATCCTATTCCTGTTGAACAATGGGTGCATCCTTTTCAAAGCTCGTCTCTTTAGGGATCTCCCTAATTGAATCCTCCTTATCCCTACAATGTTATTCTCTTTTTCCTGTGCTGGTGAGGGAATCTTGGTAGGTATCTCCTCCTTTTGAGGGGATTTATCCTCATGAACCTCTATAGGGAAATTTGCGTAAGCCACAAAAGGAGACTGCATTACTTTATCTATTTCTACCTCTGTATTGTAGAAATCTCCCTCCTAGAATTCTTATTCTCCCAAGTCCTTACGATCTTCAACATCCTTTGGCTCATCTAGCACACTGCCAGTCTCTTGAGAAAGGGGAATGTCTTCATGTTCAGTGAAAGGAGCAGTCTCAGGAACACTTCCTTTTGGTGCAGCATCTTTTGGGAAAGGAGTCCTTGACCTCCTCATATACACTTGTGTCTTCTCCCCTGAACTCTCTACCTCTACAATAGGTGGCTCAACCTCCTTATCTGTCTAGGAAGTTTCTTTTTCCTTTTGTGACAATTTCACAAGTCTCCTTTTCTTAGGTAAAGGGGAAGTGGCATCCACTTCCTCCTTTTCTTCTTCATCTTTCTCAGCCCCTTTCCTCCTTGAGACATGCCTTCTCTTCTTTGTAATGGGATTTCTTTGTTTCCCTACTTCTACTACCTCTTCTATATGAACATATTTAATCTTGATTTTAAAAGGAGAACCCACCTTGGTTTTATCTTTGGGATCCTATTCATGTGACTCCTCAGAAGTGGAATGGGACTCCAAGTCTCCCATTAAGTCATAGGTACACTGTACACCTTCACCCTCCAATTGTAACATCTTGTGCTTAAGCCACAACTTGGTGTACTTAATCACTGGAGTCATAATTTGCTCCAATTATGTCTTTTCCTCCTCTAGCCAATCAACCTCTCCAACTGGCTTGACCTTCATAGCCTCAAATATATGGCCTTGAATCAGATTCCCATCCTCCTCAACCTGATCAAGAATTTCCTTTATCTTATACAACCATACTAATTTCACTGGCATCCTTGAGAACTTCTTCTTTCTAACTTCAAATTCGTCACCAGGGTTAGCCCAATAGTCCTCTATGTTATCCTTGTGACTATACTCTCTACTAGCCTTCTTCTATGCTTCACCAATTATATCAAACTTGGCTCTTTTGGAATGGAAGGAGAGACCAAGAGTGCTCATTTCTTCTTTGGAAGCATGGGCTGACTAGATAGAAGGGCATACCTCATTAGTGCCTATCCTTAGAGGGAAGTCATTACCAAATCCTATCTTATGTTTCTCTCCCTTCACAATCACATAAAAGTCACATATTTGCCTTGTGACCTCTAGCAATATAACATGGTATGTTGGGTATCTTGGATGTCTACAGGGAGCCCTCTAATAGCCATCAATTCTTATGTAGGAAAAGGTAGGGAACTGAATGAACCAAGCTCCAAACCTTTTGATCAATTCCTTAGCCTTATCTGAAATTCGAGCATGCTCAGTACCCTATAGTAGCCTAGTGATGTACATGGTGAATGCATCATTCACCCTCCTATAGCTTCCTCCACCCAAGTGTAGTTGTGGATACACCTCATAAATTACGTCCTTCCCAAACACACCTCTGGTGCTCAGTCCCTTCTATGGGTGAAACCTTGCAAGTGCATACACCAAATAGGAAGTCATTATGAAGGTCTTTTTCTACATGATATTGCACATTTGTGCATTTATTATTGCACTTATAATGCCTGCCCAGTGGTAATCTATACCTTGTTCCATCCGTGCAATAACATTGAACATCCAAATCTCAAACACTCATACACTTTTCAATCCTACCACCCTACTGAGGAGTGTGATAGCATTGTAATACTCTCTCCTAAATTTGAGTCTGACTAGCTGCTTGGGTAGCCTGGAGAAGTGAGACTTGGGCTTCTCCAAGCAAGAGTTGATAACCTACTGGGACTTGACTACATTCTCCTCATAATACTTCCTTGTCGGATCCATATCAAAAGCCACAACATGGGACCGATCAGGCATGTCAAAGGTCTAAGCTATGGATACAGGGTCAAAGTTTGCCACAATTCTTCCTTGAGGACCAATTATTCTTTGTGTACCCCTATCATAGTGCCTAGCACACTCAAGCACCAACTCATAACATTGGACCATAGAAGGAAATCCAGCCACATGTGCTAACCTAGACTCCAATGTCCTTCTGGCCAACAAAGGGAGATTATGTGCTGCCATCCCTGCCTTAAATTCTTTGTAGTCCCACATTCCAACATTTTTATCAGTGATCCCTAACCAGATGGAAGTTAGCCTGCTTTTTGGGATTCTACTCTTTATATCCATCTTAACTTTCTCTACCTTGGAGATAGCTGAACCTTCAATATTTGGATCCATTGCCTTTCCCTTGCTCTACCCACCAACAAATTGACCTGATCCTGCCTGCAAACAATAAAGACACAAAAATAACATCCATGATAAGAAAAATTCCTAAAAGTCCATATCAAATCAACCATCTCAAATTTTGGGTTTTAGCCCCCCTCGCGGAATCCAGACTGGAGAGGAATTTTGGGGAAATCCAGACCAGGCAGAATCCAATGAAACAGGCATACAAATATCCTTATAATCATTTAATCAATCAATTTTAACCAAGGAATCACATGATATGCCCTAGCATAAGTTATTTTAACCATCAAATGCATAATCACCAAGAAAATCCTCCTACAACCACCAAATTCTTCATTCTCAACAAAACCTTAGAAAAATTTGCCTTAGATGGAAATCCCTGAGAATGGCAATAGTTTAAACATTCTGGGAAAATGAAGGAGTCAAGAACATTCGGGAAAATCCTGAGGGTGCAGATTTCAGCAAAGTCAATGCAACTCTACCACTTAAGCCCAATTTTGGGAAAATGAACAAGCAACAAACCCCAGAGAAATTCAGAGTTAGCAAAAATCCATGGGATAGGTAGAAATCCAAATTAAAGCACATTGCGAAGAACAAGGAAAAAATGGGAAATTGTAAAATTCTGGCAGATAGGGAATTCTGTGATGACACTCAAAGCCCAAATACCTACATTTTCTCTCAAGCTCACTCAAATTGATCGAATGATCACAAATTTGGGGATATGGAGTTTGACACCAGCTTGACCTAGAACTCCTATGTATCATCCCTCAATTCAAAACTCACCTCATAATAAAATGAGAGGGAATGGCCATGCCCTAGGTTGAAACCCCGAACGTCACCATGAATGTAGAGAATAAGCCCAGGCATAATTTGCTTGCCCGCAAGGATTTTATAGAAAGTTCGTAGAAAATACAAGCAAGATACCCTAGGATAAACTTGAAAGATAAGATCAAAACAACCACCCAGGAATGGCACTCAAACAAAATGGGAAAATCCCTTAAGCTTCAAAATATAAAACGCTAGACTGGTAGGACATGAACCCCCAAAACGCCCTGGAAGCACGTACATTCAATAGGCAAATGCAAAAGCAATGTGAATAGCATGAAAGCACACAAAATAATGCAATTCATCAAAAGAGAGAGACAACATTCGTGTACATACCATGGGGAAAGAGAAATCGAAACAAAGGAAGTCTGCAAGAAACCCCAAAGCTCAAACATAATGCAAATGGTGCTCAGGAAATCCAACTGCAACAGTTGAATCCACTCCCAAACACACAATCCAGCAATAACACTTAGGTTCAAGCACTCCAAATGAATAGGAAGCAAAAGATAAAACTCAGATGGCATAATACTTCCCATAAACCAATATAACAATGCTGAAGAAGTCGTGCAATCAAGCATTAATGCAATCGACAAGACAGTTTAAACCAAACCTGGGAATCCGACAAAGCAATGGACCCCGAAGAAATCCAGCCATAATGGATTTCCACAGATGACCAAAATCCCCATACCTTAAATGAAAATTAGTCGTCACCGGGCTCCGAAAGGAAACTGGGAAATTCCGCCAGGAGTGGATTTTCCCAAAAATAGTGAAAAACCTAGAATGAGCCCAAAACTTTAAGGTTTTCAATATAAATCATAAATGGACTATTCCAATAGGCAAGATGGACATCAAAGCACATTACCAAGAAAGAAAAACCCCAAAATAAAAGGCCAAGATACCAAAAATCAAAAACCAAAAAGAGCAAGAAAGAGGGTCCCTACTTTCAGTGGGGCGTGTGTGCAAAAACTACACAACACCCTCTTCTTCTTCAATGGGAGCTTTCCCCTTATCATTAATTATTCCCTTACCTTCAAGGTGGCCTAATATTTTCTCAAAATTCTAGGACACATGCTCCACCTTTTGTATAACATTATCAACGGGTATCTGCAGGATCATCATGGAAAAAATAGGCCCTTAAGTGGCGATGAAAATTCAAAAAATTAGAGTTAGGCAACTTGACGTAAAAATTTAAATAAGTTATCTATATTATTTCAAAAACATGTAAGAATTAAATCTATAGAAAATTTAATGTAGTTTCTAAACTACTAGGTTTATTTTTTTTTTTAAAAAATCTATTTGGTGAAAATTTGAAATTTTCATGCCGTAGTACTTAAATTTCAAGGAAAAAAATAAGAAGTAGGTTTCTGTCTGACCACCCTAACCACAATAAAATGATAATATTTGTTTATAAGATTTTAGATATAAGCAGAGGACTCATTTCCCGATGTGATGCATATATTTTTCTAAATTTTTTCCAAGTAAATAATTAATTAGGAATTTTTTATTACAACTTTTAAAAATTATAAAAATGTGTATGTCTGACCACCTTAACTTGGTCAAAACTTCATGAAATTCAATTTTCTTTTATTTAATCCTATATTATGTGAAGCATAGAATGTGACGCATGTTTTGGATTCAAAAAATGTGATACCGTTTGAAATATATAAATGTTTTTCAATCAACCTATCAATGAGGACTTTAGTCGTAATTCAAATAGAAAATGAATAATAATTATTTATTAAATTCAAAATAAAGCATAATTTATATTGGTGGAAAGCTAAGAATCTCCTTTAAAAACCCTTTTCATTTCATCAATTTTGGGTTAAAAAAAAGTCGTCAGCCACATGGGCCATAATATCACTTATATATCACCACTTTTTGGCCCATCATGATCCTGCACATACCCCAACCTCTAGAAAAATATTAAAATCAAGTTTTCCCTTCTTTATCTTCCTCTGCATCTTGTTGAAAGCAATCCATTTTTTCCTTTCTTCATTCCTATTGTAAAGGATCAAAAATATTTCTTATCGCATCTTTCGAGAATTGGAAGATGTGCACAAATTTATAACTTTTCTTTCTTTCCTTCAACCAGGCCATGAAGCCTTCAGGGTCATATATGATCCTTTCTACCGCTCTTTGCATGTAATAGGCTTTAATTATATCAATTATCTTATTCCAACCCACTTTTTTCATCACAAAATTAGAAAAGAATGTATACAAAGGAAATAGTGTTCCTTTTCCTTGATCCAATATATGTTTATTTTCCACACATCGAAGTTGCCAGATTACCTCTAGGACAATGAATTATTTCTGGTATATATCTTGGTAGCAAGTGGGGTCAAAAACTAGAACCATATACTCTTAAAATAGTATAATCAGGGCATAGGATAACATCTCCCCAATTGTGATCAACCCCTAGCTCAGGCCTTCTTTACTTAGGTCTCAAAAAATCATGGAGGGCCTTGGGAATCCTAGGTATATTTACAGCCAATGCTCCTTTCAATTATGTAGCAAACAAATTCTGAAATGTCACATAATCATATGTTCTACCATCCTTGTCTAAGAGTGTAGTCCAACATTGCACGAGAAAATCCAAATTACCCTCTTTCCTATCCAAAATCATATTTTTCCAAAAGTAAGGTGAACCTTTGAACAAAAACATATGCATCAACAATGAATACCAACTAAAACTTACTCCATCTTCTCCTTTCTTTAACCTTATCAAACCCTCATGAATATTTTCTATAAGAAACCCCGCATAGTCATACACAGTACAATATTGGGGGTGTTGAATATGGCCTACCATATACATCCATACCATAGGCATTCCCATGACAGAATTATAATGAATTATTTGAAAAATGGAGTAGAAGGTTTATAGGAAATAGGAAATAAAATAATTGATAGGGAAAGGTTCCTTATCAAATTTCCCTATTGTAATCTTTCGGCCTCCAATTTCAGCCAGATACCTTGGCAAGACATGAACTCTTAATGCAATATTAATGTTATCATATTCCTTCTTGAGGAAGATTTCATTAATCTTAGGGATTTCATTGTTCCACTCAATGAGTCTTAATACAAGAGAAAATTCCTCCTTGGTAATTTTAACCTTTTCCTTCCCATCATAATTCCTTATTGTCCTTGTGACTGGATCATAATTGTTGGCTAATACTTTGAGTAAATCAACATCCATGTGAACATTTAGGATAGTCAAATTTCCTAGATGACAATTCTAAGGGTTGCCTATTGGAATACCCATGTTTCTATTTCTAAACAATACAAAGAACAATTCCCATCTTGTATAAGGTACTTTAGCATCATTTATGGAATTATTCTTTTCAATCAAATCCCCAACTACTTGTTGTCCCCTAAGAATTAGATGACCCTTAGGTTTTTCACTAGTTGAGGGTGGTAATTGGTCTGTAAGATATTTATTCAAAGGCCTCTTGGGTACATAATTCTCTCCTTTAGACAAGGATGCTTCTGACTATGCTTTGGGGGCCATGACACAAAAGATAGTACACAATAGGGTTTTTGGCTTCTCAGAACAAAAATTTCAGCTTATGTAAGGGTTCATATCTAACTATGATAATGTAGGACTAACCAATTCTTCTTAATGAACATCAAACCTTAAAATGCATCACCAACAGAAACCATAATTGACTTAGAAGCTTGGGAAACACAATCTATCAATAATTTTGGCGAAGAGGTAGTAATTAACTTACTGGTTCTTTTGCAAGATGATAACCCTAGCCTCAACATCTAAGAAGCATAAAAATTGCAGTACGAGCTCTCCAAGTGTCTAGAATGTCCTTAAAAATACTTAATTGTGCTTTTAAGACATGTTTTAAGGGTATGTGCAAGATCATCATGGAAAAAATAGACCCTCAAGTGGCAATAAAATTCAATAAATCAGAGTTAGGCAACTTGACGTATAAATTTGAATAAATTATCTATATTATTTCAAAAATATGTAAGAATATAGTCTGTAGAAAATTGAAAGTAGTTTATAAACTACTAGGTTTATTTTATTTTTTAAAAATCTATTTGGTGAAAATTTTAAATTTCAATGTAGTGGTACTTCAATTTTAGGGAAAAAATAAGAAGTAGGTGTTTGTCTGACCACCCTAACCACAATAAAATGATGATTTATTTTTATAAGATTTTAGATATAAGTAGGGGACTCATGTACCAATGTGATGCATATTTTTTTGTAATTTTTTTCCAAGTAAATAATTAATTATGATTTTTTTTATTACAACTTAAAAAAAATATAAAAACACATATGTCTGACCACCTTAACTTGGTCAAAACTTCATGAAATTTAGTTCTTTTTTTTTAATCCTATAGTATGTGAAGCATAGAATGTGACACATGTTTTGGATTCAAAAAATGTGATATCATTTGAAAGCTATAGATTTTTTTCAATCAACCTATCAATCAGGACTTTAGTCGTAATTCAAATAGAAAGTAAATAATTATTATTTATTAAATTCAAAGTAAAGCATAATTTATATTGGTGGAAAGTTGAGAATATCCTTTAAAAACCCTTTTTATTTCATCAATTTTGGGTAAAAAAAGAGTCGTCAACCACATGGGCCATCATATAACTTAGATATCACCACTTTTTGGCCCATCATGATCCTACACATACCTTTAATAGTTATACAATCTTCTGCTTTGGCCACTCAATATCCTTTCCATTATAAAGGCTTGCTCACATTAACTAGAATGACTCACTTTCCCTCAAGTTGATTTTTGAATGTTAGTCGTTGATCGCATGGACAGATTAATTGATGAATTATCCAGATTTAATCATCTTGATTTAAAAAACCTGACTGTATGCAATCGTAATATTTATTAAATGCTAATAAGCCATATGGAACCACTTGCTAATGTTTCATGAGCCTCGCCATTCCTTTATCATTGTAGCCAGAATCCACGTGTCCTCTTTCCCTCACCCCCATGTTTCTTAAACCGTGTGCATCTTTTATCAATGGGGAGATGGGGAGAGGTCTAGATTAAATCACATTGCTTCTACTTACTCACATCTTAGTCATAACCACTTTCCTACAACCTTAATCCTCTTATAACATTGATGGTCTAGATTAAAAGATCTTAAAACATGTGCACCATACCTACATTAGTAGCACATCCTTTATTGTTCCACGTCAAAATATTTGATTAATATTTTCCTTTTACTTTAATGCTTCCACGTCCTCTACATTATTCCACATGGCAATCACTTGCTTCCCCATTGATAACTTGTAAGTGAATGAGGGACTTGAATGGGATATCAAGGAGAGATCATGATTGACCCACATCACCTACTATTGATTGTCGATCTTCTTCTTTAGTTTTACCTGCTAATATTGGGCCCACCATTGGACTTGACACATGGTGACCACCCACCAATCCATGAGATTATTTTAATGAATAATAAACATCAACAGGCATGCGGGGGATGGTCTAGATGCTACCACATGATTTATCGACCGCCGTTGATTTCCTTTGATACCGCTTGCAGCCTTGAATAAAGGTATTGGGCCCACAAGACATGTGGCTTGATTCCACCGGCTCTTGTGAATAAAATATTGAGCAATAAAATAGAATGGGCACATAAGGAATGGTCAAGATCCCTTCTCAACTATTAGATGATCATCATAAACTTTCATTCTACACATGCCAAATTTGTTAGTTCTTAAAATGGGGCTATAACTAGGCCTACAAAACTTTACCCTAGAGAAATAAAGACTTAAGACTTAAGTCTTTAAACATGAAAATATTTGACCTGACTATGGTAAAAAATAAAATTACTAGCTTGCGGATGGTGATCAATAGCTCTAACCCAAGGGGACGGTGTGGACAACAATTTTAATAGCTCAAGACACAACTTAAGTGACCGGTAACCGGGTATATAGGTCAATGAAGGATTATAACATTCAACATTCATGCCAATACAAATTTTGAAAAGAGGATTTTTAACCTAAAAATCCAGGCCATACCCTTAAGCATATAAGCACAAAAATATGACAAAGCAAGACACCACAAACTTTTTAAAAAAAATTAGGAGCTCTACCAATTGTAAAGGGTTCTTCCTTCAATTCTCTACAAAGACATGATATATTTTTTACATATTTTCTATTGTAACATGCTTCAAGACTTTGATTAATGAAATTTTATCATCTATACCTCTCTTCAATTTTGTTATGTTGTGAAGAGTAACTTTCCTTCATGTTTGAATGTATGCTCTATATTTTTTGTTTATATTTTATTTTAAAATGTATTTATAAGGATAACTATGGAGTCCTTCTTCCCTCTTAATACTTATGAAACCCTAATCTTCACATTAACACTTAAGGGCTAGTAGAACATAAAGACTGTATGAGTTTTCTTAACATCTTCATTGCTTATCTATCTTGTAGTAAGTAGGAAGAAAGACATTTTGATCTTGGTCCATCAACATTCTTTTATTTTCTATATTCTTTGTTTCCTCTTATAATTTTATAGAATAGGAATAGCTTAGGGTTGTTCAGTTTGTAGATAGATAAAAATCATGTACTTAGATTAGAAAGGATCCAACCTTCTCTAAAGGTTTGATCTCATTTTTAAGGCTTGAAAGCTTGAGAGAATCCACATATTTCACTAGTCTATTGAATACAACATTCACATAAGGGTGTAGTTCATATTACCAATAATTTTATGCATGCTTTATGGGACTAGTTTAATGTTATCTACCTCATCACACTAAAGGGTGGTGCTACTCTTAGCATATTCAACCTTAAATGGATATCTTATAAGTACTTGTTGACTTTTTTGGATAAACTTATAAATTTTAGCTCTAGATCAAACACCAAATTTCATGCCAAAGATTCATACTAGAGCACCTTCAAGAGGTAATTTTAGTACACAGCTATAATGTTTTACTTGAAGAAGAATAACTAGAAAATATTTATCTCCATAAAGGAGAAGAGATATAAGTTCCACAACACCATATCCTAGGCCTCAATCTACATCTCCATTCAGTAGATTATCATATCTAGAACACACACTATATAAATTAAATAGAACACCATGTTTCAAATGGATACACCTAGAAATCAATTTTTTTCAACATTTAATATTAGTAGCCCACTTTTTCTATCCCAAAGAGATGACATATTAGTGAAAACCTTCAAAAAAAATCCTTATTTTATTGGTGAGACAACCACTACCACAATAGAGCGCATTCAAGATATGGCTATTTTTTTCTCAATCCATAGTATTAGAAAGGATTTAATTCAATTGTGAGAATATTATCCACATAATTAAAAAGTAAATCCCTATAGTGGTACATGCGTTAAAAGCCCAATTCCATTCGCAACTAGGATGAGCTAGGTGAAAAACGCTATGAATAGTTTAAAGACAAAAATGATCACCTATCACTTGTGGAGAAACATATGAAAATAAGGAGAGCTCCCCATGAATTCATGGGATATTTTAACATTATATTTCAAAATACTTGGTACATAATCCATGCCTTAATGAAACCATCTCGCAACCATAACTTCTTGTATTATCTAAGAGCTCTTAATAATGTTGTAACAATGATAATACAATCTATGGGAGAGAAAATCTTGTCAAATACATATGGCATTTCCATCAAGGTAGAAAAATATTTAATTCAAGCTAGTAAAATAGTCCCAAGGCTACCAATGCCTTTATTCCCAAAATGTCCACCTCAACAACTCACATTGGCTCCTCTCCTAATTACATCAACTATTCAACCATCAAACTTTTATGAATCTTAAAATGAGTTGAATGAGGTTAAGACTCTATTTCAAAATTTTGGTAATGAATTAGTGGCCTTAAAAAGGAAACAAGCTCAAAATAATAGACCTTACTAGCCTTTGAACAAAAAATACCAATAAAATAGGTATTTGTTTCAAGGGAATAATCAATTGAATTATGTCAAGCTATTGAGTACCATTAATCATAATTTCATAGGCACTTAATATATTGTTTCAATGAAAAACAATTTATCTCAAGAGCATGAATAGTTATACCCACAAAATCATCCACACACCCAAAATTGGTGTCAGAATGGAGAGTTTTTGATAACTTTAATGATCCAAATTGAAACACCAACTTTAGTACATTAGGTTGATGCACATCAAGAAATTTTAGTAGGAAAGATCACAAAATAAGATGAATTACTCAATTTAATTGGAATGAGGTGAATATTGCAACCTAAATCAACCAAATGTCGATGAAATAGCCCAAAATAGAAGGTTAAAGAAAAGATCAATAGAGAGTGGAATATATCCCATAGTTGATCAAATATCAACTTCACAACTATCCCGAGGGACTACACAAGTAATTTTAGTATGTAAGAGAACTGTGCTATAACCAAATAATATAATTGGTAACCCTATAACAAGGCATAAGAGCAACCTTAGTCCAATCAGTCAACAATGTTGGACCTTATTGTTCCATAAGGATATCCAACCTCCTTTCAATATTGTGGATCAAATTAAGAAGGCCAACTTGAGAGTCACCATGTGGGAAAATTTATCTATCCCATCTCAAAGGGATTCACTACAAGAATCCCTAGAAGGACTCAACCAAATAGGTGGTGTCAAATTAAAAAAGGGAACAACAGTTTTAATTAGCCTAGTGCAACCTAAAGAAGAGGTGAATTCAAGTAAAATTAGTAAGATTCCTCTCTTTTATATTTCTTTATTAATTGAAGGTTATATAGTCCATAATTATATGATATATAGTGGGGCTTGTAAAAATTTATGCCCAAGAAAGTAGTTGATATTATATATATTAAATATGAGCCAGTAAATAAGGGAGTTATGTGATTGGATGAAACTATTGTCAAGATAGATGGAGTCATCAAAGATTAAATGTTAACCTTGCATGCATGATCTGACAAAACTGTGTTGCAAGATATATCAGTAATAAACCTCACTTAATTTTCTCCATCTATTTATTCAAGTATTTTACTACAAAAATTGGTGGGTACCTATCTTTTGATTGGTACTACATTCTATTTAAAACAAAATATATTACTAAAGTAACCATAAAAGTAGATCCAATTTCTAAAGATGACATTGATCCCTATACTTCTAGTCCCATAAATATAAATTACACATTGCATGACCAAGGAGTGTGTATATTATTCATGAAGTTGCAACTCATTTTTAAGAGGTGCTTGATTTCTTGTTGGATGAATGGGGAAATTCCTTTTAATTTGATCCATATATTGAGATATAAGGAACCAGCTTAGGCACATATTGCATACATAAAGAGGATACTCCTATCTCTAATATCATGAAGGCTTGAGAAGATATAGATGTAATTTGTAGGAAAAATGGATCTAATATTTAAATAATACTTTCAACCTACAACATTTAGGGGACATAAAAATGATCATGAAAGACTAATTGGCTATTATCCTTAAGGAAGATCTAGAATGGATAATTAGGGTTTTGGTCCCCTTTTGGGTTGTATTAGGATGTGATTTGATTTGATGTGTGTGATCTTGTAAATGTAGACTAGTTTAAATATTCAACTACAAAGAAATAATGTAAATTCAGATAAACTAGTGACAAAAATATATAATGTGTTACACAAGAGGCTACCATTGCATCAAAATATTGACTTGTTAATACCTGATACAACCTTTAAATTTATACAAGACCCAAGATCCACATGAGGTGGTTAAGCTATGCCACTAACCCAAGCTCCATGTTGCACAACATAAGGAGACCAAGGGAAAAACTCTTGCAACAATCTCCCCTAATGAAAGTGAGGGGCTTGAATTTGTGACGTCGGCTTTGATACCAATTGTTGCACAGGCGACTTTCATTGCACCAAAATATTGACCTATTAATGCTTGATACAACTGCTAGATTTATACAAGATCCAAGATCCATAAGAGGTGGTTAAGCCATGTCACAATCCCAAGTGCCATGTTGTACATCACAAGGAGACCAAGGGAAAAACTCTTGCAACATAATGTAGAGATAGATGAACCTATCATCAAAATTTTATCTCAAACTATTTGGTTAGGGGTGTGAACATCCTAGAATAAGATCAATTCTTTCTAGAATCTCAAAATAGGTACAAGTGTTTTATATTTTGTGGGTGCCTCCTTATTGGACTTAGTTTCAAAAAAAATTGTTGATGAATAATTTATCTTGTCCTAATTTTTCAAACTAAATTGCTTTCATGCCCGATCTTGCAATTAGGTCTTCAATCTTATCCAAGCCCACTTCATATCTATCACCTACATGAAAGAGAGGAGAAGAAGGATTGTGTTGTATATAGGGTTTCCTATGTCAAACCACATTTCAATGTTTCCACCTCCACAATGGCTATGATAATGTTGGATAAAGAGTTCTTACCCTAGGACAAGTAAAGGAAAAAGGATAAAAATAAATGATAAGTTACAAGTGGTACAACTTACCTTTTAGATATGATTTCATTGATGGATTAAGTCCTGATGTACATCTCTGATGCAGGAGCATCCAGTGGTGTAAGGGCAATCCTACATCACCCAAAAATATATTTACTTTCATTTAGAGTTTTGTATATGTTTTTGCATTTCTGGATACCCTTTTCGTTGAAGAAGAATTCCCAACTTTCAGAACTATTTTTTTGCTTTTTCTACTCGACTGCTATTTTTAGCAGGTATGATTTTGAAGGCGTGAGGAGACAGAAATTTAAGGGAAGCTTCAGGACATAATAATAAACCCTTTGGTGAAAGAATCAGGCGAAGATCATTCCCGGTTCAAAAGTTATTCAAGTTTCAGCTTCTGCTTTTTGCCCTACAAAATCTTTGGAGCTAATTTTCAAGGACTTAAAGGCTTTGGATGGGCCCGAAAATTGGCAAAAAACGAAAATGGGTAGCTTTTAGGCGCCACTTTTCAGCACTTCATTTTCACAAGACCTTTTTGAAAAGGTATTATCATTGAAGATTCGACGGTTAGATCTTGAGTTAGGGCTTCCGGAAGTTTGTGCATAATTAGAATGTTGTTTTTGGCTCCAAACGGAGAATTGGGCTATTTATGGGGTAGTTTCTGATTTTTGTGGGTAGTTTTTGGGAAAGAAGATCGCATGTTGCGAATAGGGGAATTCTGTAATTTCTTTTCTGTAATTTGCATGTATTGCAGAACTCGAGGATTGGAGATCCTCTGCATGTAAGAATTTCATACTTTGAAAATAATAAGATTTGTTAGTTTTTTCTGTGTGATTTTCTATGTCTTGGGTTGCACCCATATCAAGTGGTATCAGAGCGGGTTTTCTTGAGCATGTGGACAGATCGCCGATCGTGAGGCAGTTCGCACCAAGACTGTGGTTATGGGTTCAAGATATTCAAGATGCCTCCAAGAGTGGCGCGTGGTAGGCAAGGTGGTGCCAAAAATGCTGTTGGAAGAGATCCATTAGCGGCCAAGGGTTTTAGAGCCCTTCAGAGACAAATTAATGCATTACAAAGAGAGTTAAGAAGAGGGGTAAACCCGAGAAGGGGAGAAGAAAGTGAGGATGAAGAAGAGGTAGAAGATTTGGATGTAGAAGAGGAAGAAGAAGCTATTGATCAAGATCAAATGCGGCTGATAAGGGCCATTTCGAAGATTGGAAAAAGACCTAGAGTAGAAGTTCCCAATTTTTCTGGTAGTTTGAACCCGGAAGAGTTGATTGATTGGATCAACGAGTTGGAAGAGTATTTTGAGTATGAAGAAGTAGAGGACCCAGATCAGGTTAAGTTTGCAAAAACGAAGCTGAAGGGCCATGCTAGTATCTGGTGGAAAGAGGTCCAACTAGAAAGAAATAAGAGAGAAAAGGGAAAGATCACCAGATGGGATCGCATGGTGGAGAAACTGAAGAAGAAGTTCATGCCAATGGACTATGAGTTAGATCTATTGAAGAAATTGCAAGGGTTGAAGCAAGGAAGTAGATCTGTGAAAGAATACACAAAAGATTTTTACAAGATAATCATCAGAACGGGACATGCAGAGGCCAACAAGGAAAAGGTAGCCCGTTATCTTAATGGGTTACGATCGAGCATTCAAGAGGAGCTAAGCTTGGTCAGAATGGCCACCATTGAGGATGCTTACCAATTTTTGCTAAGAATTGAAGAGAAGCTGAACAAAAGATTTGACAGTAAGCAAAAAGGACAAGGAGGTCAAAGCGGAAGGGGTATCGAAGGATCTTTTGGAAGCCAAAATGAGGATGAGAAGAAAAGTGAAGATGTGGGTACCAGTCGAAGCCAGAGGAATGATAACTTCTACCGCCCACATGATCAGAATGGTGGTGATCAAAGAGGTAGAGGACGAGGAAGATTTGGGCAAGGACCCAGAAGGAGTGGTTTCAGAGGAACTTGTTTCCGATGTGGTGAAGAAGGGCATCGAGCCTATGAATGTCCACAATACCAAGGAAGGACAGACAAAAGGCTAGAAGGTCGTGCAAGAGTTGCGCATGTAGATGAGGAGGCTCAATCTGAGCATTCAAATGATGCTAAAAGGGGAGAATCCCTAGTGGTTAGAAGAGACCTAGTGACTGAAGAGAAGGAGCCAGAACAAAGGAAGAATCTGTTTTACGCAAGGTGCAAGTGTGAAGACAAATGTTGTGATGTCATTATTGATGGTGGGAGCACTGATAATCTAGTGTCGGAAGAAATGGTTACAAAGTTGAAGCTGAAGAGGGAAAGGCATCCACATCCATATCGGATTGCCTGGTTGCAGAAAGACCACAAAGTTCTAGTCAATGAGCAGTGCCTGGTGAAGTTCAAGATCAGAAGCTATCGTGATGAGGTACTCTGTGATATCATCTCCATGGATGCATGTCACATATTTTTGGGGAGGCCATGGTAGTTTGATAGGTGAGTTGTACATGATGGCCATGTGAATACTTATTCCCTGTTGAAGGATGGAGTCCGCCGTAAGTTGAAACCCCTAAAGAAGGCTGAAGAAAAGGTATGCAGTAGTGCTAGAATTTGTTATGTTGATGGAAGGAAATTTTTAGAAGGCATGAAACATGAGCGTGTGTGTTATGCATTAATTCGTAAAATGGATAAGGAGGGTAGTGAGAAGGTTCCAGTAGAAGTTTATGGGTTATTGAATGAGTTTCAGGATATTGTTTCTGATAATGTACCTGAGGGTTTACCACCAATGAGGAAGATTAGTCATCAGATTGACTTGATCCCAGGAGCCAGTTTGCCGAATAAGGCAGCTCATAGAATGACTCCTGCAAAAAATGAGGAGTTAAATAGACAAGTTGAGGAGTTGTTGAGAAAGGGTTTGATTCGAGAGAGTCTAAGTCCATATGTAGTACGTGCAGTACTAGCACCAAAGAAGGATGGGGAGTGGAGGATGTGTACAGACTCTCAGGCCATAAACAAGATAACAATCAAGTATAGATTTCCCCTGCCAAGGATGGATGACCTGATGGACTGTTTGAGTGGAGCTCAGTACTTCACAAAGATTGATCTGAAGAGTGGATATCACCAGATTCGGATTCGAGAGGGAGATGAATGGAAGACCGCCTTCAAGACCAAAGAGGGCCTGTACAAGTGGTTAGTCATTCCTTTTGGGCTAACCAATGCACCGAGCACATTCATGCGGCTCATGAATGAGGTACTGAAAGAGTTCCTAGGAAGCTTTGTTATTGTGTATTTAGATGATATTTTGATATTCAGTAAGTCACTGGATGAGCATATAATGCATATTGGTAGAGTCTTTGAGAAGTTAAGAGAAGAGAAATTGCTGATTAATCTGAAGAAGTGTAGTTTTGTGAAGAAGGAGTTAGTGTACTTGGGGTTTGTTGTCTCGACAGAAGGTCTCAAGATGGACCCAGAGAAGGTGAAGGCTATTCTGGAATGGCCTACCCCAAGAACTGCTACTGAGGTGAGATCTTTCCATGGTTTGGCCAGCTTTTACAGAAAGTTTATTAGAAACTTCTGTAGTATTTGTGCACCCCTAACTGAAACAATGAGAGGGGATAGAAAAGAGTTCAAGTGGAGCACTAGAGTAGCAAGAAGTTTTGATCTATTGAAGCAGAAGGTGACAGAACAACCTGTTTTGGCTCTCCCAAATTTCAATAAGGTGTTTCAGGTAGATTATGATGCCAGTGGTTGTGCCATTGGAGCAGTGTTAAGCTAGGAAGGTAAGCCCATTGCCTATTTCAGTGAAAAGCTAAATGATGCAAAGAGAAAGCACTCTGTATATGACTAGGAATTTTATGCAATAGTTCAAGCATTAAAGAAATGGAGGCATTATTTGTTGTCGAAGGAATTTTTTATGTATACTGATCATCAAGCATTGCAGTACCTGAGTAGTTAGGGAAAATTAAATCAGATGCATATGAAATGGGTAGAATTTTTGCAGATTTATACCTTTGTTTTAAAGCATAGGAGTGGGAAGTCAAATAGGGTTGCAGATGCCTTAAGTAGGAGGCATACATTGTTGATAGAAATGTAGATTGAGGTGCTTGGGTTCAATGAACTCAAGACATTGTACCTGAATGATCCTAATTTTGCAGAGGCTTGGAAAGCTTGCAAGGAACCTGTGATAGTTGACAGGACAAAGTGGCTGGATTTCCTAATTCAAGAAGGCATGTTGTTTAAGGGAAGTCAATTGTGTATTCCAAGGAGTTCCATGAGGGAGAATCTAATAAAGGAGAAGCACAGTGGAGGAATGGTAGGACATTTTGGTTGGGATAAGACCATTTCTATTATCAGTGAGCATTATTATTGGCCTCAGTTATCACAAGATGTGAAGAAGTTTGTTTAGAGTTGCAAGGTATGTCAAATGGCTAAAGGATTGAGTCAGAATACAGGGTTGTATTAGCCCTTACCTATGCTAGAGAGGCCGTGGGAGGATATAAGTATGGACTTTGTTCTTGGTTTGCCGAGGACACAAAAGAGGGAATGATTCAATATTTGTGGTGGTTGACAGGTTTTTGAAGATGGCACATTTCATCCCATGCCAGAAGACCCATGATGCAGTCCACATTGCTGACTTGTTCTTCAGAGAGGTGGTGAGGCTACATGGTTTTCCAAAGAGTATAGTCTCAGATCGTGACACAAAATTTGTTGGATACTTTTGGAGGACCTTGTGGAAGAAGTTGAAAACAGAGTTGAAGTTTAGTTCTACACACCATCCCCAGACCGATGGGCAGACTGAGGTTGTGAATAGAAGTCTGGGTAACCTACTGAGATGCTTGGTAGGAGATTAACCAAAGGGATGGGACTTGATCTTACCCCAGGCAAAATTTGCTTACAACAATTCTGTTAATAGAAGCACTGGTAGATCACCATTCCAGATTGTGTATGGAAGTAGTCTTAGGACTGCTCCAGAATTGAGAAAGATGGACCAAGAGAAGAAGACAAGTGCTGAAGCTAAAGACTTTGCAAAACACATCAAGAATATGCATGAGAAGGTAAAATAACACATTAAAAAGATGAATATGCAGTATAAGGCTAAGGTAGATCAAAAGAGGAGGTATAAGGAGTTTCAGATTGGTGATGAAGTGATGGTCCACTTGAAGAGAGAAAGGTTTCCAGTAGGAACCTATAACAAATTGAAGATGAAGAAGTTTGGTCCTTGTAAAATTTTGAAGAGGCATGATTTAGGGAATGCATATGAGGTAGAGTTGCCAGATGGATTCAACATTTCCCTTGTGTTCAACATCGCAGATTTGACAGAATATCATGAGGGTGGCGTAGAGGAAGTACCAGTAATGGAACAGTGTGGTATTCCAGCACCTACTTCAGAAAAGGAGGAGATCGAAGAAATCTTGGATAGCCGTGTGGGAAGGAGTACTAGAAACAGGCAGTATGAAGAATATTTGGTGAAATGGAGAGGAAGGCTTGTGGAAGATTCATCTTGGTCATCTAAGGTAGAGGTTGACCATTTGAGTTTTCCTCAACCATCTGAGAAGTGACAGGGTCACTTTTCAAATTACCTTGGGTGTCTGATGCAGGAGCATCCAGTGGTGTATGGGTAATCCTACATCACCCAAAAATATATTTACTTTCATTTAGAGTTTTGTATATGTTTTTGCATTTCTGGATTCCCTTTTCGTCGAAGAAGAATTCCCAACTTTCAAAACTGCTTTTCTGCTTTTTCTGCTCAACTGCTATTTTTAGCAGGTATGATTTTGAAGGCGTGAGGAGATAGAAATTTAAGGGAAGCTTCAAGATAGAATAATAAACACTTTGGTGAAAGAATCAGGCAAAGATCATTCCCGGTTCAAAAGTTATTCAAGTTTCAGTTTTTGCTTTTTGCCCTACAAAATCTTCAGAGCTAATTTTGAGGGACTTAAAGGCTTCGGATGGGCCCGAAAATTGGCGGAAAACAAAAATGGTTAACCTTTAGGCCCCACTTTCCAACACTTCATTTTCGCAAGACCTTTCCAAAAAGGTATTATCATTGAAGATCCAACAGTTAGATCTTGAGTTAGGGCTTCCAGAAGTTTGTGCATAATTAGAATGTTGTTTTTGGCTCCAAATGGAGAATTGGGCTATTTATGGGGTAGTTTCTGATTTTTTTGGGTAGTTTTTGGGAAAGAAGATCGCATGTTGCGAATAGGGGAATTTCGTAATTTCTTTTCTGTAATTTGCATGTATTGCAGAACTCGAGGATTGGAGATCCTCTGCATGTAAGAATTTCATACTTTGAAAATAATAAGATTTGTTAATTTTTTCAAGGTGATTTTCTATGTCTTGGGTTTCACCCTCATCAATCTCATACAAGGATGATTTGATTTTTTATAGAAGATCCTAAAGGTATTAGTACTCAAAAAACAATGAACATAAAACATGATAATCTTACTTATGAACTTGGTGATTCATTGCTAATATGAATCTTGACTAATGAAAGTGTTATAAAAATGTTACTTATTATTCTCCTGATATGTAACTTTCCAAACATGAATTAATTTAATTTTGAAAAAATTTAAACAAAATAAAATTTCAACCTTGATATGTAACTTTTAATTGTAATTATTTTCCTACTATGTTATACATTTTGTGTAAATTCCCATACAATAAAAATAAGCAATGTGCCTACCAAACCTATGGATCGAATGGCTAGTTATACTATATGCTAAGAGTAATGTAAGATATAAACTAGTTATAATGAAACTCTAGGAAATTGACTTCTACAACACAATTATCATTCAATACCAAGTCCATGTATCTTACTATCTCACTTGTTGATAATGATTGATAACAATCTATTTTAGTATATTAAATGCATGACATATCACAATGTTGTCCCACAATAATGTGTGGTGCAAGTATGCCACATTTTCACATGACTTACTACTTTACTATTAAATCTAATAGACTTCCATAAAATGGAAAATCCAACAAAATCCAAAAATTTATAGTTTGTTATATTTCTTGATGTTAATATCTCTTACAATATTTGAAGGCACAAACCTACAAGAGATACCAATCCCTTCTTATATAATTGTGAGAACCAAACCATTGTAGACACCAAGCCCCACTTGTAGATTTTGTAGCCACCAACCCACTAAGGACATGAATCCCTGCAACTGAGAACCAACTCAACAAGAGATTACAATCTCTTTGATATGAGACACCAACCTTGTTAATATGGGGCACTAACCTCTCCAATATGAGGCATCGACCTCTTTAATATAATCGTATATTCTTAAGAAGAAATATTCTTTACAAATAGCCTAAATAATGATCTCCTTGTGTATTCTCTTCAAAATATTCACACATAAAACTTTATTTATTCTATTTCTTAAATATTCATGCACAAATATACATATATTCTTCTTCTTAAATATTCATACACAAATCTGCATATATTCATCTTCTTAAATCTCCTTGTTCTTGATTGATATTTCTTTTTGTTTCACACACTTCCCTTCTTCACAAATCTTCTTGTATGATATTACATTTATTCCACTCTCCTCACACATTTCTTATTCCTTTTTATTTCTTCATATTCCTATGAAGTGATAAATCCTTTTGAAGATAATGACCCTTCAAATAGTCATGAATCTTCTTAAATTACCCTTTAACACATATCCACAATAATACGTTTTTACCCTCCAGACACATCTCTCTTGAATATAGATCTTAATTTCTATTCCACACATATATGTTTATATATTTACATCTCAATAAAGAGTTGTATCTCTTTGAAAAGAGATACTTTTTGTTAAGACTAATTGGTTCCTTTTAATAATTATTTTCTCCTTTATATTTCTACTTAATGGTTTTGTTTGAATGATCTATTAGTTTATTATGATTCAATGTTTATATCTCTTCAAAATCTCTTTCGACTATTCTTAACAAAATTTTCAATTAATAATATTCATTCAATTCAGTCTTCTATATTCATCTTATTTACTCCATGCTACATATTCTAATTCCATACAACTCTTCTTTGAATGATAAAACCTTCCTCCATTTTTTATTCCTCACACTCTTGAATGTTAAAACTTTTCCACAGGTAACATATCATCGAATGACTTCTCTTATATATATTGTCTCATCATGAGACACAACCCTTCACCATACCCTTATG
The DNA here is from genome assembly GCA_007115665.2 of Sequoiadendron giganteum. Lineage (NCBI taxonomy): Eukaryota > Viridiplantae > Streptophyta > Pinopsida > Cupressales > Cupressaceae > Sequoiadendron > Sequoiadendron giganteum. The sequence goes on along the minus strand of CM021104.1, from coordinate 41,891,609 downwards.
AATTTTGGTTAAAAAATATTTATTTATTTAATTATTATTTTTATCATATAAGAAGCACTTAATAATTAATCTTCTATTCATTTCCTTCTTCATCATTGCTACATGATTCATCTCATTATTGATATATATTGTGTTGCTCCACTCACACACTTCATCTTTTATCCACTCTTCAAGATTAATATGATTTTACTTGGTCTTCAAACATCAATTAGTGGCATTTTTCCTTTGTCCATCATACAATTTATTCTATTGACAAAGTGCTCTTCTTACCTTTGACATCAATGACAATATTATAATAATCTCTAATACTCTTTTGACATCAATGACAGTCAATTCTAACACCATCTCTCTACACTCAACTTAGGAATCACAGTATTTAACAATCAAATAGTTAGTAGAAAATTTAAACTTTATCACTAGAAAAAAAAGGGTAATTAGTGAAGTCCATTTATTTTCTAAATATTGAATAAACTGAAATTCACTAAAGGAACTAGAATTATTGAATAGTATAAAGGTGTATATTTATTTCCAAGACCTTAGATTCTTTGTACACCATCATGTACAAGAATTTTTTGAGTCATTTTATACATTTTAACATATATTTTAATAGGTGATAGTAAGAGTGCCACCAATTCAGCGAAAATGAGCAAGCACAGTAAGGGAAAAATTTGTGAAGCAATAGATGGGAATGATAGTAGGAAAGAAATTACTAAGGATGCTAAGGGGAGAATGGATTCAAAGGATACATGTGAGCTTAGAAATATATTTGAAGAGGTGGACAAGAGGTCTTCAAATGGCTCGATGAAGGGAATACTCCCCAATATTGTTGTCAAGAACATTGACATTTTAATTATAGATGATGTTAGGGATCTGGTTATTCCTAATGTTATGCTCAATTCTAAAGAGCTACACATTAAGAAGATGGTGATGATTGCCAAGTTCATATGAATTTGGCCAACCATGGCTTAAATCAAGTAATAGTGTGATCAAATATGGAAAGGCTCCATCCCACACATAAGTCTCCTATCATTAGGGTTTGGAACGATGGTATTCCCAAACTAATTAGTGAGGGATTTGGTTACGAATGGTTTCTATGGTTCATGGGGATAGTTGGACTATATACGTAGGCTTGAACCATGGGCTTCATCCCACGTGAAGAAAAAAATTGCAAGGATTCGATCTTGGTCAAGTTACCCATCATTCCTTGGGAGCTACAAATTGAAGAAATCTTCAAACTTATTGGTAATTCACTAAGTGGATTCATTTTTAGTGATTGGATTATGGTTTATGGAAAGGTAATTGAGGGATTCAAAATATGTATGTGGATCGACCGTAGTGTGTTAATCTAACTTTCACTCTAGATCTCCTCTACTTTGGGGGTGTGGATGCAGTTGCTAGATTATGAGTGACTACCCATTAGGTTTTTTAGATGTGGGAAAGCAGGTCATAAATCTAGGGATTCATCCTTAGACATTCAATGAAAGGGATCACTTTCCGTCTTGATTTGTGTTTGTATATTTAGGTGGAAAAAATCTAGAAGATCTCTTGAAGAGAAAAATTTGGAGAACTTGTCAAAGTTACAATAGTTGTCATAAAAGTTATCATCTCATAGAAACTCACTTACAAAAATTATTTCCACCTTCCAAAACTTGAAACTTGGACACATTGGAAGATTTGGATCTGCATCAGAGGCTCCTAAAATTTGCAAAAAAACCATACTTAGGACCCATTCACCCTGAGGTGAATGAGTCCTAGACAAACTTTGGAAACTAACTTTTTGTGAAAGGTACATTCAGATCTTCCCCTCTCTAATCTACATTTTATTTTCTTGTTCTATCTGTATTATTTTAATCTTACTATTCCAAGTGTTAGAGTATAATTTGGTGTTGATTTACTATTTTTAGTTTTTCTCCCCAAAGTGTTGTTTGACCAAGACCCTTTTCCTGACACAAAAAGGAAATTTGTAGATTCACACTTTGACTTGATTCACCTAAGGTTTGATAGTCATTTCATTGGGTGGATTTCATTTCCTAATGAATTGAGGAATAATAGGTCCATTATACCTCACATTTTATCTGCCCAAACATAAACCCTATTTTTTTCTTCTTTTCATTTTTGTGAACCTAAATTTTGAACATTGTATTTTTTTGATTTTGGAGTCCATTTTCACCCTATATCTAAATATTGCATTCATTTGCATTTCATTACATTTAATTGAATATTATTTAGGGTTGTTTAAATTGCATTATTTTTCATCTTATTTGGGGCTTTCATATTGCATGTTTGCATCTTTTAAATTTTGAAAAATACAAAAAAAAAAAGTCATTTTGCAAAGTATTTGAATAATATTGCATCATAATTTATTTACATTTGAAAATTGAATTGAAATTTCAGTTCAAGTTAGATCTCCTAAGTTGTCATTTAGTCATATTTTGCATTTGCATTCAAGCTTAATTTCACCAAAATCTAAAATTGTAACTATCTAAAACAAGAATCTAGAAATCACAAGAATCAACTCAACAATTTGTAAAAACATTTTTCAAAACCCTAAAATATGAACCATTTTCCCAAGGGCGTACAAATCCCTGATCAAGGTTGTTTCATGAATTTATGGGCATTAAAACCTCTATTTTTGTATTCTATTATGTCATTTTTAGTTTTGGTTGATAAAATTTATGTTACTTGGAATTGATCTTAGTAAGCTTCATTTGATAAATTCAGTGCATTGTGTGAATTCAAAATTGCATTTACAAGACATCATTTTCATGTTTTACATAGCATAATAAAAAAATTATCTTGTTTGAAATCTGAAAATTGCTTTTAGATATTTGCATTACACTTTGCATCTTAGGATATTTGATTGCATCTTGCCTATTTTTCATTTTGGGTGTATATCGAGTTTATGAAACTTTTATGAGCTTCACAACATGGTGTCCTACTAGCAATAATATTGTGAGACATAGCTCAAGACTCATGTATCCCATGACACACCATTCATCATGGATCTTAGGTTTTCTAACTCTTTCACTCATAATGTTGATACTAATCAACCCACTAGGGATCATAGTCTTCATACCTCATTTCCAATGAATTCCCTACCTACAAATAATGTGCATGATGTTGAAACAATGGTTGCTAATTCCTATCAAGAGAACATAAGGAATATAATTGAAGAATTGAAATGTTTGTAAGACTTTGTGAGAACTAGACATATTTCTAGTAATTCCATTCCTCTCATAAGGAACATGAGAAATCTACTTAAGCATGAACAAGGAATAGGTTCTATATATAGCTTGGTCCTATAGTGTAGGAAAATGTATCCCTTCACATTTTCACACTTGTTTTGGGCCTTGATGTAGAGCAAAGAGGATTCAAAACTCAACATTCCATTTACTTCACGAATTTCATAGAATTATTCATCTCAAATAATTATTAAGTGCATTCTAGATCACATTGGAAACATAGCCATGGTAGCCCACAATTTAATGCAATGAAAAGTCATTAATAACTTCTAAAAAACAAATAATAAAGCCAATCGCTTCAGTGGGCTTTAAGATAACATAATTATAGACATCCCTTCCAAGTTTTATAAAGATCCAATGGTTGAAAATAAAGTTATTGTATTTTCCCCAAAACTGCAAACCCTAGGCAGTGTTCAAACCCGCCCTCACCAAAATAATCATATCTTTCACAAAACTCATTAAAATTCAATGAGACAAAAAGAATTGGAAACTAGAAAGAGATACCTTTCCATCCATATATTATACTCTATTATTTGAATCCATACCAATTCGTACAAATCAAAACTTCAACCTGAAAACAATGTAGAAAACATAAAATGCACACCAAACTTGAGGTTGCCATTCATCAAACTCCAAAATAATGTCTCCAACCTCTCCAATTCGAGTTTTGGAGGGTGTACTTATAAATTTACAACCAAAACCAACTATTTTCAACCACCTTTTAGTTAGTTTGTTGAAAAAACACCTTATTGACACTTTTGACATGTTGCTTGACAACTTTCTTGAGCAACTTTTATAATTTTTACAATATGGAACAACTTTAAACATTATTTGACAAATGACTTCAAATATTTCTTCCTAAGACTCAAACACCTATAAAATAGTTTTATAAACCTTATTATAAGACCCAATACACAAAATAGAGCAACTATTTACAAATGGCCTCATGGAGGCTTGAAAGCAACTTGGTGCTCCTGCACCAGGCCTCCCTGCTAAAATTGGGCTTCTTTATGCCTTATTTGGCACTATTTTCCATCCACAAACCTTATTTAATGCATCTTTTCGAGGATAATCCTGACACATATCAAATGAACAATCATAATTTAATGATTATGGATTGCATGGCCTAATTTTAGAAAATTTGGCATAAACAAGTATAAATAGAAGGTTATTTCATACATTTTCTCCTAGAGATTTTCATGAGCAAGTGTGATCTAAGCATTCAATAATTATAGAAATTCAAGATCATTCAAGAGTTATTATCAAGAATTTTGGAGCTATATTCAAGATTTGAGAATTATGTCAAAGTCATCATGCATCATGTTTGTTTTTTAGCTAACATTTGTGATGTAGGTTTCTATGATTCAAGCAAGCATTCAAGTCAAGATACACAACATACAATAAAGAATCAAGATCTACATTCATGCTAGCCATTACATATAAGTTTGCAGTCTTTATTCCAAGGGTTTGGTGAGTTAAAATATTTCATATTGTTCATTCATCATTCCTTCATTCCATTTGATTTCATTTCAAGGTTTGATTACAAAAATGGGGTTTGACCAAGGCAAACCCCTATCAAATAAAAAACATCATTTTTCCCTCTCTTTGATGTGTGATTTGAATATCTAGGTTGAAGATCCATGAAGAACAAGATTGGATAAACATTGTCAAAGTTATTAAAATTGTCATCTACATTGTAAGATCATGAAAAGTCATCTACAAAGAAAAATTTAGTGCTTCAGACTCGGAGATTGGAAGGGAGAGAAGATATAGGAGAACACTAGAGGATATTAGAGTTTTAGAGAAAAACTAATACTGGGACTAAATTTCCACTTGTGGCGTATGAGTCCCAATATAATAGATTCCAAGAATTATCTGTAGATCCTGGTTTAGCAGTTCCAAATTCTAGTTTCTACCTTGAAACCCTAAACTAGGGCTAAATCGCCCTACTGGTGTATGAGTCTCAATTTGCATTAAAAGTAATAATTTTGGGAGTGCAAACCTTGTTTCAAGCTTCTTCAATTTTCTAGGTGCCCCTCGGTCCTTTCTCAGTTCATTATTCTCATTTTTCAGTTTCATATCTTGAGTTTCATAGTTAGGTTTGCATACCATTGCATTCATCTTCTTGTTTCCAAACCTTTTCTTGGTGGTGAACCCACTTTTAGTCTTTAATCATAAACCCTAGGACACCATAATATAGATCTATTTCCCTCATTCTATCCCTAGATTGAGATCTCTAGTGTTTCCTTTAATGAAACATGAAGGAAATTGGTGGAGGACCCTAATCCCCCTTTAGTTCTCTCTCCCTAAAAGAGAGGGAACACAATTTACTTCATTTCAAGTCCATAAAATTAAAAGAAATTTGTTCTCTCTTCAACCAAAACCAACATTCAATACATTTCCTATGCATGAAAGAGATTCAATCCCTAATACATCACTTCTTGAAAAAGGAAAGACCTTATACTTAGGAGATGAAATTGATGACCAAACAATTATCAAACCAAAGAAGAAGAAACTAAAATTACATGAGAATTAAAAATTTTAGAAACAAATGAAGCATGATCCTCTTGAATCCTTCAATGACCTACTAAAGATATCCAATATTGAGAATGAATTTTACACTCTTTTACATTGGGGATTAATTGCATTACCTCCCGAACCCAAAAAATTGACACTACAACAAAGTAACAAAAATGAACCATATTTTGCCTCTCATATATTGTTTGGACATAACACCGATAATTTTTGTGGTTTACATGCAATATTGAAGAAATTCAAATCCCCTAGAGATCCATCTTGACTAAAATACATGCACTTTGCTCCTTTCCATGTAATAATTATAGGATCATAGAATACTCACTATTTCATATTTAACATCAATGGAAAATCATTTTCTATATTGTGATAGCATCGAAAAAAGGATCCTTTGGCTTTTTCATGCTTGTTTGGGTCCTCCTTGCGGATTTCGGCTTAATGTTGCCTTGATTTAGTGTTGTAATGTGGATAACACATTCACATTAGGTCTTGGGCCCTTGTGAACTAGTGTATTTTAATGGTACCTTGCAAAGGTTTTGTAAAGTGTTGTAACATACTTTCACACTTTTCTAGGGTTTTATCAATTAACTAAGCATAATAAACATAATTTCAATCATAATTTACATTAATCTTGCCTTATTTGGTGTTTTGTAAAGTTTTGTAACACACCTTCACATTCCTCTAGGCTTGTCATTAATAATTGGGCTTTTTTATGCTTTAATTGGCCCCATTTTGCATCCACAAGCCTTGTTTATGTGTATTTTTTAGGATAATCCCAACAAAAAGCATTTAAAATGTCAAAATCCCAAAAACCCACTTGAAATTCCTAAGGTGGGACTCATTCGCCATTCTAAGTGAATGAGTCCCCTTAGGTGGGACCAATTCACCGAAGGTGGTGAATGAGTCCCTTTTAGATCAAAATCAAAAATGTCAGCTTGTGGTGTTATAATTTTAGGAATTCTTGCATAATTGAGTATAAATACAAGGTTGTTTCACTCATTTTCATCCTAACATTCTAGAAAGCATTCAAGTGATCCTAATAGAAAATTGAGTTCACAAGAGAATTTGAGCAAGAGCATTCAAGGCTTTCAAGGGAATATTATCAAGCATTCAAGAGCTTTCTTCAAGCATCAATCATCATGTCAAAGATCACATTATTCATGTTTGATATTATGCTCACAGTTGTGAAGTAGAGTTCATGATTCAAGCAAGCTTTGCATTCAAGATCTATTAACATCAATCAAGAGTCAAGAACCACATCCATTGCATCCATTTCAAGCATAATTTCAACACTTTATTGCTAGGGTTTGGTGAGTTGCAACATTACCTTTTCTTCATTCATCATTCTCCCTTTATATTTTCTTTCATTTCAAGGTTTAATTACCAACAAACCAAGGAAACTCCTATTCTCTAACCTCACAACCATTTTTCCCTCTTCTTGTGTGTGATTTGCAAGTCTAGGTTGTAGATTTTTCAAGGAAAACATTTGGAGAAAAGTTTTCAAGTCTTCAAAGTTGTCAAAGTTTCCATTCAACCTTGGAAAAGCTTGGAGAAGACCTGTAGGTGCTATTTGTTAGATTTGGATCTGGAAATCAATCAAAAAGGGAAGAGTAGACTGAGAGGCACTAAATCAACTTCAAAATTTCAAGAAAATAAAAAGTGAACTGATTTGCCACTATTGGCGAATGAGTCCCACTGTATATGCCTAAATAATATTTTTGCATATTTGGATACCCTTTTGGATAAAACTTGTTCTCATACATTTTCTCAAAAACTGGACTAATTCGCCCAACTTGGTGAATGAGTCCCAGTTAGCATGAACAACAAAATTTTTAGTGAGCCGAAACTCCATTTCACCTTCTTTAGTTTCCTAGGTGCACACTTTTAGTTTCATAGTTTTTTACTGCATTTTACTTATCTTTCTAAGCCTCCTTGCATACTACACTATGTTTTCAAACATTTTTTTTCCAAGTTTACACTTGGTGGTGAACCCTTCATTTGACATTATTCAATCCCCTAGAGAATTCCCTTTGTGAGATTTCAATCTCCTTTACATTGAAATCTCAAGTGTGTGTTCCTGACTGAAACATCCAAGAAGAAAATTGACCTCTCTCCTTTTAGGTCCAAAACCTTAGAAGCCTTATAGGGAGTTCCTCATTTTCCTCGTTTCAATTGCAAGGAGCTCATTCTCATTAGTTATCTTGAATCATCTATGTCTTGTACTTAGTTGGGGCAAGGGATTATATAGCCTTGTCCTATTTTGACATGTAATGTTGTCCCTTTGGTTAGTTATATGCCTTCTGCATATACTAAACAAGATTGGGATGCAGATAACCTACTATTGGTTGACTCGCATGTGCCTTACTAGTATTTTTCTTCTTTTTCTTGTTCTTTGTGTGATTGCATATGCGTAATGTGATTCTTTGTATTATTTTATTTGATGTATCTCTTCTCTTGCATTCCTCTATTTGTATCTACATTCTTCTATATGTCATAAACATTTATCTTTTATTTTTGTCTTGTGTTTTCCTTTTGGGGATGAGGCAAGGCATCAAGACATTTAGATCTCTTTCATGTTGACCCAAAATATTTTTCTTTTTTTTCACTCTCTATTTGTCATTCTTCTTGTTCTCTGAGTATTTGGGGAATGATGACATTTTCGAGCTATATAACAACATTGTAGGAAAGACATATTGACCCCAAATCCAGAGATCCCTTATGTGTTTGGGATTTCATTTTGGGGGCACCCCCTTCCTCTGTTTTTCATGGCATAGATTCATTTAAAAACATATGACTTGGAATAGGGATTTATGAATAAGCTCTCATATCTTCTTTATTGTTAGCATTGATTATTTTCTATGTTTTAAAGTAAATTTCTCACAATGATGGTGTTAGCAATTTTCTCAAAGTGGGGGCATACATTGGTATTATTATTTTTGAATTTTTTGACATTCCTTATGTTTCATTGTGCGATTTTCTTTCTTCTTGCAATGGATATTTTTCTTGGAGGTGTCATTGGGTTTGATGTCCTCTAAGCATGTGATATTTCTTGGTATACGACTTCCCTCTTAGTGGTGATGCTATGCATTTCATTCCCTAAGTTGAATCTTTTATCCTTGACTTTTCATCTCTTAGAGACATTAGGCACGATGTTCCCTAAGAGGAGACCTTACATGAACTAAGAAGAATTCCTTTGAACAAACTTTATTTGTATTTTTTTCATAAGTGTTTAGAATAATACAACTTGTTAACCTTGTGAAGCTCGAAGTTTATATTTTTGTGGCACCTTATCAGATTTATTAGAGTTATAGCTTTGGTATGGTTAGTACAGTGAGAACCTATAGACCTAGCATGGTTTTCTCACTTAGCCACTTTTTGGGGGCTCACTTAGTGGATATTTTGAGGTTCCATTGGCCCAGACTGAGCAAGCATTGTTGTTTGCATAGTGGAAATCATGTTCCACTTGTGAATTTTTTTGGACAAATAGCCAAGATGTGTTCCACATCACGTTGGATAGTTAAGGCTTGATCCACCCTTTTTCTTTTGGACAAACAGTTGAGGCATGTTCCACATCACATTGGATGGTTGAGGCTTGATCCACCTTTTTTAATTTTACTTTTATTTTTATTCTTTGATGTTTTATGATTGAGTAATCTTGTTGTTGTTGCATACATATGTTTTGAATGTCTATTTTAGTGTGATTTTGATGCAAGTTCATCCTCTCACTAAAGTGGGGCCTAAATGTAATGTAGAAAAATGTATCCATTTTATATTTTTGCTCTTGTTTGGTCCCTCCTAGTTAATTTGGACTTAATTCTACCTTATTCTGGTCTTGTAAAGTGTCCCCCTTTACACTCACACTTATTTAGGGCTCCTTAATTAATTGAGCTTATTTTTCCTTAATTGGACCCCTTAGTTCATTTACAAAGCCTATTTTATTGCATTTTCCTAAAAGGAAACCTAAGAATCATTAATGCCTTAACATAACACTTCTCATTGAGAAATGTGTGTCTTAGGTTTAGGGACCTAGGACCCATTTTCCCATGGGTGAATGGGTCCTCCCCTAGACCTAGGACTTGAATTCAAATTATGTTTTTGGCATTATTTTAATCTTTTCAAATCTATATTCAATGTCATCTTGTGATATTTTAATTTTTGGAGATTAAGGATACATATCTATAAATATAAGGTTATTTCAATATGTTTTACCTAGAAGATTTTGAGAAGAACCTAGCAAATTTCAAGATCTAAGAGAGAAATTTCAAGAGAATTTCAAGATCACTTCAAGACATTCAAAGGTAGATTTATTGATGATTTATTCTAGAAATCAAGATCCAATTGTCATATCAAAGTCTTCTTGTAGCATGCATGTTATTGGAGCTAATATGATGTTGTAGGTTTCATGATCCATTCAAGAATTCAAAGTATTGTTTCAAGAAATATTCATAGGTTAAAGATCCACATCCATTGAAGCCATTTCATGCAAGTTGAAGATTTGAATTTCAATGTTTATGAAAGGGTTTGTTGAATGGTAACATTGCTTTGTTCATTCTTCATTCCCTTTTTGATGTTTCATTTCATTTCAAGGTTTGACCAAGGAAAATCCCCATTGACCAAAAAAAAAAATCCCTCTTGATTTGTGTTTGCAGATTTAGGTGGAAAAAATCTAGAAGATCTCTTGAAGAGAAAAGTTTGGAGAACTTGTCAAAGTTGCAAAAGTTGTCATAAAATTTGTCATCTCACAAAAACTCACTTACAAAAATTATTTTTGGCTTCTAAAACCTAAAACCTAGACGAAATGGAAGATTCAAATCTACAACAGAGGCTCCAAAACTTTGCAGACAAAACCCTAACTAAGGACCCATTTGCCCCTAGGAAAATGATTCCCAGATCAGTTTCAGAAATTGACTTTTGGTGAAAGGTACATTCAAATCTTCCCCTCTCCAATTTTCATTTTATTTTCTAGTTATATTAGTATTGAGTTTAATCTTTCTATTCCAAATTTTATATTGTCATTTGGTTTTGATTTACTATTTTTAGTTTTACCCCCCAAAGTGTTGTTTGACCAAGACCCTCGTCCTAACACAAAAAGGAAATATGTAGATTCAAAATTTGAATTGATTCACCTAAGGGTTGATAGTCATTTCATTGTTTGGATCTCATTTCCTAATGAATTAAGTAAGAATAGGTCCATCATATCCCACATTTGATCTCCCTAAACATAAACCATATTTTTCTTTCTTTTTGGGTTGGTATAAGAAAAAGTGTGGAATTAGAGCCTGATACTATTAGGGAGACAAAAGGTCCCTTAGGTCCTTTTCCTACTTCAACGAACTCTTTGGACTAAATTGATGGGTGGGGAGATCTTAAGTGATGTAAATAATAAGTCTTGGGCGACGAAGGACAACAGTGTTGGGGTCCTTTGCTTTCCAGAGTGTTCGACGTCGATACAAAAAGGTGTAACTGAGAATAAGGAGCTTTTAGGCTAGAGCTATGACCAAGAGAATGGGTGGTCCACTAGAAGAGCACAAAATTTTGGTGGCAAGCTCAACCTCTATGTGGATGTGGAAGGTGCTAGTAGTAAGGGTAGGAAATCAAAGGTATTTAAAGCCAAGTCCAATGCTCTAGAAGAATTGGAAAATGGTTCTCAAGCATCTATGAGGAAATTTGTTACAGCTAGAGGTGAGCACCTCCTCACTCCTAGTGCTTAATGATGGTGATCAGTTGGAACATCATGGGCATCAATGGCCTTGAAAAATGGCACCTCCTCAAGCATCTTATTTTGAGTGAGGCTCCAAATTTGGTGTTGATTCAAGAGTCTAAGATGGCAGAAGTAAATCTTAGAGATCTGATTCCTAGGCTTTGGGAAAATGAAGTTGGGGTAGTTGTTAGTGTTTATGGCATGTCAGGTGGTTTGGCATGCTTATGGAATAGAAGCACTATTGATGGATTGTTTATTAAGGTTAAAAAATTATGTCTCACTATTAGATGCATGAATCTAAAATATGGATGTAATATTTTGATCTCCAATGTGTATGGTCTTTCTACGGAGCAAGAGCATGTGGTAGTGTGGGAATATCCCAAAGCTTTCATGGGTGAGAATTCTCAAGAAAAATGGATGATAGGGGTGATTTTAATGCCTCTACCTCTTGAGGATAAATAGGGTGGAAGGGGATTGAGAGGCAATGAATCAACAAGCTTCAAAAGGTTGTGTGATAATCTTGCTTTAGTTAATATTTAGCCAAAAAATGGTTAGTTCACATGGAACAATAAGAGGGTATATGTGGAGTACATCCAATGTATATTGGATCATTTTTTCTCAAAATTTCAATTATTTATTGATCGATGGGGTTTCTACTTTTAGGGTATACAATCTAGGGGGTCGAATCATTGGCTAATTTCATTAACATTGAGCAACCCTTACAAACCTATGGGATCACCATTCAAAATGGAATCCTTTAGGTATGATCATACAAATTCTGATGATTTAGTGAGTAAGTGGTGGAAGATTGAGATTAAGGGCTGCAAGAGATTCATCTTGGAAAAAATGATTCTAGAGGTCAAAAGGAAAGAACGGGCCTGGAATAGGGAGGTCATGGGTGATTTGTTCATTAACAAAAGTAGGGTAGAAGCCAAGATGAAGGAAGTTGAAGGGGAAATTTCTAAAAGTGGTTTTAATCCTTTTTTCAGAGAGAAAGAAAATAAGATAATGATGGAATTTAATGGGATCTTGAGAATAAAATAAATCTTATGGAATCATAAGTCTAGAGTCAAGTGGTTGTGTGAAGAGGATAAAAACAAAAGGTTCTTCAAACTATCCATGAAGATCAGATGACAACATAACAAGATCATAAGCATCATTGCCCCTGGCGATGTTGTGCTTGATGATATTAATGCTATTAGGAGTGAGGGTAAGAGGTTTTTTAGTAGGCTCCTCAGTTCCTTGGATGCTATTGTTCCTCAATCTCAAGATGAGATGCTTGGCTATATTCCTATGCTAGTTTCAAACCTACAAAATGAAGCTCTTATGGGCCCTTTCTCATAGGAGGAGATATAAAATCATGTCTTTTCTCTTGGGGCTAGAAAGGCCTCAAGACCTAATGGTTTCCAAGCTGAATTTTTTGAAATATATTGGAACACTGCTAGAGAGGATGTGTGGAAAGCTACCAAGTAGTGCAAAATCCATAGAGCAGTTTTGAGATCGTGGAATGCAACATACATCTCCCTCATTCCTAAGGTGAAGGACCCCAAATCCTTTGATCAGTTTAGGCCCATCACACTTTTCAATGTGATATGCAAGATCATCTCAAAGATAATGGCTAATAGCATGAAATCTTGTCTAAATCTCATCTCTAAAGAGAAAAGTGATTTTTTGAAGGGTAAACAAATTTTGGATGGTATTACCATTGCTCATGAGGCCATTTATTCAGTTCAAATAAGGAAAAGAGAGGGGATGATCATTAAGTTGGACATGAACAAGGCCTATGATAGGGTCTCATGGGACTTTTTTCTCTAGGTGATGAGGAAGTTTGGCTTTTGCAAAAATTGGTGTCATTAGGTGTACAACTACATCTCCTCTACCACCCATTTTGTCCTTGTGAAGAAGGTGCCTACTAAATTTTTAAATGCCAAGAGAGGATTGTGCCAGGGGGATCCAATTTCCCCCTTCCTTTTTCTTATCATAATAGAGGCTTTGGGTAGATCTTTGAGAAAGAAGGTTAGAGATGGAAACCTTGTTGGATTGCAAATTTTGGTTGGCTTGGATATTGTCTCCCACCTTCAATTTGTTGATGACATAGTACTGTTTGGTGTTCCTAAAGTTAGATAGACTACCACATTGAAAAAAAGTCTTGAAATGGTATGAGGATGTAGCAGGGTAGCGGGTGAACTACTCCAAATTAAACATATTATTTTTAAAATATGTATGCATGGAAAAGCTAGAAATAAAGAGGATTCTTGGCTTTGAATTTGATGTGCTTCCCAACAAATACTTAGGTATACCATTGATGAATCAATGCTAGACAAAGAGAGAATGGAGTAATGTAATAAGTTGGGTGCAGTTCATGTTGGCTAGAAGAATCATGCTCATAAAAGCTTCCATGATGGTGGTGTCAATCTACACTATGTCTATCTTCTAGGTTCCAAACAAGGTGGATAAATTTCTAGAAGAAGTTAAAAGGAGATTTATGTGGCATGGTTGCAAGGAGTAGTTCAAGTGACACCTTGTGAGGTGGGATGATGTGTGCAAATTGATTCTACAGGGTGGGTTAGGTATTAGGAAATGCAAGGACATGAACAAAGCCTTAGGGATTAGAATGGCATAGAGGAATTTCCCTGAGAAAGATAATTTATGGATAAAATTCTTGCAAGAAAAGTACTTGATGAATACTATTGAGAACTTATTCTCATGCAAGCTACTAAGAGGCTTGAGTGTTTGGATATTTCTCAAAATCTATTGTGGTATCTTGAACCCAGAGATGAGTTGGAAATGGGTTAAGAGGGACAAGATTATTTTTTAGAGAGACCATTGGATCATTGATAATGATTTAAGTGAAAACCATAACTACACTCCTTTGGTGTCCCATTTCAAAGTTGTAGGGACTCGAGTTGAGGATTACTTGGTGGGTTGCCCTCTGAGTAGATCCTAGAAAAGGTTATTGCTCCAATTGTTGAACTATGACCTGTATGTGAGGAGATTCAAGAGACCTTGGCCAAGTGGCCTCTAGTGGGATAAGTGGAGTAGGATAGGAGAGTTTGGAATGATGGAAGGGGGTTGGTTTTGGTCAAGGGTTCTTATATCATGTATTTCTCAAAGGATGGGTCAAAAGGGTGTTCCAAGATCTAGAACAAGTTTGTAATACCCAAAATGAATTCTTTTTTATGGATAGCCTAGAAAAGAAAAGCATTGGCTTGGGACAGGCTTGAAACAATGAGCAAAGTTGGCCCATCCAGATGTTTTATGTGTCACTCTCATGTCAAGAGAAATGATCATCTCTTCCTTCATTTCAACTTTGCATGGTAGCTTTGTGGCTGGTTCTGGGGAAAATGGGAGCTCCAGTGGGTGATTCAAAGAAGTCTAGGTGGAGCTACTAGATTCTTGGGAAGCTAGAAGCTCATGCTTGTAATTTATATGAGACTTGGCTTCGATGATTATAATCCATAACATTTGTAAAGAGAGCAATCGTCACACATTCCAAGGAAAGAAAATTAATGTGGATAGGATTTGGGATAGGGTGGTCAACACCATTAGGGAGCTGGGTGATATACACAAAAAGGAGGATTGGTTTGTGGGTATCATGGAGCAGAGTTGGTCTAACACTTGGCCTAATTTTAGGGGCTTTGCAAGGGCTCCCTCTTTGATCAAAGGAAAGAGAAAGCATTGTAGATGGGAGAAGACTAGGCATGGTTGAATGAAACTAAATTTTGATGGTGTGGAAAAAGGTAACCCCAACAAAGCTAGTGGTGGTGGTGTTTTTGGAGATGGATGGGGGTGGGCTCTGGGTCTTTTTTCTTGTGACTTTCGCATGAAGACTAACAACTTCGCTAAGGACGGGGATTTTTTGTGGGGTTTGATGCTAGCTAGAGAGAAGACTTGGAGAAAGTTATGGATTGAATGGGATTCAAAAAAATTTATATGTGCTTTAAAAGGGGGCATAGTTTAGAACTAGAGGTTGGAGATACTCCTTGAGTCAACTAAGACTCTTATTGGTGCTTTGGAGGAAGTCAAGATTTTTCACATAGGGTATTTTGGCAATAAGGAGGTAGATTGTGTGGCCAATGAGGGTGCTCTTCTCAAGTTTCACATTGTCTTATATTAAAGATGGTGGGAAGAGGGACTTCCTGCTACGTCTCTTTCTTTGTTATGCAAAGTCATGGAGGCTCCTTCTCCAAACTATTGTGTGGGTTGATGTTCTTTGGCTACATAATGTTTTGGTTGCATGATGTAATGATATGTTTTTTTCTTGCAATAGAGTATGTTCTACTATTGTGTTGATGTAGTGTTGAATAGTATTTTAGTTTCGGTTTGAATTATTGTAGGATTTATTCCTCATTCTTGATTTTGGTTCATGCACCATAAAACTAGTTTTTCTATATAAAAAAACATAGATTTTAATTTTAATTATTTTATGCTACTTTATATTGAAGATTGTATTTGTTTATACAAAGAAATTATAGGTACATTAATGAGAGTATTGGATAGACTAAAATTAAAACTTAGTACCTACTTGCAACTAGTGAGATTTTTCATTAATAAGATGCTTGTCCTTTCATGATGGAAACTTTAAAATTTTATAAAAAAGTGATTTCAATTCCAACACACCCTCTAAGATACATTCGCCTCTAGATCAGCTATGATACCAATTTCAAATTTCCAAACATGACATAATTTAAGTCTGATAAATTTTAAACAAGATGAAATTTCAACTCTGATACGTAATTTTTAATTGTAATTATTTGCATTCTACGTTAGGTGCATACATTTTGTGTCATTTCCCATACAATAAAGAAAAAATTATGAACATGCTTGCAAAACCTATGAATCCAATAACTAGTTATACTATATACTAAGAGTAATGTAAGATACAGACTTCTACGCCTTCACATTGTGTCAACATGGTAAAATTATGGGACACTAACCTCTACAACACAGCTCTCATTCAATATCAAGTCCACACATCTAAATGTCTCACTTATTGATAACGATTGATAACAATCTATTTTAGTATATTAAAGACAACACATACAGAGAGTAATCCCACCACAATGTGTGGTGCAAGTATCACACATTTTCACATGACTTACTATTAAATCTAATAGACTTCCATTAAAGGGGCAGTCCAGCGAAATCCAAAACCTTATAGTTTGCAACAAAACATTGCACACCATATTAGAGGACATGAAAAATCTGAGATTATCTCATACATTAAGTACACCTATTTCCATTATCTTAACATGGTTGTCACTTTTGCAATGGGTAATTACAAACAATTCCTAATGATAGACTAATATGTAAAAATCCACAGAATGGATGTCAAGAAGAGTTAAAATGAACATATGCATATAAACCTATAAACATTCTACCAAATATAGTAATGGGAATGTTTGATGAATCAAATTACTATTTACGAACCAAAATCATAGCTTCTTTCAGATCATCTATCAAATACGTTGACTAGGAGATGCAACTTGTGAAGTGCACATGGTAATTGAATAGTTTTAAGTGTTTTCTTCTATGCCATCTTGGTGATAAAGGATATGATGGTTGTAATCATTAACCCTTATAATACTGAATGCCATTATTAATTGGCATAATCTGAGTTAGTCACGAAAGAAATTGATAAGTGTTGGGAGGTAGGGGTGCAATAAAACACAATGTCACTACTGTGATAGGGTGGACAAAGTAGAAATAAACACAGAATATACACTTCAACAACAAAATTGAACACATAGAAAAATATTTGCATATATTCCTTGTTGCTAATAAAAACTTACAAAATACAGAGGACAAGCTATGTTCAACAACATAAAATTAACTTAACTAATTTGGATAGATGTCCAATACATATGGTGTTGCTCTCACACCTATTTTGTAATTGTTGTTGTCAGTGCCCAACGCCTGCTAAACTTTTGTGCATAACATTATTTTCTTCATCTGTTGCGGTAGGTTCAACCCTTAATAAAAAAAATGGCTTCTTCTTCTAACTCTAACAAATACATGCCTTTTTGTTTTTACTTTCAACTCATGAGAATGAGTGCTTTGTTCAAATTTAAAATCCACCTACCACAGCTATTGTTGGTAGGCTGCAACAACTACAAACAAGCCCAAAAAATGAGCACACAAATTTGAATTCAAATTTACCTACCAAATTAATTGTTTGGGGCATATGTTGGCTGCAACTTCAAAAAGTATTCATCTGACATGGGGGCTAAGCTGACAGTTCAGCTGATTGCAGAATATTAAATATTCCAACACTCCCCCTTAATCTATAAGTCAACTATCACTTTGCAGATTCCTTCTAGAGCTGATCTCCGAAGCTATCCATAATGCCAAGCCTAACTCTTAGGTGCTCAAAATTATCCTTTGGCAATGTCTTGGTGAACATATCGATGATCCGTTGCTCGGATCTGCAATACTATAACTCAATCTCACCTTGTTCTACCAACTCCCTTATGAAATGATATCGGATCTTGATATGCTTGCTTCGTCCATGGAAGACAGGATTCTTTATCTATGCTATAGAGGATACATTGTCACAATGAATGATTGTGTTGTCAACTTGTGCAAGGATCCTCCTCAACCAAATAGCCTGAAAAGCTACTGTATTTGCTGATATGTACTATGCTCTTGCTATGCTGAGAGAGACAATCGGTTGCTTCTTGGATGCCCATGAGATTGCACCTGATCCTATGTTGAAGGTATACCCTGATGTGCTCTTCCTATCATCCACATTTCCTACCCAATCGCTATCCATGAATCCATCCAACTTAAATTCATTAATTGCACCATACATGATGCCATATCCTATTGTTCCATTGACATACCTTAAAATCCTCTTTCCTGCTTGCCAATGCATGTCCTTAAGTGCCTCCATCAACCTAGATATAAAACTTATAGTATACATCAAACTTTCAACCATACTCTTGTAGAGGGTTGGGTTCACATCCTTACTGCTATCAATCTTGCATAGTTTCAGGCCTATTGTTGTTGGTGTGTGGGTAGGTTTGTTGTTATGCATTTTGAACCTCCTTAAAATTTGTTTGGAATAATTATATTGTGAAATAAAAATGACATGTTTCTGCTGAACTTCTATCTCAAGAAAATACTTCAAAAAGCCTAAATCTGTCATCTCAATTTCATTTTTCATCACTTCTTTAAAATCTGCAATTATGATGTCATTGTTACTAGTAAAAATTAGATCATCTACATATAAAACATAAATTAAAATGTCACCTTAAACTGCTTTGATGTAGAGTGTGGGTTCATTGTTGCTCTTGCTAAAGCCATTGCTCAACAAGTAAGAATCTATTATGTTGTACCATGCCCGAGGTGCTTGTTTTAGCCCATAAAGAGATTTTCAGAGCCTATACACTTTTTCCTCTTTCCTTGGGACTTCATAGCTAGGTGGATGCTCCACATACACTTCCTCCTTTAGCACTCCATTCAAGAAGGCTGACTTTACATCCATCTAAAACACTTTCCGCTGATGTTGTGTTGCAACTGCTATCATTGTCCACACTATTTCCAGCCTTGCAACTGGTGCATATGTCTCATCATAATCTAAACTGGGTTGCTGTTTGTACCCTTTCACCACAAGTCTTGCCTTGTGTCTTTCAATCTTGAATTCAATTGTACACTTGGTCTTATAGACCCACTTCACTTCAATCACTTATTTACCCTTGGGTAAATCAGTCAACTCCCATGTTTGGTTCCTCTCTATAGCATCCAACTCTTCATCCATGGCCTTACTTCATTTCTCTTCTTTCACCGCTTCCTCAAAGTGTGTTGGATCACTATAGGAGAATAGTGCAAAATCTAAATTTTCATGAAAATCAAAATGTTGTGTGCTATCATAGATCTCCCTTACACTTTTTGTCTTTCTTGGCATCAATGATTTGAGTGTAGGATCTGAGTTTTCTTTTGAGCTACTGCTACTCTGATTCTTGGAGTTGTTGTATTGCTAACTGTCGGAGCTACTGCTCTACTGAATTCTGAAGCTACTAGACTGTTGTCTTTGTTCATTGCTGCTAGACTATTGTCTCTATTGAACACTATCAGAGTTACTATTCTATTGCAGATCACTGAGTTGCTATTTTTCAATGCTCTACGATAGTTTCTCTCTAAGCTACTGCTCTCTTGAGCTCCCCCTATGTTTCTATCATCAAGAGATTCTTCATCATCTAAGGGTATTGTAACTGAAATACCTGTGGTGTCATCCACCGATCCATCCCATGCTTCATTCTCAATAAAAATAACATCTCTACTTATCACAACCTTCTTAGTGACGGGATTGTATAATTTATAGGATTTTGATTCCTCACTATAGCCTATGAAGATGCATTTATCTCCTTTGTCATTAAATTTTTGCCTCTTCTTTTTTGGCACGAATGCATATGCCACACACTCAAAGATCCTTAGGTTCTCACCACTCCATTTGTTGTTAGTCCACTCCTCTTGTGGAATCCTGTCATAGACAACCTTTGTGAGGAACCTATTCAGTATATAGACTACTGTTGCTAAAACTTCTCCCCAAAATATGTGTGACAACCCTTTGGCTTTCAGCATAATTTCCACCATATCTTGAATGGTCCTATTTTTCCTCTTAGCCACTCCATTTTGTTGTGGAGTATACCTAGTTATGAATTGTTTGTAAATCCCCTCAGCCCTACAAAAAATTAGGAATTCATTGGAGATGTACTCTCCCCCTCTATCTATTTTAAGGGCTTTGATATAGTTACCACTCTCCTTCTCAAATGCTACCTTAAACCATTTAAACTTCTCAAAGGCTTTTGATTTGTTTTTCAAGAAATAGACCCATATTTTTTTGCTATATTCATCTATAAAATTCAGGAAATATGTATTTCTAGCTAAAGTAGGGGCTTTCATGGGTCCACATAAATCTGAGTGCACTAACTCTAGCAATACTTTTTCTCTCCTAGAATACCTAGATTGAAATGGCTTCCTATGTTGTTTTCCTAAAATGGAAGCCTCACACTTGACATTAGGTTCTATAATGGATGATAAACCAATAACCATTCCTTTCCTAGACAATAAACTTAAAATAGAAAATCTTAAGTTCCCATACCTTAAATTTCATAGTTTGAATGGGTCTTTTATGACTATCTTGAAAGCAAACTGTTGTTCGACTGCCGAATGTTGTTAAACTGTTGTGAGTGCCAGGGAACAATGTTGTTGTTGACCATCTGGTGTTCCTATCGCGGACATTATGTGCATCCTAAGAGGAAACATTCTATTTCTCATCATCTGCACTGCAACCATCACTTTCTTACTACCTCCTCTGTCAACTATCTTTCATTCTTTGTTCTCCATCAAGATTTTGTAGCCATTTTGGACCATTTTTCCAATTCTCAATAAAATATGCGTCATATCGGGGGCATAATAAACATCTTGAATTTTCTTCCTTTCACCATTCTTGGTTTGGATGCTGACTACACCTCTTCCCATCACAAGAAACTTCTCATCATTTCCCATTCGGATCTCAGTTTTTATACTGCTATCAATGGAGGAAAAGAAATTTTTGTTACCACTCATGTGGTTGTTGCATCCACTTTCCAAGTACTATACTTCCTCACTGCTATATTCAGCAAGGTTGCATACAATGAAAAAAATTGACTGCTTGTCATTTTCACTTTAGCCTTTATGGTCACACTGCTTCTTCCTACATTCACTAGCATAATGGCCATATTTGTGGCAGTAATAACATTGCACATTACTTGTCATTCCTCTGGTTTGAATTGTTGTTCTTCCTCTAGTACTAGTTTTCTAACTATGAGCTACTCGGCTCCTATGTGCTATTAGAACCTCCTCTTCCAAAATTACTTTTGCCTCTACCTCTTTGACTTCTACCTTTGTTGTTTCATCCTCTTCCTTGACCTCTTGCATTGGTTTGAGCCTTGAAAGCTTGTTCTAGGGAAGGAGTAGATTTGTTCAATCATTTCTCATGGGTTTGTAGTGAACCCATCAACTCATCTAAAGTCATCCGAGACAAATCCTTTGCCTCTTCAATGGCAATGGCTACATAATCAAACTTAGTAGGTAGACTTCTTAGGATTTTCTCAACAATCCTTTGCTCTTCCATTGTTTCTCCATTGATTCTCAACTGATTTACCAGGGTTGAAATCTTAGTGTGATAATCTAAAATGGACTCATTATCTTTCATTAGTAGAGTCTCAAAATTTCTTCTTAAGAGTTGCAACTTAGCTGATCTCACTTTGTCAGTCACTTTATAACTATTTTGCAATATATCCCAAGCTTGTTTTTCATAGTTTGATGTTGTAATACGTGGGAAAACAGCCTCACTCAAGGTTGCCTCAATCAAACTGAGGGCTTTTGCATCGTTCATTCGGGTATCCTTCAATTGATTCTTTTGTGCATTTGAAAGGGCTGCAAATACATCTGGGTTTGTGATATCATTGAACCCATTTATGACCAACTCCCATAGGTCATTTGCAACTAAGATGGTTCTCATCTTCTTTGCCCATATATCATAGTTCTTCCCATCAAATTTTGGTGGTTGTTGCCAACCTTTTCTATCACCTCCTGCCATATTTCTCAAATTTGAGAAAAGTAAACAATGCCTAGATAACCTAAAGTTTTTCCCAATACACCCACAAATAACAAACTAACTGACTAGTTGATTGACTGCCCAAAAGAATAGGGCTCTGATGCCACTTGTTTGGAGGTAGGGGTGTAATAAAAAATAATGCAACTACTGTGACGGGATGGATAGAGCAAAAATAAACACAAAATATGCACTCCGACAACAGAACTAAACACATAGATTTTTTTTGCATATATTCCTTGTTGCTATTAAAAACTTACAAAATACAAAGGACAAGCTCTGTTCAACAACACAAAATTAACTTAAACTAATTTGGATAGATGTCCAATACATATGGTGTTGCTCTCACACCTATTCTGTAATTGTTGATGTAAGCATGCGACGTCTGCTAAAATTTTGTGCACTAGTGCTATAACATTCTATGTTCTATGCAAAACATTATTTTCTTCATCTGCTGCTATAGGTTCAACCCTCAATACAAAAACAAACTTCTTCTTCTAACTCCAATGAATACATGCCTTTTTGTTTTTACTTTCAACTCATGAGAATGAGCACTTTGTTCAAATTTCAAATCCACCTTCCACAATTACTGCTAGCAGGTTGCAATAGCTACAAACAATCCCAAAAAATGAGCACACAAATTCAAATTCAAATTTACCTACCAAATTAATTGTTGGGGGCATACGTTGGCTACAACTTGAAAAAGTCTTCATCTGATGTGGGGGCTGAGCTGATAGTTCCGCTGACTGCAGAATATTAAATATTCTAACAATAAGGAATCAAAACCCTAATGATTTTTTCACTATGTAAAACTTTAAACCTCTATGGTGGTGATGATTCCTGTAACTGGATCAATTTCTTTTGTGTACCAAGTATGTATATACTTACTACGTAGCTTATATTTAACTTAAATTATTTTATTAATTTTTTTTATGCATCAATCAAGGTCAACTTTGAAGAATAATAATTGCTAAAATATTAAGAGGGTATGCTTGGGCAATGATAAACATGAAATTAGCCTTTAGCTCATGTTGAGATATCAAATTGGCATATCATGCAGCACCAAGGTTTGGGCTCCAATGAGGGACTATCAAACAACACATAAAATTCAGAATAAACATCAATAAAGAAGTTAAAAGTATTATATTAATGGGATTTAACTCCTTCAATTTTAGTAAGAATTGTTAGTTTTAATATTACATAGACAACTAGATATTTGAGCTATCTCTTATAGTTTCTTTTTCTTATGTGACAAATCTTTGTTTTTGAATAATCTAAATTTATAATTTTATCTTAGAAATGAAGACTATATGTCTTTTATATACCGATTCTAAAATATAAATCTAATATTATCTATTTATAAGTATATTATATATTTTGTACAAGGTGTTTGTTTAATAAATCTAATTTATTAAAAAATTAAATTTGACTGAATACTATTAATAGCCATTTTTCTTTTGTTGGTAGTAAATTATAATTTAAGAATAATAGACTCCTCAATAAATAAATTTATTTCAACAAAATACCCTGTCATAAAGGAAGAAAATTGCCTTTAAATTGGATCATTTTGGGTTTAATAATTAGCTTGACCATACTTCCTTTAAATACATAAAAAAATCTAATATTCATCCTTACGTCATATCCAATTAATGCAAATTGAATGGTTATCAATTCACACACAGAAGTAATCCAAGATAAAATTTCAAATTATTTTATATCGATTATATATACCACTTTTCATGTGATCCATAAATTGCAACAACATCATCCTTTCTCTCAAGAAATACATATATTTATTAACACCATCAACAACTACCTTGATTAATATTGTGATGTAATCATATATTTATGATTTGACATCATTCATTTCCTCTTCAAATGACATAATGTATGTGGGGTTTAAAAATCTAGAGCCTTCTTACGTTTGGTTTGTTGTAGATCTTTTTCTAACATATATGGAAATATCTCATGCTAGTAAGGGCTTCACAGTTAGGTGTTTCATAGTTTCCATGTTTTATTATCAAGAGAGAAAATCTCATCTAGATTTGATTTTTTATATATTTCACTCATCTTTTAAATCATTTATGTTTTTATTTTGCATGATTTATGCAATGCTTAAAACTATTTTCCATGTGTCAATAAATATTAGCACATTTTTAAGGGTGAAATACAAGATTCATTATTGCATTGGAGAATGGTTGAGCTGTATGTAATAGAGAAAACTAGAGTATGTTGGGATTTTCACTTCAAAAAAATTTCTCCAAGTGAAAATATCATATATTTCTATTGTTTTATATTTATTATGTTATTATTTTATATTATATAGGAATTACTTGTATAATATAGGTTTAGTGAGCCTCTTTTTCTTTACATTTTTAAACTATATGAATGCAAAGTGATGTTTGGTAACCATCAAACTTCATTTCTAATTATATGATATGATCTTAGATAGTTGGACTATTTGGAAAATATACAAACTAGCAACTAGGTTAATCTTACTATTGATAGATATGTATCTAGAAATTTTATTTAAATCTAACTTATTTTTCTAAATTATTTAGATTAAAGTGTAGGAAATTTAAAAGTTAGTGTTGATCTCACAATGGAAATAGTATCCACACTCAATATGGATTTTTATAGCTTTACAATCTTTTTGGTAAAATAAATTAAGTCTCAAAAGAATATTTAAATCTTTCTATATAGACATGTCACTACCATGGAAACTTGAGATGCAACCTATTTATTAATAGTGGCCTAATCAAATCTTTGAGTGATCAAAGGCCAATTTCAAAAGAAGCAGCCAAATATTATTATATCCATTAAAATGTAGATTCCTTATAAATCCTTTATCAATCCTCACAACTAATAGAAGCCAAATGAAAAACTCAATTGAATTAAATCCAACACTAAAATGAACCTAATTCATTACTTTGTTGTGATTCGATGATCATTTTCTTGATACTTAAGAAGAGGCTTTGGTGCACTAACCATCAAATGGACTTGGTACTTATTTCAAACCTTATTTTTCTTGTAACTTTTAAATTTTGATGTGAGATATTTAAGTTCAAGAATAATAAACAGCCTATATATTTGAATGTGGGTGAAATTCAATTCTTATAACAATGAATAATGAATTCGTTTCAATCACCAAAGAAAATATTTAGATAAAAAACATAATAAAATTATAATCTTTTGGGCATGAGTATGGAAATTGGGAGCAATAGATGTGAATCATTAATGGAACACATGTCATTAGTCATTGCTTAAACTTCTCAAAATAAATTGACAAGAGGGTTTTATATACTAAATCTAAAGGGTTAAACTATAAATAGAATCTTAAAAAATTTCATTAAAGAATAATGTTCAAATAAGAATTATTTTTTCTTGGTGTTGGCTTATTAGATGACATGGGATTCTCTTAAATTAGAAAATGAAAAATATTTTGTGAGCATATTATTCATAAATAAAGGATAAATAGTACAACCAACATTCTAGCTCAATAAGTAAAGCCACAACTTGTGTTTCCACCATTCTAGACACCTTTAAATTCATAAATTTGGATTCTTTTTATTTTATAATATCTTGTTTAAAAATTTATTTTTATTTCTCTTTTAAATCACTCATTTTACATGAACAAAGATATAAATATCCCTTTCAATTGTTTAGGTTCTTGTTAGACCATAATCTATCCTCTAGCTAGTTATCCTATATTTTGTCTATTTCCATCATCTTGTTAGTTTGGTCCCACAATAGTCTTATTTCCTCTAATTTTTATTTATTTCATATTCACATATGGTATATTTATTTCAACTTTCATATTATAATGTTGTTGAGGGGGTAGACCCAAATGCATGGACAAGAGGATCTACCACTTATTTTTCTAAGACCCTAAATACCTCAAATTATGCAAAATAAGATGCCAATAACAATAAAAAATGAAGCCTAACTATTATAGTAAATATTTGGGAAGTTTTTAAAGCATACAAAGTTGTGTACCTGGCTAGAAAATTGTTGTTTTCAAGCTATGGAGGACTCATTCGCCTTCAGTGGCGAATGGGTCCTTTTAGGGTTTCAAAAAACTGATTTTAGGATCCTGTTCCTTGATTTCTGCACTCTTGAAATCCCTGTTATCAAGTTCTAGGAGGTTGTATGCAATTTTGTAGAGCTCTTTCTGTGATCTTGCACTTTGAATGACAACTTAAGCAACTTTGCAACTTTGACAATTTTGCTCCAAATCTTGCTCAACTTGATCTTCAACCTATAAATCCACAATAACATACTCAAGGGAAACAAAACTTGTTGATTTGTTAGTGAATGGGGGTTTGCCTCAGTCAAACCCCTTGTAGGTAATTAAACCAAATGATTAAATAGATGAAATGAAACATGAAACATGAAATATGTAATTGATATCACCTTGGATAATGTCTTGTGAAACAAATCTACATAGTAACATGTAGTGCCCATGAAGAATGTAGATCTTGGATGTAGGGTGATTCTTGTAAACAAATCCTCAATGTAACATTAGCTTATTAGCTCAACACACATGTATGCATTAAACCCTTGAAATGATGATATGATCTTGAATTACTGCAATTTAAACACATGAAATCTTCTTGAAATGCCTTATGAATGCTCTTGTAATGCTCTTGTGAACTCCAATTTTCTAAAATACTTGAATTCTTGAAAGTCTAGTATGTCTCATAAATTTTTTGAGAGAAACAGCATGAATTAACCCCTTATTTATACTAAATTGAGAGATTAACCTCGAAATTTAAAGAACTAAGGCCGACACCAGATCTAGAAAGAAAAATAATTAAATCCCGACCAAAATAAAATTCAAAAATAAGGGTCTCATTAAGGGATGGCCTATTCTCCATTAAGGGCGAATGGGTCTTGGCTAAGTTTCTAGGACCAAGCTTCAGGGAGTTGAAAGAAGGCTAAAAACCCATTCCAGATCAATTGAGGAAGGGGGGTCATGTTAAGGGAGGACCCATTCACCATCAAGGGTGAATGGAGCCTAGCTCAACTTACTAGGACCAAACTTTTGCATGAAATAATTTTTTATTTAATTTATGATTGTTGGGAAAGATCTTTGAGAGGTGTCAAAATTAAGCCCTAAATAGGGGGTTAATAACTCCAATTAATGATAATGAATTAATACCACCTAGATATGTGAGAAAGTTCCTTAAAACACTTTACAACACTTAAAAAAGGTACACATTATGTGCATTTTTATTGAAAGGGTCCCATTAGGCTTAATTAAGCAAATACATCCTAGAAAAGTGTGAAAGTATGTTACAACACTTTACAACATCCTTTCAAAGGATCAATTAAGGCACATTTTAGTTAAATAAATGTCCTAAAATAGTGTGAATATGTACAAAACATTACAACGCCACTCCAAGACATCATTAATTCAACTTTAATGTTAATTATCAAACAAGCAAGGGAAAAGGCTACTTTTTCCTTTACTACAAGTTTTAATATATTTTACTCCTATTATTTTATGCATAACAAACCAAAACTTCTTACTACAAAATCATGAAACCCTTTCTTTGTAAATTCTAGTATTGGACTCTTGGTGTTATGTGTACTTGATTGGCTTTAATTTGTCTCTATTCAGAGTATCTAAAAATTTGATTGACATTTTAAACTTGAACAAACCTTGTATATTTTTTACTATTAATTTCTTACTTAAGGTTTGATACTATATTTAATTAGAGTACCTACAAGCATCATATGAGTAACTTGTTTTTGAGTTATATGCTAGACTAGTTTTGTTTGGGTTTAAATTGTTTGGATCCCCAATTTCTAGTCCTCAATTTTATACATTTTGATATATTTTGTAACTTGGTTGGACTATTACTTGAAGCATTCTTGAATCTTTATGTTTTTTCTTACATTTACATTCACCAAAAAAATTATCATGTATTAAGTAAAATTTTCCTTGATATTAAAAAATATTGCTTACACATGTCCTATCATCAATTATATCATGATAAGAACATCATTCAAGGTATTATTGGTTGTCTTCTAAGTTATTATTTCTATGGTCAAATGATATTTTAGTTATACATTTTTATGAGTGTAGACATGGAAAATGTACAATTCGATTCGGCACACTTGATCTTGATTAACTAACAACATTTCTTCCTGAATCACACTCTCAAATTATCATCACCTTTTGTCTCTTAATTTAATAAATCATTATTTATTTGATTAAGTCTTTCTCCTCTGTTGATTAAATTAATCAATTTAATTTAATTAACCTTATATCTCAATTTAATTAAATAAATCATTTTGTTTGATTAAAGTCCCTAAAAGTCTTATCATTAAATTAGACAAATTAAACCTTATTTGATTTAATCTAACATTTCCCCTTTTGGTTAAATAAATCAAAATCATTTATTTAATTAATCATTTCCTCTCAATTCTGATTTAAATCAACTCATCAATTTGAGTCAAAATTGCCAAATCATCTAATCTCTCATTAAATTAATCAAAATCTTGATTAAGTTAATCCTTATCACTAAAATCCTCTAGAGAATGCAAATTGCACATGAAAATAGATTTAATTCATTTATTAAATCTCTATTTTCCCTCACATGGCATAAAAAGGGAATATTCCTTCAAGTTTGAATTCAAAAAGTCCAAGTGGATGGGTACTTCCAACAAAGCATTCACTCCTCTTACATGTCCTTGTGCATTGAGCCAAGTGGCATTTATTTCATTATTTTTTACCTCTCACATGTCATTTCCTCAATTTCAAATTCCACCTAATTGCATTTATTGGCACTTTGGCCAAAATGTGCACAACCATAAACCATTCACATGGTCACAAGTGGCATTCAACCATTGGGTGAAGTTAGTCCCACATTGCCCAAATCTTGCTCTTTCTTCCAAATTCAAATCTATAAATGGGAGGCTTCTCTCCTCATTCAACATTCACAATCTCATGCAAAGTTACTCTCTTGACATTGAGAGAGCCAATTTTGTGCACTTCACTCCATATGTTCATCATTTTCACAATTCCATAACTAGGTTATGCCAAAATCTCATTTAGGAGATTTGATCAATCCACACATCATCAACATTGTAATTTAGGAGTTGGGAAAGGGCCAATTTTGACACATCAACTGGCACCAATTCCCCCATGGGATCACAAGTTTGCATACTTAATTAGGATTTACTTACTTTGTTCTTCATTTCCCAGTTTACATTTTAGTAAATGGATTTCATGGGGAATCCTTCATTCTTGCTTGCATATGATCTAATATTGTGATTGTTTGTTGTTTTTGTGCAAGTGCAGGATCAGGGATTCACAATAAGTTAGATCACATACTTTGTTTTTTAAGTCTAAGGGCCTATAATATATGCTCAAGAGTATCTTAAGTTACAATGCATTTAATCTTGCATCTAGCTCTAATATTATTTCAAAAAAAGGCCTTGAAAAGTATGCCTAATTAGGAAATTAGCTCGAGAATGCTATGATCCTATAATTTTATATTTCTGATAGATCATATGTCATTTGATTCCTCTTATCTAATATTATATCAGTTTGAAGTATGAGGGATGTATGAAATTGGGGGTTTATTAATTCAAATCTAACAACATATCTCATGTACATGAAAACAAGATGATAAATTATGAAGTATAAATCTAATTTATTGAGAAAGATGGAACATCCTATTAGATTTGAGAAATATTTATATTGGAGCTTTCTTATTGCTTTGTGTCCTAGCTAATAAAGATTTAAATATTGAGATTTTTGTTAAACCTATAAATCCATCAAATATATTAAAACATGTGAAAGATTATTCCTCTTCTCCTCCTAGCAACACTAGATGGAATGATATTTGTGTACCTATAAAATGGAAAAATACTTCACGTGAGATTATTGTGAAGGGATTTCATGCCAAAAAGCATTTCTAGTCAAAAATACAATTCTATGCCTCTATCCCATTATTTTAACCCGTACATTTCAATAGCTACAAATGGACTATATCCTTCATGTGTGTGACTAGTTCACTAAGTCTTCCCATTGCCTTCCCCACCCTCTTAACAAGAATGTTCCTACCTTTGTTCCTCATTTACCATTGACCTTAAAGGATTAGTAGAGCACTATATCTCTCAAATGATTGAAAATAATCTATCTCCTATAGTTAATGAGAACTACATTCCCAATCTATCAATAAATTTTGTTCCCAATAAATGTGATTAATCTTAACATTTACAAATTTTTCAAGAAGATCAACTTCTTCGAAAAGAATTTTTTTAAATCTACACTACTTAACTTATTGAGTTTTCAAATGTATAATACCTAATTAAGATCCTTTTTTGATAATTATATTTAAAATTTAGTCCAAAACCAAGTTTTAAATCAAGCAACTTCATCTATATGATTTCTAATAATAGTTGCATCAATAGATATACCTAGATTATTCTTTCAAATATCTATCAAATTTAACTTTTTCCCATTCTTCATGTGAAAAGAAACACTTTACATTTTCTAAAATTTTATCTTTTTTATTTATTTATTTATCAAATTTTCATAACATCTAAAACAAGTTTTTAAGAATACTATTTTGAATTGGACTAACGTCTCTTTCCTATTGAATTAATTAGAAAATCACTAGATAATTAATTAATTCATGATTAATTATTAGGTACCTTATTACTTTATTCACTTAAGCTCAACTTAAGAGTTCTTTTTTATTATTAGATTGAGATATTTATAGCACAAGTTGTCTCAATACATGAGATAATGAAACTTATCACAATCTTTAATCAAATATTCATCTAGGGTTTGAACATTTACTTTTATAATTATTCATTTCTACTTTGTAATCATTCATTAGTTAGGTTATTGCATCAATAAAAATTATCAAGTTGTTGAGTGCATCATCTTTGTTTGATCCATTTTTGTGATAGTAATTTTGGTTATTGGTGATTTATTTGAGTTGTGGGGTTCACTGTCAACTCTAGCATGATATTAGAGCACTAGATTTCTGACTTCCTATCCAAATTTTAAGAGATCAACAAAATTTTGGCCCATATCTTGGTGTATTTTAGAGAAAAAAAATTTATGGGTTTTGTTGACAATCATGAAAGACCATTTGGGTATCTATTAGATTTTTTAGATAAAGAGAAGATATTATAAATAATTCTATCAAAATAGCATAGCAAACTATTTTCACTATAGGTGATTTTCTTTTTTTTACCAAATTACATGTTTTGCTTATTGAATTAAAATTGCTTTTTGGGTTTTATTGAAAAAAAAATATATTTTGTGAGTATTTATTACTTTTTGCATGCAATGAGTAAGTTTCTCATAAATCAAATCAAAAGGATCAACTACATTGGCTATTGGTTGGCTAAATTTACCCTATTTTCCAAAATACATAACTTGGGCATAAAGTGTCAAAATTGAGCAAACAAGATATTGTTAGAAATATGGTTTTATGTAATTCCCATTGGTGTATGTCTCATATTTGTTGATGGTCATATCATCACTATTGGTATATCATATTCATCACCTTTTCAAATTGTTCTACGCCAATCTTCATTGATTTTAGGATTAACATCATCTCATTTTGACATAAGGAAACTTCGTTATTTTTTAGAGGCACACATCATTTAGATTTGGGCTCCTAATTCTTCCCTATTTTGGGAATCAATTATCCAATCATCAATGGATCTATTTCTTCCTAAGGGAAGAAATGTAGCTTGCAGTCAGTGGATAGTGTTCTGCCTTTAGGTGTTCATCATTGATATATGATATATTTATTTATGGGGGTATTCATATGCTCATTTTTTCTCTCTTACTAGAAGACATCTATTGTACTTGTGTGATAGAATAATTCCTTATGGGTCACACTAATTCCTCCTTCTATCCTTATTTTACCAGTGCATTCATATCATTTTCTCTTTTTTGGAGAGGATTTTCTCCCATGTGGTTTTCTCCTTTTCTCTAGTTATATGGTATTTCATTTATTTGTAAATGGGTATCTTGTCAAGCCTTATAGTCAAGACCCATCCATGCATCCATCAATACAATATTCATCAACTTATTTAGTTTTTCCTTAAGTTAACCTTAAGGAGGGTGTTGGAGTATTTGGGAAATCACTTGATAATTAATTAATAAAAAAATTATTATAAGGTCCATTATTAATTTATTAACTTAAGATAAAATTATGAGTTATTTTTATTATTATATTGGGCTATTTATAGTACAAGTTGTCTCATTGTATCAGATAATGACACTTTGTTAGATTGAGAAAATTTTGAAGACCCCCTTCCCAATGGTTTTGGATTCAATTAAAGATTAACTCAAGAACCACTTGGCTACAAACCTATTGGGAAGAGCTAGAATGATGGATCAAAGATTTAATCCAATGTTTATCTATGTGTGTGGATGTGGATGATGTGATTCAAATGATGATTAATTGGTTGATTTCTAAATGCAATGTTTTAATTATGAAAACTATGCAAATGCAACAGTTTGCTATGATTTCTAATAAACTAAATGTAGACAAATAAAATTCAGATCCTGAAATATAGAGGGTAGACACAAAATAACTTGGTATTAAAATTTGATGCAGATTTGTCTAGTCTAGAGTGTAATATATGCCTAGAGTGTCCTATTTTTTGGGAACTAAATGCATAGGCTTGAGGTCTCTAGTCTACAATTTTTTTCTTTGAAGAATGGATGTCAAAACTTTGTCTATTGATGAGAAAATGAAGATTTGATGACTTGAAACTTGTAGGGTTAGAGTGCATGAATGAACAAGTAGCCTTCAATATTCCTTGAAATCACTTCAGATCTATAACCTACACACACAAAAGGAGAGGAAGGGTTGTGCCATGTAGGGGCTTGCCTAAGTCAAACCCCATGTTGTTATTTCTTTCTGAGTCACAATAAAAAATTACGATAAAGGAGAGTGTATCCTTGGATGGATATAGGCTAATTGATAAATAAGTAATGAATTGATAACTTTCTATGATTCGCAACTCATATTTGATCTCCTTGATGGAATAAATTCATAAGTCCATCACCATAAAGGATCAATTGTTGCTTGATTTGATTTGATTTTATCACCTACAAGTGTTGGTACATATAAAAAAATGCACATGCAAACATGGACACAAAATCACATAACATATGACATGATTCTTGAATCATGAAATATTGCAATAATCTTGATAATTCTACTATTGAATGCTCTTGAATGCTTTATAGGACACTTTATTTTCTCAATTAAATTCTTAAGATTAAATTGGTGAATACACTTTGTATTTAAATGTAATTCTTATAATTTCCCAAAAATCAAATATTGATAGTTGACATTTGAAATTTGAAATTAAAATAATAAATTATCAATGCTGACATATTTGAATTTGGGACCAAATTGGGTGGTCTAGGGAATAGTGCACCCTAGACTAGATCCACCTTTCTTAGGGATCAAAAGTGTTAGGGGGAAATATTAATTGCATAATCTGATTTCCCATGTTTGTTTTTTTGAAGAATATTTATAAAGTTGACAATAATGCATAATTAGGTCTAAGAAGATGGGAGGAGCAAAACCTAGTGTGAAATTACCAAGGCTGGAAATTTTCAATGTTGCATGCTTGTCATAATCTAATCAAATCCTCATCAAAGGTTGCACTTTTTTTTTATAATCATTCATTTGCACTTTGTAATTATTAATTATTTAGATTATTGTATCAATATAATTTCTCAAATTGTTGAGCACATCACCTTACTTTGATCTCTCATTTCTAATAGGATTATTACTTGGACTGGTGACTTCTAGGATCTATGGGGTTCCATCATAAACTCTAAAATTTCCTTCTTTTTGATTCTTCCCTTATATGAATAATTATAGGTATTCATGGTCTCCATACATATAGTTTCAAATAATTTTTTATTAGATTTAAACACCCTACCATTACATACAAGCCATTTTTTCCACGAAATGAGGCTAAGTGCCATATCTAAAAGATCCCATATAGCAATCAGATGAATAGAACACTCTTGAGTTTTATTTTTTCTTTTAAATAATTGAATAAAATCAATATAACATTGAGAGGATAAATAAATTTATTCTATATTTTACTACAATAAATGCATAGAATAAAATATGGTCACTATTTGTTTAGTCAAAGTGAGCATCTACCTAGACCAATGAAAAATTATATTTTAGGTTAGTTCAAAATCAAAATCCTTAGATGATAGACTAGCCATAGAAAATATTAGCTTTACAAATTTTATTCTATGGGAAATCATAATTTTGGATAAATTTATCTGTAATAATTTTAATACATCCTTCTTTGACTATATAACTCCTAGTACCATCAAGATTCCATCCCAACTACTCTTTTTAATCTTTATGAATAGGTCTTAATTTTTCCAAAGTTAGTGCAATTTTATCACCATTCTTCCCATTTGTCTTAGGAATTAAGGGTAAATATTCTCTTAAATTTATGAGAAAAATGTTCTTTTCTTTTGAATAATTCTTAATTATAGAGAAATGTGCATTAGTATCATATACATATAGACTAATAGAATAAGAAATATTGCCCAAATGAGTATGAGATAATCATTGGTATTTCTAGGAGATAGAAGAACCATCTTCGATCCTCCAAAAATTGTACCCCCTAAGCATATTTTATGAGGCCTTCATTTCTTTCTAGGTAGTTGAGCCCAATGGAATATTAATAGAATTAATCACAACTAAAGGTTGACCACCATTGAGATACTTGGATCTTATATTATGAATCCAAGAATTTTGAGAAGAAGATATAAATTTCCAACCAATTTTTTGAGCTATTAACTCATTGAAAGACTAGACATATTTAACTCTCAGGACCCTCTCTATTAATAAATTTTTTATTCCACATCATCCAAAAACATATCACTAGATCATTTAAAATGAATGTCCTATAGAACATAAAGTTTTTTTTATAACACTTTTAGGATCTAGAAGAATAAAGAATAAATGAATTGGATTAGCCTAAAAAATAGAAGTGAGAAGAACCAACCTCCTATTCAAAGAAATCTATTTATCATTCCACCCAAATTTGCATAACATTGAACCCTAAAGGTGTGCCATGTGTTATGCTTAGATTCAAAGATGAATTTGGCCAATGAATGGGAGAATGATCTCACAATTTTCTCTCCTGCACTTCAAGCTCTACAAGACCTAGGTGGGTCTCCCTATACAAAGTACTTAAGATCCACTATCAATTAACCATGTACTTTGTAAATAGAATATTCATTCTCATAGATATGCTTAACAGATGAAAAGTCTCAAGAATGTGGTAGATTCATTACAACATTCAACATCTAAAGCATGAGAATGGGCAATACAACATGAAACTTCAACAAATAAAAGGTAAAAAGTATAAGTTTTATGAATTTTTTCTTAGCTAAGGTGAATGATCCACTGGAGTTGTAATCTCACACACAATTATTAAATCAGATCCTAATCCTAGGATGAAGAGTCAATTCCACTACAAACCATATAATATGACAGTATTTAACCCTAGTATCTAAGAGCATTTGCACAATT
The DNA here is from genome assembly GCA_007115665.2 of Sequoiadendron giganteum. Classification (NCBI taxonomy): domain Eukaryota; kingdom Viridiplantae; phylum Streptophyta; class Pinopsida; order Cupressales; family Cupressaceae; genus Sequoiadendron; species Sequoiadendron giganteum. The sequence continues at coordinate 41,855,960 of CM021104.1, read as the reverse complement.
GCATTACAATGTATGCACTTTATATTATGAATTTATCACTACTTATCAAATCCAAATAACATCCACATAAATTTATGCTTCAATTAAAGTAGTTTAACTCATTCCTTGAACTAGAACCATAATCAAAGCATACACCATCAAAAAGGAAATGGAGATTAATGAAATACCCTTGATCATTTTTGATTAATAATTCATGAAATTGATACAATGGAGAAAAAATAAACTCAGAATTATGGACAATATCATATTGAGATACACTGGAGCTATCATATAATAAAAAATTTACAGAAAAAGACTCAACTAATTAACCTAGAACTAGCATCTATATATGCTCTTTGTGCTTACATTTAAAATCTAGAATCAATTCAAGCACCCTATACCCATTACAATGAAACTATTTATCCTTTTTGAGGAAGGAGAAAACAAAAGAGAAGCCTTAAAAATAATCCAAGGTGGACACATGGAGATTCTCTACCCCCTTGATATGAAATTAACAAGAATTTATAAGATCCCTTTCACTCTTCATTTTCCCTCTCTTTAACTTGTATTCACTTGAAAATCTCATGCAAACCTTTTACTTGGATTTAAAAACCCATTTTCCAGCTCCATTTTCACTTAACAGTGAAATTTTTTAACTCTGGGTCAAAAACCATATATTCAGCTATCAAAAATGCTTTTAAAAGTTACAATTTAATCTTTATATATTTCAATTTACATTACATTTGGTTTGACATTTCACCTATAGGTTAAAAACAAGACCCAAAAGCCCCAACAATGGAAACTCAAAATAGAAAATCGTGAAATGCATTTATAGGTCATTTTTTGGCTCATAGGCAACCAAAAATGCATGAAATGTTGTTAAAATTCTTTCATGCACAATAGAAAAAGTTGAGACACCTTTCTAGAGCATGAAAGAGCATTTTTCAGCTTGTAGATGCATTTAAAAATCAGTCGAAAGACAAAAAACATGATTGCATCCTCTGGTATGCAGCCATTCATAGTGAAGTCCATTTAAAATTCCCCTTCATATGGAAAATATTTTAAAAATCAGCCCAAAGACAAAAAAATTGATTACATCCTCTAGTTTGCAGCCATTCCTAGTGAAGTCCATTTAAAATTCCCCTTCATATGGAAAATATTAATTGCAATGCCCATGCATTCACACTGCCTTTTAAACACATTTCAGCCACTGAAATATTTACCAATTTGAGAATCCATCACTACACATGAAGCCATCATGGTTTTGAAAATATTTTCCCATTGCAACTAGTGATAAGCACTATCGTGAAAAGTTTGGGATTTTTCAAAGTTTTTTGTGAAGTGCATTGGCCAATAGGAAAGAAGAACTAAACTTATTTCAATAAACATTTGACAATGTTTTATTTGCCCCAAATATTACTCATGTGCCTTTAAAAGAAATCCATCACTACCAAAGAATACATTGCTGGAATCAATTTAAAACTCAAGCTCCCTTCAATGATGTGTGATTGGTTCATTACAAATCTGTCCTAACAAGCCATCATGTGAGGCTAAGGCATCAAGTATTTGAATTTTATTTTTTTAACTTCAATTGGCAATGAGCGTTGCAACTGCTGTGAAGAAAATAATTTCTATTGAAATATAAAACTAATCCTTCATGTGATCATTTAGAGTACTATGTGGGCCAACATTGAGGAGAGAGGGAAACTAATGACAATCCATCACTCAAACTCAAGCATCACTATTTTGAATTGCTTCTCTGCTCTCATTTCAGCAATGAGCGATGGAGTTTGTAGAATGCATTGGAAACTTTGGAAAATGTGTTAAGCCATCCCTCTGCTAATGAAAATTAAATGAACCTTCCAAATGAAAAGCCACCGCTAGAAACAATGTTTCATTACTTTTCTCCTCCATTTCCATTTCAAACTGGCGATGGGAAATGGAATTGTTGCACAATCATCTTCTACTGTGTTGTCGTGCCTCAACCAATCCAAAGCAAGAATTAAACTTGTGATCAAAAAAATTTGGAAATGTATTTTATTTTTCCCTAAATGCTTTTTTACATTTTCATAATATTTAAAATATTCACAATATTTTAAATACTAAAATTTGAAAACATTATAAAATGGGCAAATTTTAATTTCGCTTGTAGGCCAAATGGAGAAATTTCATTGTGCATAAATGGAGACCCTTGGATTTGATATCTTTTGTGTGCATCCATAATCAATTATTTAGAACATGGAATTTAAATCAAATTTCACCCAGCCATCAAAATTTTGGTGCCTCCTTTGTAAACTGGCCCATCGGACATGTTCGACGCACCCAAAAAGAATAAAAAGAATGTATCATATGGCCTTTTTTTGATGAAATTAGAACTGGAGATTTTTTATACCAAAACAAGAAATGGGTTGCCCTTAGATTTGGGAAATTTGAAAAAATTTGGAACACAAAATTTGGCTTAATTGTTGTCAACAAAGGATTAAAAATACCATGAGAACTCATCCAGGAGGCATGAAACTGATTAGGCACACTACCATATGCACCAATAAACATTCTACCAAGCGGATTTCCAAGATGAGCTCATAATTTCAAAATATTAATTGGCAGAGAGGGCCCCTAGGGCATATTTAGCAAGATGCAGGCCTTGGCTGTATCGTTAGACTAAAACTAGGCACTTCAAATTTGCAAAATTTGAAAGTGCAAATTTAAAAGTGCCACCACCACTAATATTATGAATCTATCCAAGATAGATATTTTTAATACTTTTTCTTTCTTTTATATAGAGGAAGAATTATGAGATAGGAATCTAGGAAATATCCTTTCCTAATGTATAAATTATTATGGGTAGACCCACAATAGTGTGTCCTAATGGAACATAAGAAAATTAAATAGCTTGGGAGTTATATTTTAAAACACCCTTGTTGAAGGTTTATCTATGAATAAAGATATCTTCATTTGAAAGTAACTACACAATCATCTTTGAAAATAAAACCAAGATTATAAAATCTGATTTGTTGATTTACACGATGAACAACATAATAAAAATAGAAATGATATTTGTATTCAATCAGATGATTTTACATCCATGTGCATTATCTTATAAAGCCTTTTATTTTCCCATAAAATAATCTAACCTATGTATGGGGAATAACTTCCTAACAAACTACATTTATTTTATTAATTGATTAACTAAAAACTAACATATATTTTAAATATATGATGTAAAAACCCAACATTCCCTAGGCCCTTATTACATAAATCCAAACAAGGGTAGAATATCAAGTAAGAGTTGAATAAAACCCTTTTGGAGGCTTTGATTAAACACTTTCACTGATTATCCTCTCTCATCCAAGAAGCACTATACCAACTGCATCAATTATTCTATTCATTATAAAAACATGTAAATATGCACACAAACTTCAATGGGATTTAAACATATTATTCTATTGGATCAAATTCCTACTTTCTTTCCTCTCTAAATTAAACACTTCCCCTATAAATTCTTCACATGTTTTTTTTTAATTCAAAATTTCAAAAAAAATGGTGGTGGCCAATGAATATTCAAAACCAAATAAACATCTTCTAAAAATGCATACTTGATCACCATTCTACATGGAGGTTGCTACAAAATATTTGTTATTCTTAATGAGGAAAGTCTTTAATATAAAATGTAATCCACAATATAGATACACCTTCCACTATGACTTATGAGATTTATTTGTGCCTTAATGTCCTCAATCCCTCACAAATGTTTCTATTTTAAGTTGAATCATGTCTCCCTCTTCCATCATCACCATTCTCTCAATCTATATTCCTGCATAGCATAACCATTGGTTTCCTTCTTGACTCCATTAGTCATTCTTCAAAATTTGTATTACACATATGAACTGTAATGATGGAAATTGACCCCCCCTTCTTGGAGATACGATAATTTCTCATTTAATCTGGACCTATTTTAGTACCCTTGCATTAATTACCCTTTAATTCATCATTAATAGGCCCCTAAGACCCATTATTTTGGATCTCGAGGCTTATTTCAACTAAAAACTCTACAAAATGATCCAAAACATCGAAAATTCCAAAAACCTACCCTGAAAATCTATGGTGGGACTCATTCGCCACCTTGGGTGAATGAGTCCCCCTAGGTGGGACTCATATGCCAAGGCTGGCCTATGAGTCCCATTTGGGTATTTTTTAGGGTTTGCGTGGAAAAATTACCTTTCTAATTTAAATTTTTGGTTGATGTCACTTTTTGAGATCTGAATAATAGTAAATTAGGTGTTGATGCCTATATAAGAAAGATTCTAAGCCATTTTCTTCATCTAAGAAAGCATTTTTCAAGAGCAATTTCAAGATCCAAGAATTTAAAATCTTCAATTATTCTTTCACAAGAGTATTTGAGTTTCAAAAGCAAGCAAAGTTGAACTGTTGGGGCAAAATTAAAGTTTTTTTCCAGGTCTTCAAGCTCACTTTCATTCAAGATCTATCATTTTTAGGGGTTGATCATGGTTGTATATGGTGAATCATGATGGGTTCTAGGTTCTCAAGATGTAACTAGCCATCAAGCAAAGCCTAATTATTTGTTTCCTAAGTGATTCCATCCTCCATTATCACTCTACATTCAACCTGAGAAAGGTACAAGAATTATTAGGACTCATTTCAAGGGTGATTATAGATCTCTCAAAGTGAGTCATTCATCTTCATATGTCATTCATGCATCTCATTCTTACACATAAGAATATGGTTGCATTGCATTTTAGATTTCCTAACCTTAGACACACTTAAGGTTAGGGTTTACATCCGTATTTAATGCACATTTCATTGTTTCTATCAAGGTTTAATTAAGAAACTAGGGGTTTGATCGAGGAAAACGTCTCATAAGAAAATCAAGTCTATATTATGTTTTGCAGGTCTTTTTGTAGATTCGGATCTGGAAATCAATTTGGGAGAAAATAGCAAGAGTTGAAGTGCAGATCTGAACTCTGAATTCTTGAAAAAGAGGAACGAGATTAATTCGTGAGATGTGGTGAATGAGTCCCACTATAGGTGTTTTTCAAGATTTTTGTAGATTCAAATACCATTTTTTCATAAACGTGTTCTTATGCAGAAACCCAGATCTTGGATTGATTCTCCCATAATGGCATATGAGTCCTAGCAGGCCAAAATTTTAATATTTTCAGTGTTTTAGAGCTTATTCTTATCTTCTTTAGATTCCCAGGTGCACACATTTTGTCTTACATCTTTTTTTTTTGTTTCATTTGCATTTCTAGGTTATTTAGTGAAAGATTGTGATGAATTAGCATTAAGCATTTTAATTTTCACTGCATTTTTTCTTTCCAATCCCTAGCTTGGTGGTGAACCCCTCATTAGTTTACAATTAGTCCCTAGGACAGCCCTATTGCAAGATCTCTTTCTCCTTTGCATTGAGATCTCTAGGGTTATCCTTGAATAAAATTGGAAAGTGGGTGTGATTTATGTTCTACACCATACAAAAGCATCCTATCCCTTTTTCTTTCATTTAATTTTGGTTAGCCTAGATTGAGAAAATTATAATTTTTATTTGGAGTGCATTACCATCCTAGATCTTGCTTGCATTAACATTGCATTAAAGTTTGTGTTAGTTAATTGGAATTCTAGGGTTTCTAATTTTACATTAGTGAAAGTTCATATAACTTACATTTTTGCATCTTAAATCATTGAAAATCATACAAAATCTACATTTGTAGTTAGGTTAGAGATCATACAACATAAAAAGCATAAAATTCAATTAAAATTTTTCTTTTTTTTTGAAAAAACACCCTCACTGGGACTCATACACCCTTTTGGGTGAATCAATCCTAGTGTAGATTTTGCACTACATTTTTCAGAGTTAAATTCCTTGTGTTTGAGCTTTTGTTTGAGTTTGCATACTTTCTATTGCATTCAAATCATTAGAGATAGAATAATTTACATTCATTACAATTGTGGATAGAATTAGATTCTTGTATTTTTCATTTTTAGCATTAGTTCATAGTTCAACTAGCTTATATTACATTTGGAATACATTATAAAACAAAACCAAAAGCAAGATCAAACATCTAAACCACTTGGAGAAGGTATAGTTATTTGACTAAGTCAAATCTCTATTTCCAAGTTAACCTAACCCTCAATACTTTTAGTAGTGATGACTTTGACATGTTAGATGAAGCCCTTCAGGAATTCATCTCACAAAGTTCATCCACTAAGGCTTGTTATAACAAACCAAAACAAAGAGACATTAATGTGATTCAACCTCAACTTATCCTTTACCCACATTCACACAAACCTCAAAATAAAATAAAAACCTATTTACACTCTTGAACCACCTAAAAAAAATATTTTGCAGCAATCAAGTCATAACACCATTGCTCATACATCTAACACTAGAAAAAAATCTGCAATCAAAACAAACAACCTCAACATCTTTACCTTTACCTAACTCCGTTTTTCCTAGTGCCCCTTGTTTTCCTTCAAATAGTTGAAAGAAGTATGATCTTGTTGAACAAATTAAGAATACTCCCACAAAAATATCACTATGGGATTTGATTAAAAACTCTCCTAATTATCACACCATGCTTCAAGCAGCCTTACAACAAGTTGTGATCCCCTCTAATACAAATGCAAGTGATGTGGAAGCTCTAATTAAAGGAATGAATATACTTAAAATATAGACATTACTTTTCACCAACATGAGCTCCTTCCCTTGGAGATAGCAAAGAAACATGATGCCTTCATGATAATAGCCAAATTCAATAGAATGGGAATAAAAAGAACCCTTGTCGATAAGGGCTCAACCCTTAATGTGTGCAGTGTGAATCTTTTAGATAGACTAGGCGTAGATAAATCAAAAATTGAACTTTACTCCTTATCGATTCGAGGATTTGACAATGTAGGAAAGAATCCGCTTGGTGTAATTACTTTACCTATTATAGTCATAAAGGATACCTTACAAACTCCTATTCATGTTATGCCTCATGACCTTTCATACAATCTTCTTTTAGGAAGGCCTTGTATTCTTGAGATGCATGTGGTTCCTTCGACTCTTCATCATATCATGAAGTATCCATATAACAACAAGGTATACCAATTTGAAATAGACCTTGAACCTGAAAGTTGCTTACAAGTTGGAAAAGGAACAACAAGTTCTCTAAGCACGTTAATTCCAACATCAAACTTAGAACTTGTGAAAGAGGAAAAACAAGAGATTGAAAAAGTATCAAAATTATTGGATGATGATTTGGGTTATTTAGAATTCACACCCTCATTTATGGAAGAGTACATAATCACAAGTAAAGAAGATGACAAGAAAAAACAACCAATGGCAATATCAACACAAAATTCAAAAGAACAATCACAAGCATCTACCCCATCCACTCTATAATAACACACAAGTTATACAAAAAAAAATGATGAGATAGATTATCAACAACCACCAAACCCACAAGAAATGGAAAGACTTTATGGAAAAGGCTATCAGTTCATGAAACAACTTGGTTATAATGGAAACAAATGTGGCAAGAAAGAACAAGGTATGTGTGTTCTTATAGAACCTAAAACACAAGAAACAAAAAGTGGTTTGGGTTATTACCCTTCTAATATTGCACAAGCAACAAAAATACCCTCTCTAAATATCAACACCATCATGTGTAATCCTAAAACAACTCTCACCTTGAAGCACCTCGAATTGATTGATACAACTTGTGAAGCACCAATGGAGTTTTTTTCAAATGATGAAGTCTTGAAAGAAATGCTAGGATTTTATGGAAAACCATTCACTCCTAAAAAGAAGCGGCTTACATGTGTTATGATTAGTACAAAGAAAAAAAGAGGAGAAGAAAGTAGTGAAGGTGACATGAACAATGAAGAATACAACCCTGAATGTCTAAAACAAAATGTGGTTCCTTGAGGAGATACTGTGGACATACAAAAGGATATTAACAATGAAGACAAGTTGAATAAGATAGGAAAGTTCCTCGATGATGAAGAACAAGAAGACCATGCAACTTTACTTCATGACTTTCCCAAAATTTTTGCTTCGACTTATTCAGATATGTCAAGAATTGATCCTAAGATTGTAACACACAATATAGTCCTCATTGAAAATGTTAAGCCTACTAGACAGAAGATTCAAAAGATGAACCCTAAGATATCCTTATTAGTTAAGGCCAAGATTGAAAATTTTGGCAACACAAGGGAAAACAACTAAGAGGGGGGGTGAATCAGTTGTCACATAAATTATACTTATTAAACTTTTTCTCATATCTAATAAATAAACATGAAAGCATAAACCATCACCACATCAAAAACGCACATAAAACCAAGATTTCTATGTGGAAACCCTGTTAGGGAAAAAATCATGATCGAGGTTAACCCACAAGATTATACTCTATTAAAACTATTACAAACGGGGAATGCACATGCATTCAAGAACACTGCCTAGAGCTCACCGCTCAAATACAAAAGGCTTACTGCCCAAAGGAAGACACACTATCTTACAGTCACATTCGGATTATATCCATCTGAGAGATTTTGAACTAATAATATAGCATCTACTAATGCCTAATTACAGTTCCAGTTAAGCACATAAACACTTCCTTCTGCTCACTCTTCTTCACACTTTACTTCTTCCTTCAAAAGATTAGAACTTTATTCACACATAACACTCACACATCTCTCTTCTTACATCTCACACCATGCATCAAGAGGTATAAATAATTGATCATATATATTTGAAACTAGGGATAATATCAACTACATGTTGGCCCAACAAAATATGAAATGTGTACACATTGTTGGCCCAAATTGATAAATAATTTATCAATGTGAATCAAATAATGTAATCCAAAACATATCAAGGGCCCAAATAAACATGTCTCAAACACAGAACACATTAAACAATTAGCCTCGAAGACCCACAACATTCTACAATCACCCTATCGACCATGAACATGAAACATGTGAACTCATGAAAGAAAATCACCAATCGCAAGCACAATGATCAATGCGAACCAAAAAAAAAGATAGAGTATGATCTAGAAACATCCACAAGCATCATGAATCACCACAGAAGCATTCACAATAGCTCAGATTACTAGAATCACATCATCTTCTTTCAGGAACAAAAACTAAAGCAACAAAACAACTGTCAAAACATGGATACTCATAACTTGATTAAATCTTCATGCGAACCCCCTAAACTTTCAATGGATAAACTAGATATACTTGTCAAAAAACCCTTTATTACACAACTTCTCACCATCAAGATACTGAACTAGCCATCATACTGAACTTCACTGCATCACCAACAACCTGTAACTTATTTTATTACAATTTTATCAATATCCTCGACATATATACAACCTTAAAGATATTAATGCCAATAGTGCTGACATCAATGACAACCACATATCAGAAATATTCAACAATCTCCAACAATATCCCCCTTTATTATTCATGGCAACACATGATGTGAAAAACACCATTAGTGATACTTTCTCTTAGCACTTTCTCCCCCTTAAGCATTGATTCTTTTCTCCTTAACTCTTTTGCAGAATTTCACATGACTCTTCTCCCCCTTTGACATCAATGACAAAGTTACACATTATCTTTCTCCACACAAGCTCTAAACTACATATCTGAACATATGACTACTCCCCCTGAGTAGCAACCACCACAACATCAATCTGGATCATAGGATATATATGACTATGAAATGCACAAATTGATGCAAGTCATTGCATCTTAATTATGATTAGGAGGGGTAATCACCCCTATCTTCCCTATGAGATACTCAAAAGTATCCTTAGGCAATATCTTGGTAAATATATTTTCAATCTATTCCTCAGTAGGCACATACTCCAATTTGACTTCCTTTTCACTCATCTTCTCTCTCAAAAAGTGAAACTTGATAGATATATGCTTGATTTTTGAATGCAGCACTAGATTCTTAGAAATATTAATTGCACTTGAATTATCACAAAATATAGCAATAGGTTCATCATACACAACTCTAATATCTTTCAAAATTTGATTCATCCATAATACTTGATTATAATTGTTAGTAGCAACAGTGTATTCTTCCTCTATAGTAGATAAATAAATGGTATTCTTCTTCTTACTTAACCATGAAATCAACTTCTTTCCAAAGAAAAATGTACCACCACTATTACTCACTCTTTATGTCATTCACATCTCCTGCCCAATCAACATCAGTAAAAGCACTCAAACTAAGGTCGTCTTCTTTAGGATACCATAGGCCAAAATCATCTATCCCCTTCAAATACCTAAAAATCCTCTTCACAATTGTCACATGAGATTTCTTAGGATCAGCTTGAAATCTTGCAACAATGCATACGACATTCATGATATCAGGTCTAGTTTGAGTCAAATAGAGCAACCCAACAATCATGGATCAATATCTAGTTTGATTTTTTTAGGAGAATCATCATCTTGTGTCAACTTACATCTGGTCACCATAGGTGTACCTACTGGCTTTGAATCTTCCATACCAAACTTATTTAGTAGTTCTTTCACATACTTGGACTGAGATATAAAGATCCCTTTATCTAGCTAAGTAATTTGAAATCCCAAAAATAATTTCATTTCTCCAATCATAGACATCTCAAACTCACTCTGCATCTCATCAGAAAACTTCATGCATTAACTATTATCTCCTCCAAAAAAGATATGATAAAAAAAGACTTCAACAATCAAATCTTTATCATGATCAATCTTGAAATACAAATTACTATCAGGAGTACCTTTATTAAATTCAAGCTTCAACAAATACTTGTCCAATATGGCATACCAAGCTCTTGGGGCTTGCTTAAGTCCATACAGTGCTTTCTTCAATTGAAAAACTATATCTCCATGATCAGTCAATTGAAATCCATCAGGTTGATCAATATACACTTCTTCATCCAGTTTTCCATTTAGAAATGCCAACTTGAAATCCATCTGATAAACCTTGAAGTTTTTGTAAGTAGCATAAACTAGAAATAGTCTCACAACTTCAATCCTAGCAACATGAGCAAAAATTTCTTCAAATTCAATTCCTTCCATCTGAGAGTATCCTTTACACACTAGTCTTGCTTTGTTTCTAGCACTTCACCTTGCTCATTCATTTTGTTCCGAAAGGCCCATTTAGTTCCAATTACATTTTTTTCCTTAGGTCTAGGAACAAAAATCCATGTATCATTCTTCTCAATTTGCAGTAGCTTTCTTTCATTACTTCCATCCAATATTCATCTTTGCATGCTTCATCGACACTATTAGGCTCAATCTTTGAGATCAAACAATATTCTTCTACAATTCTTCTCCTAGTTTGAACACCTTTATTCTTATCACCTATAATCTTATCTTCTGAATGATTTAGTCTTACATACCTTGGAGTCTTAGGTTCTTGAACTTTAGGATCTTGTGATCTTACTTCAGCACTTTCACTAGTTTCTTCCTCTTGATTTTCCTAATTTAGAGTCCGATCTTTCTTTCCTTTATCTATATTGTTATTCTGATCATCTAAATCATATCTATAGGTTCTAGATGGTCTAAATGTGTATTCATCAACCTTTACATTAACACTTTCAATTACTTTCCTTAATCTCTTATTGTAGAACCGGTAGGCTTTACTTCTAGTATAATAACCAAGAAATATTCCTTCGTCATTTCTAGCATCAAACTTTCCTATATCTTCATCTCTTTTGATATAGTATTTACTCCCAAAGATTTTGAAGTATATGACAATAGGATTATGACCAAACCATAGCTCATAAGGAGTCTTACTAGTATCACCTTTGACATGTACTTAGTTGAGAGTATAAATGAAAATACTCATAGCTTCTCTCTAGTAGATATGAGGAACATTTCCTTCTAGCATCATAGTTCTAGCAGCTTCTTGAATTGCCATGTTCTTCCTTTCCACAACTCAATTTTGTTGAGAGGTCCATAGGGCAAATAATTGTCTCTTTATCCCATGTTATTCACATAAAGAATTAAACTCATCGGAAGTAGATTCACCACCTCTATATGATCTCAAACATTTAATCTTCAGACATGTCTTTGTCTCAACCATAACCTTGAAAATCTTGAATTTCTCTAGAGCTTCAAATTTTCCCCTTAAGAAAGAAACCCACATCAATCTAGAATAATCATCAATAAGTAACATGAAATACATGTCTCCTTGTATACTTCTAACTCTAGAAGGACCACTCAAGTGAGTATGCACAAGCTCCAATACTTCATTTGAACAATATTGTTTTCTCTTGAATGAGACTCTAGTTTGCTTCCCTAATTGAAATTCCTTGCATATAGTATTAGTAGGTTTCATAAACTTAGGAAGATCTCTCACTGCCTAGGTAGAACTTATCTTGATAATATTGTCAAATTTTACATGACACAATCTTCTATGACATAACCAACTTTCATCAACTTGAGCAATCAGACAACTTTTACTAGTAGTACTTAGGTGAAAGATATTACCTTTTGTTTTTGTACAAGATGCAATCACATTTCCGGAACTCCCCAATATTCTACACTTTCCATCCTTGAATTAAATATTATATCCCTTGTCAACCATTTTTCCAACACTTAAGAGATAATGCTTCAAACCTTCCACATATAGAACATCATCAGTATTATGCTTACTATCAAAAGAAATGGACCCTCTGCCATGGCTTACACCAAATTTGTCATCACCAAATCTTACAACACCGCCATCATAATTTTCTAGGCTCACAAATTTACTTTTATCACCTGTCATGTGATGAGAGCATCCACTGCCAATCACCCATTCATCTTTTTCTTCAACTTTGGTAGCTAGAGCTTTCTCCACCTTCATGTAGCTAGTAGAATCAGTAGGTATTGTAGATACCTAAAATTGGTCTAGGCCTGCGAGTACATAATCGAAATAATATTCTATAGTCCATGGTCATGATTAAATAATGTCAATTATTTAATTACCCTTTCTAACACATTTCCTCTATTAATTAAATACTCCTTTTTAATTAATTCATTAATTCATCATTAATCTTTATTCAACTTGGATAATTAAATATCAACTATAATTAAATATCTTTATTTAATTATTCATTTAACCCCCTTTTTAACTATAATTAAATATTTATTATTTAATTATTCAATTCTACCCTTTTCGAAAGTCAAAGTAAATAAACTACTTTATTTATTTAATTAAATCTTCTATTTTCGAATGTTGAATTAAATGAATATTTAATTCATATTTAATTATTTATGTCACTTTCTTCCATCAATCAGTTATCTAATCGTTCACTCACCTTCTGACTCAAGATCTATTTTTAGTTCTCGAGTTATCTTTGAATTCAAATGCTGATCATCTCTGCAGGAAGACTCTCCCTCACAACTAGTCGATTAACTAGTTCTAACTCATATGCATGTATGCATCTATTAATTAAATATCTTTTATTTAATTAATAAATCTAATTATGCATTCGAATTCATCATCTTTGAGTTCTGACTTTGTCTTTGACATTCAAAGTCTATTTCTTCTATTTTCGAAGATTCTTAACTGAAGATTAATATCTTGTTCTATTTCTAGTCTTTCCTGACTCGTGTTCTAACTCACGTTCTATCTATCACATAACTCATTGCATGGAATTCATCAATCTTATCCGTTGATCTCTCTTTCAATCTGAGCCGATCGTTCGAAAACACAAAATCTATAAAATGGCCTATCATTATCATTATTCCTCTCCCAAAATCATTATACACTTTTGAGAAGAAACAATCTTCGATATTTTGCTGAGACACTCGATGAAGTTATGCTTGCATTCAAACACACAAATATCTGAGGGCAAGAATAACAATACAGTAAAATGGAGAAGGGAAATTGAGATAAATTGAGGAAGTATTTGCATATTCAGTGAGATCATTCTAGTTTTATTAGTTTAGATTAATCATGCTTACTTATCGTTCTTTGTTGTTTTATTTAGATTAGAATTGATGTTTAATCTTGTGCAACTTTAGCATCCACAAATTCTGAAAAATCTGAGTTACATTTGGTGAACCCAACGTGAATCCACTTCAAAATCTTCACATCTTTCTTTTTTCCATTTTTTGTTTTTCGTTTTTCGTAGGTTTTCCGTCAAGTGAACCGCATCTATCAAAAATAGCGACGCAACTGTCATTACGAACCGTATCTGTCATGCCATAAATTGCATCCACCTATCAATCGCCACATACAACTGTCAATCATCGCATCCGCCTGTCAAAAAATTACCGAACCACATCAGACACTCCATTAACTGTATCCGCTTGTCACCAGCTGAACCGCATCTATTGCTCCAAAAGCCGCATCTAGCTGGTAAAAGTTTTTCATTTTTTTATCAATTTCCATGCATCCATATTTTTAGTTTTTGCTTTTTAGGTGATTTGGATTTTCGCTAATGTTTGTTATAGTTGTGTCAAGGTGGAATAACAAGTGTTTGCAGGACAAAGCATAGAAGACAATACAAAATCCAAAGACAAACAATGAACTATTGACAAATTTGCATGTAGGACCTAATGCTTTTGTCTTTTTACCAAGCTTTTCATTTGATAGATAGATAATAATCATGTGGAATAAAATGAACTTTTGTTTGGTAGTGTAAATAATCTCGTTTGGGCTTAATAATTTACTAGTGTTTTTCGTGTCTACATTGTTAGTTTAGAACCCCACGATTCAGTACACCAAAGTATCCTCTCCCCTTGCACAGTCATGTGATCCTAGGTGTAAGAGAAATGATTGCTAACTCTAGAACTTGGGCCTGTCTTGGTGGGAAAAAGTACTCACCCCAAGACGACTCAGATCGGTAGCATGCTAAAGCCAAGCGACTTCCAGCCGGTATATAAAAGTGGATTCTTGGGGAAAGCCTAAGAATCACGCACACTATTCCAATGAGATGGACAGAAATGGACTCTCGCCAATGTTGGATAGTGTCCCACGAACGGAATGCCCTTATTAAACACCTTGTTGTAGAGTTACCAAAATCCTATCTATTTGTTGGCATAGCAGGTGTATAACCTATGAATCCATCTTACAAATTTACGGTTCTTGTGTTGAGGTGACATGTATGCCATGGTTGTTTCATGGGTACAATAGCTTGGCTGCCCCGTATAAGTGAGTGCTATGGAGGGGAGCCAGTGGGGTCAAGCTACTAGTCATCCGCCTTGAATGTGCGTAGCTGGAGAAATCCAAGTAAAAATTCAGCAAATACTATCCTAAAAGCCTAGGTTGTACATGTTTTCGGGTCTTAACAGTCCTTACATCACAAAAATGGAAGATACATTGATTGTTGTGTTTGCTCTTTGCTATATTCATCAAAATCTTGATCAAACAAACAAATTCAGTCAAACAACTTTCGAGAAAATTTCATTTTTTAGAAAACAGAGTCGCATTTGTCAGTTTAATCGCCACATGTTTCATAGTGAGTCACATTTGATAGGGGAAATGCCGCATCTGGCTGTCAAAATAGTCATTTTATAGGCTGCATAAAACAAGTCGCAACTGTTACATTCTGAGTCGCATGTGTGCATCCAAACCGCATCTGTCAATTCAAAAACCACATGTGTCTTTTTAAGTCGCATATGTCAGTTGAAAAATTGCATCTGTTAAAGAAAACCGCATCTATCAGAGGAAAAACCGCAACTGTTAGGTGAACCGCAATTGCCTCTCAACAAATTTTTTTTAAAAAAACTGCGAGCTGAGTCTAAAATATCTTTGTCACTATTTGCTTTAGGTTTTTAGGATCAACCTTGGATTAGAAACTGGTTAAATTTTCTCAAAAAACTTGCATCATTAGGCATCATATACATCTTAGTTTACCATCATTAGGTGTCATCTACATCTTGGTCACAGTAAAACGTCTTAGTCCTAATCATCCTCAATTTGCATGCATATAGATACTTCCTAGGAAACTGCATATCATAGAATATATAACTTTCTTTGTCTTTGGAAAATTCATAGTCATACTATCCTTGTCATATGTTTAGGTTCCATCATCGGGAACAAAATTTTGCATGCATTTATTCCATTAGGTGGTAGGTTATACCCGTCTTAGACTCATTTGTTGCCATTTAGTCAACTTAGAGTTTTGCATATTGTTCATCCAGTCATACGTCATCTTAGATTTTTAGCAACATCCTTATTGTCAAAAAAATCCAAAAACATAGACATAGGTCATATCAGTTTTAGACATAGTCTGCATTACCCATTTTGAGAAAAAAATTTCATGGTCGAAATAAGGTCCAAAAAGAAACACAAAGCAATGATAGACCCCAACGAATTCATCAATCCGTTCAGAAACCAACCGTCAGGAAGCAAACGTCCACACAAGCCTTTACTTGAAAAACATGTCACTAGGGACACACATGGGCATATTTACATAGAAGACGTAGATGCGACAGTTCAAGATCCTGAGTTTGCAGCCTTCACGGATGAGTGTTTGCTAAACGATCCACAATGCTACTTAGAAAAATTGCTAGTAGAAGGTGCCACTCTACCTCTAGGATTTGATGTCCATTCTTTGACAACTAAGTCAACTCAACCAATGCAAACTGTGACATCTACTATTTCTATTCCTCAAATAACCGCAGCAATACCAATAGGTATACCAACACAAACATCATCAATTGTAAACCCAACTCCTTTTAACATAACACAAGGTTTACAATTCACTGCGGGAGCAACTTCCTCCAACCCCTTTGGCACCAACACGATTGGTAAGAGAACCAAGTTTGGCGGAAATATACCTATACCAAGTTAGACAATTCAGATAGGAAGCATTGCTATACCGAATCAAACAATTCAGATAGGGAATATCCCTATCCCGAATCAGAATATTTTGATAGGATATATCCCCTCACCCAATCATAACCCGTCACAGAACATGGCGTATACATTGATCCAAATAACATGAACACGATGTCCTTGACACAAGTCAACATCCTTCAAAACCAAATGCAGACTCTACAAAAAAAGATGGACGACATGTCTATGTCAGGCAAATGACCTATATCAGTACAAGACCTATGTCCATGCCCATTTGACAAAGCACTCTATATGACACCTTTCCCCCATGGATACATTATACCAAATTTGCCTAAGTATAATGGGAGAAAGAATCCTATAGAACATATTAGAGAATTTTCAACGGCATGCATGGATATATCGTATGACCCCACTTACTTGATGTGCCTATTTCCACGAACCCTTATAGGGATAGCATTGGAATGGTTTTCCAAATTGCCATACGGTATACGATCCTGGGTGGAATTGGCTGAAAAGTTTGTTGAAAATTTTTCCTTTAACATAGACAACAAAGTAACCATAGCAACCTTGTGCCACACGACAAAAGAAGATGGCAAGACATTTATCACTTTCTTCTAGAGATGGAGGAGTCTAGCTAGCTGCTATCCCGTCGAAATACCTAAAATACAAAAGGTCACTATCTTCCTTGAAAAAACCAACCACAAACTAAGAGGTGACTTACAAGTACACTGTTGCACTTCATTCATTGACTTGGTACAAAAGGGGATCATCGTTGAAAAAGGCCTTATTGACAAAGGCGAAATCAAAGTACTAGGCAAGAGCTCGATTGTCCAACAACAAAATGTTTCGAATGATAGAAACAAGTTCTGGTCTAGGAACAAGAATCTCACAAATGATGGCATAGTTGATGCTAAGCACATACATACTGGACCAGTTATCACACTTAGAGGATACAATCAACAAGCAGACATGACGAATAGTCCTAATCAAATGGCTAACTATGTCCAGAACTCACAACAAAGACCACAACAAAGGAGATTTCCAACGCGAGAATTTACACCTTTAGGGCAACCAATTGAGGTAGTCTTCAAAGAATTGGTCAAACATAATCTTATCAAACCATTGGAACTAAGAGAGTATGATCCTAGACAATTCAAACCTTCATGGTGGGTCGATGATGCTTTTTGTGACTATCATCGAACGAAAGGGCACAACCTCCAACAATGTCACCAATTAAAGAACATCATACAAGACTTTGTTGAAAACGGAACTATAGAGGTTGGTGGGTAGAAAAATACTAAGAATAGTGATCATAAGGTCTTCACAAACCCCTTACATGACCACACGAAAGGAAAAGCCTCTAGTTCGGGACCCCAGAATAATCCATCGACCAACTATAACAATACCAAGTATGACTATGGTAAAGGAAAGATCATAAACCACCTTCGAGCCACAAACAAGAATGTCAATACTTTCTCCATCAAGAAGCATCCAGAATGTAATATAACCACACATAGAACTAAGATTACTATTCCTGGTCCTTCTTCTGAGCCATCTACACAAAGTTCCAAGTTCAAGTACAACCTTCTCGATCAATTGAGTAAAACCCCCGCGCAAATATCTATCTTGGAATTGTTGACCTTATCACCTTAGCATCGGTCCATTCTTGACAAAGCTCTACAGAATACAACTGTTCCTACAGATTTAGATGTCAATCGTTTCGAAGAGATGGTGGGATATTTGACCAACTCGCATCATGCTACATTTTCACAACAAGACTACTCAACTGAAAAGTTAGATCACAATGACCCCTTACATCTTGAAGTCTTAGTCCATCAAAACAAAGTCCGATGAGTCTTGGTAGACGGAGGAGCAGGTTTGAACTTGTGTACCCTTAAATTGGTTAAGGCATTAGGATTCTCGGAAGATTGTGTAGATACCTCTAAGAGTATAGTCATCAAGGCTTACGATGATGAGGAAAGATCGTCCAAAGGAGTTGTCACACTCCCTATTCGAATTGGCCCAACAATCATGAACACCAGCTTCCAAGTCTTGGATCTCACCCTTCCATACAACTTGTTGTTAGGTAGACCTTGGATACACGCAATGAAAGCGGTACCTTCAACATACCACCAGTGTCTCAAATTCCCCTATAATGGCACAGAGATCACCATTGATGGTGATCCAGATCCTTTCTAGTATTGTACAAACCTAAGGGATCTTCCACACCGACAAGTGCCTGTTAATCAATAGGCTTCATCATCCACTCTATCCCAATACATTGACCCATCATGTCTCACTAAGTCCATTTCATTCAAACCACCATCATCCACTCCAAAACTTGAGATCCAAGACAAGGGCTATGGTGAGTATAATATAAAGGCATCATACTGTGTTACTGAACTGATTCCACCTAAGGCATATGGCCTACCCATGGTGGATAGAAGACAGTCTATGGTCACATTTCATGTTCCCCCTACAACGACATTGACAAAATGGGGAGAGTTAAGTGAAGAGATTGTGGATCAAGCTGATTCCTGGTTGTATCAAGAAGAACATGAATACCCCTCCCCATCTATTCAAATAGCCAAGGACCAATATGGAAAAGGATTTAAGATAATGCAAAATGAAGGCTATGATGGGCATAGTGGGTTAGGACTATATCAAAATGGAAGGACAAAACCAATTACTGTTTACCCACGACCGAAGTATCTAGGGCTAGGGTGTGAACTGCTTAGAATTGGGTTTCTTGGTACCTCGTCAATGTTTGAAGAGGAAGTGAATGATTACCCAGACATCGAGACATCTCATGAACCACTTCCCCTAGTTTGTGACCTACCCTGAGTTTATGAAAAACCTCCAATCTATGATGAATCCCCTTACTCAAGTGATGGTGAGTGGGAGTCTCTCTCATCTACTAGTACCATGAACATAGACGCATTATTTGGAGAATTGGACCTCAATGTGAAACCTATATCAAAACAGTCTAGTCCTCGTCCTAAGAAACACTTGTCTTAAGAAGAATGGAAAAAGAACTATTATTGGGAAACCCTTGATCGTGCATCTTGGGCACCTGACAAGCCATCTTCTGATGAATCTGCCCTCGCCATTGTCCCACAACAGAATATACCTATCCCTAGGAAGAAAAACAAGAAGGAGTTAGTCCAAAACTTCTGTGACCATGTCAACCAGTCCATATTAACCTTGTCAATAGTTACTCTTATAAACTCTGATGATGACATGCCCCTTGTATATCCAAAACTCATCGATTGGGATCAACAAGGTACACCTATCATAGATACATTCGAGAAGGATGAAGCAATTTCTGAGTTCATGGGACTTAGAGAAGGTATACCTAGAGGGGATCATAAGGCAGGTTTTACCATAGACTTGGATGATAAAGCATATTTCAGGGAGTCTATTTACACCTCTAGTCGCAAAAATGAAAATGAAAATGAAAATAAAAATGATGAGTCCCTAGGTGAAAACCGAAAGGCACCTTTGGACCAAGAAAAAGACAAAATAAAGATGTATCTGAGGGCGAAAACCTCTCTGAGGCACCCAAGGATAGAGGTTTAAATATTCTCCCCATTTCACAAGAAAAGTCACCCATGTTAGTAGAAGAGGTTGTCTCAATCAACATAGGAACAAAAGAGAATCCTCAGATAGTATATTTTGTGGCTTCTTTATCAGAGACAGAACAACATGAGTTCAAAGACTTCTTCAAAAAGAGACAAGTAAACTTCGCATGGTCGTATGCTGACATGCCTAGGTTGGATCCAGACCTGATATTGCATCATTTACCACTCCAGCCAGGTATCAAACCAGTCAAACAGAAACTAAGGAAGATGCATCCGCAAATTGCTCTATTGGTTAAGGTAGAACTTAAGAAACTATTGGACGTGGGATTCATAAGGACAATAGACTATGTGGATTGCATATCAAATCTGGTACCAGTGACTAAGCCAACTGGGGGCATTCGAATTTGCACTAACTTTAGAGACATCAACAAGGCATGTCCTAAAGATGACTTCCTGTTGCCAAATATCGACATGATAGTAGACCTTACTACAGGGTATGAGATGCTCTCCCTTATGGATGGTTTCTCTGGATATAACCGGATAAAGATAGCACCTGAAGATCAATATAAGACAACTTTCATGTGTCCATGGGGCACATATTGTTGGAATGTTATGCCGTTTGGCCTTAAGAATGCAGGAGCCACTTACCAATGAGCAATGACTACGATTTTTCATGACTTTGTACATACATTCATGGAAGATTATGTCGATGATATAATAGCCAAGTCAGAAACAAGGGAAGATCATTTGAAGGTGTTGGACAAGATATTCCAGAGGTTAGAAAACTACAATGTCAGGCTCAATCCGAAGAAGTGTGTCTTTGGAGTGAAATCAGGGAAGCTATTAGGGTATATCATCTCTCGCAGAGGCATTGAAGTAGATCCAGAAAAGGTAAGAGCAATCATAGAAATGCCTCCTCCAACCAACATTGGTCAACTCAGAACCCTACAGGGGAGATTACAGTCCATTAGGCGTTTCATAGTACAATTGGTAGATAAAATACATCCATTTCAGCATTTACTCAAAAAAGGAGTGCCATTTGTGTGGACACCTAAATGTCAAGAGGCCTTCCAACAAATCAAGGACTATTTGCTTACTCCACCAGTCCTAATGCCACCTACAGAGGGGAAACCATTGATACTTTACATCTCAGCAACTCAATCGGCATTAGGGGCTCTTCTCGCACAACAAGATGATCAAGGTCACGAGAGAGCGGTTTATTATATCAGTCAAACCTTAGTGGGCTATGAATTAAATTACAGCAACATAGAACGTGCTTGTCTTGCGGTAGTTTTTGCTACCCAAAAACTTAGGCACTATATGCTCAATCGACAAACCATGTTGATTGCAAAAATTGATCCACTTAAATACCTCCTAAGTAAGGCAGCTTTAACAGGCCAATTGGCTAAATGGGTCATGATACTTAGCGAGTATGACATTCAATATGTCGAAAGGAAGGCAATAAAAGGATAGGTCATTGCAGATCAACTGGCAGATGCACCTATAAAGGCAGATCATCCATTAGTAGTAGATTTTCCAGATGAATTTCTCTTCAACCTTGAGGTTAAAACTGAGTGGAAACTATACTTTGATGGATCACATACAAATCACGGTTTAGGGGCTGGTATCTTCTTTTTCACACCTCAAGGTGATACCATTCCTAAATCATTTAGGATCGCATTTCCTTGTACAAATAATATATCAGAATACGAAACCTTAGTGACAAGTTTAAAAATGGCAGCTCAATGGAACATTAAGAGCCTACATGTCTTTGGCGACTCTCAACTGGTAATCCAACAGGTGAATGATGATTACGAGACTAAGGATGAGAAGGTTGCACCTTACAAGAGGATAGCTGATAGTTTCAAATAGTATTTCAATGACATAACTTTTCAACAAATACCACGTATCCAAAATAGAGCTGCAGATGCAATGGCAACTGTGGGTTCTTTGTTGGATATCCCAAGTAATGTGACTAAGTTCAAGTTCCTGGTTGAACAGCTTTTGATCCCCGCTTATGATGTCCCTAATACTGTGATAGTGTGTACCATTGTTGGTCCTACATCTCCTTGGTATAAAGACATATTCGATTACCTCACTGACCAAACCCTACCTCAAGATTTGTCCAATAACCAACATCGAACATTCATCTGAAATTCAGCCAAGTACACCATCATCGGAGAAACCCTATATAGACGTACCTTAGATAACTCCCTAATGAGATGTCTCGATGTTGAGGAAGCACAAACAACTTTGTGAGTGGTACACGAGGGTATATGCGGATCTCATTCGAGTGGTCCCACTCTAGCCCACAAGATTATGAGATTGGGTTACTATTGGCCTACGATGGAGAAAGACTCATACGTCTTTGTAAAGAAATGTAGACAATGTCAAATACATGGAGACTTGATAAGAGTGACAATGCAAGAGCTTCTTCCAATTACTTCACCATGGCCCTTCACCCAATGGGGACTCGACCTCATAGGTAAGATACACCCTCCATCATCAAATGGCCATAAATTCATCATCACCGCTACCGAATACTTCACGAAATGGATCGAAGCCATCCCCATGACATACCTAACTGGCACACAAATATCTAAGTTTATCTTAAATTATATCATTTGTCGGTATGGTGTGCCTCAATCCATAATCACAGACAATGGCTGCCCATTCAAGAACCAAGAAGTACACCATTTATGTGAAGAATTCCACATCAAACACCATTTCTCCACCCCATATTACCCATAAGGTAATGGCCAAGTTGAGGTATCTAATAAGACTATTGTTAGAATCCTTAAGAAGACTGTCAATGACGCTGGTCGTGACTGGCACCTACAGCTTAATCCTACCTTATGAGCTTATCGCACAAGCATCTATACTCCCACCGGTGCCACTCCATATTCCCTCGTATTCAGGTCCGAAGCTATCTTACCTATTGAGGTCGAAATACCTTCTCTACGGGTATCCTTGAAGGGTCATATTGATGATGAAGAATACCATGTCTCTAGGTTACAAGAGCCAGAATTTTTGGATGAATGAAGACAGAAAGCATTAGATCATTTACAAGCATATCAGAATCGTCTTTGTCGTAGTTACAATAGAAAGGTTCTCAATAGACACTTTGACATTGGTGACCTGGTAGTAATGGAGAATCCTAAGAACCAAGCTGAATGCGAGAAACCAGGAAAGTTTGAACCTAACTGGTTGGGGCCGTACATTGTCACAGAAGCCTTTGGGTCAGGAGTGTACCAACTCTATACTCCTGAAGGAGAACCGCTTTTGTCCCCTATCAATAGTCTACATCTAAAGAGGTTCTACGCTTAAGTCTCCGAGAATCCATGTCTTAATCTGAAAAAATAGAAAAAAATGGCAAAAACAAAAAAATGGTTACCTTGATGAAAACCTGGCAAACATGCGTCTTTGTAACACCAATTTTTTTTTGAGAAAATCAAAATAGTAAAGAGAAATAAATCCATCCACTAGTGAAAACTGCTTCGGTGGCACTATGGATAAGTACCATGGTGAAAACCTAGCAAACAGGTGCCATGTGTAGTCAAGCTCGCTCTTCCATTTACCATCATTCTAATCAGACTTTTTCACCATCACTCATAATAAATGGTTGTCCTATCCATCATTTGGAATGATTGACATCTAAACGTCCATTCCGTCATATGATCCATTCCATCTTCCAAATCCTATTCCCGACTGGGGGAAAATCCTTTTTCTGTGCCCTAACACTTTGTACATAACGTCATGCCATCGAAAATGTCCTGAAAAATCCCAAAAACATTAGAAAACATCAAAAATCCAAAAAAAAATCGAAAAAATGTCAGAAAATCCCAAAAAAAAATAGAGTCAAGTCAATCATGTCATGTCAGTCATTTCTAGTCAATCATGTCAAGTCAATCATATTAAGTCAGTCGTAGACATAATCAAACTACGTTGCCTCTGCGACTGGGACGTAGGCAAGGCCATCAATCGATGTGCCCCCGAGGCATTAGGTCTGTTCGTCTAGGTTTGTCATGTATCACACACATTAAATCATGACTCTTTGTATATTCAAAGTCATTGGTTGCATCGAACTACAAGGTCTCTATGTGTACAACATAGGCAAGGCTAATCATTTGATGAGCTCTCAAGACCACACTAGGTCAATCCAATAGGGTTCATTCACAATCACTATCACACAAATTGCATATCATAGTTTAAGGTATCGTCTCATGTCATACACTATCTACACCCACACACTTTTATCAGTCAATGAATCAAAACGATTCATGCAACAACAAGGCAAAACATCTCAACAAGTCATCAAGTCAATATCAAACACATTCTCAAAGCAATCAACCCATGTCTTAGCAAGATATGTCTTTCTTGTCAACAGACTTCATCAAATTGTCATAGTCTCATGTGGCTTTTCACTTCAACATCATCAGACTCCAACATCTTATACGACATGTGTCTTATTGAAATCGGGCTTTGTCATGCCCTATACAGAAGTCACCCAATTGAAACCAGACTCAATGTCTTATGCGGTATGTGTCATTCTCTCACATTATGCTATGTCAAACATCAACATCAAACAATACCACAAGATCAAGTTTTGGCGAATAAATTTATTTGGCTTTATGACTTTATATCTTATTTTGTCTTATCTTTTTATCGATTTGTGCAAGATCTTGTTGCTAGCTTTCTCAAGGATGTCCCTTGAAGGATTTAGAGAAGCAATGACATCTCAGGATTCTTTTTCTTTGGCTGCTATCTATCAACTATCTTTTCAACATTGGTTTTTGAGTCATGTTACTAGTTTCCTCAAGGATGTCCTATCAAGGATTTAGAGGAGCAATGATGTCTCATGACCCATCTTTTATTTGTCTGCTATCTGTGGTTTATCTTGACCAAACGACTGGGGCATCATGTCCTTAGTCTGGTTAGGACACTCCTTGTCTACGACTATCTATTTTTCACAGGTGGATAACTTTGTACACTATGGTCTATCTCATATCATAGTGTGTACTATCCATCTGTGTCATGTCCTACCCAATGATGATAACAAAACAAGTATAGCGTGTTTGGCAATATATCAAAGGTTATATCTTTTTCTCAATCGATCAACCATCATTATCTCATTACATTACATTTCACATCATGACCTTAATTATTTCTTACTAACATTCTGAAGTCATTTTCATCCTAACATTTCTCTTCTTTGACATTAAGATAAAGTCCTATGACACAATAAAAAAAAAAACCACATTAGGTCATTTGCATCTACATCCATTCAATAAACATTTCATATAGTACTTTTCATTTTCATTGTATTTCACATCATGGCGTAATAGTCATTGCATCATTATAACATACATCATGTAAACATTGCATGTCCATATTACCATCACATATAAGCATCATGTAGAACATTGCATTCATTATCATAAGTAAAATAAGGCATACATAACATCATCATTCAATGCATAACTCATAAACATATAGCAACATTCATTCATAACACATGTACATACATCATTTGGGAAACATAATCATGTAGAAATAAAGCATCATACATAACATAAAATTGCATATCATGTAAAAGCCGCCAAAATCATATATATATCGCTCAAAAAGTGTGTCATAGTACAATGTCTGATTGTATCAATAAATAAAACATGAGCTCATAGGGTCTCTGATCAAAAATACAAATGTCTACAAGTATCTGAAGTCCCTATCATCATGTCCCGCTACCCCTACTGTCACGAGGTGATGGTGGTGGGAATACAGTCGGAGGTAGCCTCTGTGAGTTGGAAGGCCTATCATATGGACCTGGCCTCAATGGTCCTATCACCCCCTTAGTGCTCCGTGTCCTCTAACTCTGAGTATGACCTCTACTCTGACTACGTACCTTTGAAAATGTAGGAGCCCATCTCTCTGCTGGCACTATGGCCTCATACAAATCCCTGTAATAAGTGGCTCTCTCCACCGATCTGACTAACTCTCGTACCATGCCATTAGATGAAGACCCACTACAAAGGCATCTAACCTCTACGAACTATTGCTCTATCTCCTGCCTCTGTGTTGTAGCTTGGTCTCTCTCCATGAGAGCACTATCCCTCTCTATCTTCGCACTGTCCCTCTCTGCATAGGCACTGTCCCTCTCTAAGTAGGCACTGTCTCTCTCTAGTCTCATCGCCTCAAACTCTACCATCATAAGTCTGAGTCTCTCCTCCATATCCTCCCTCTCACTATCTCTAGGAGCATCCTCATCCTATCTCCCCTCCACTATCCAATCTTTGAGCTCTCTCTCCTGCTCCTCCATAGGTGCCTCCTCCTCAACATCCTCCTCAACATCATCCTCTACATCATCTTCTCCATATCTTGCTAACACACCCAGAGGATCTAAGGCCATGTCTGCATTAGAATCCTCTACGACATCCTCTACTCCCACATCTACATCTACACGCTCCTCAGCCAATACCTCCACTGCAGCATGCTCACCCCCAGTTGGAACATCCACTCTCCCTCTGATATCTATCATCGGTACATCTCCACCTGCCTGACCCCCTCTCCGTCCTCTCCATCCTTGTCTCCTGCCTCTACCTCCACCTCTGCCATCATCTCCATCACCTCTACCACCAACTCTACCAACTCTAGCACCTCCACCTCTCTGACGTCCTCTAGGTCCTATGCCTCGTCTCTCGACTGGTGTTGGATGGTTCGGATCTATATAAGGAATCGGGTGATGCACTGCCCACCATGCATCATAAGCAACTATGGTCCCTGGATCTGCTAATCCGCCTCTCCATCCCCAATGTACTAGCTGAAGAGCCTATATCTCTATCTCCACTATAGTCACTGGAATCATGGGTCCCCACCATGGAACCTCTCTTGACGACTAAGCAAACTCTGCTCTACTCTGCGGCTCATCCTGAACCTCCCCGAACTGTCTCAGCACTCTGTCTGGCAGAAGTTTCTCAATAATGTGCACACTTGAAACAATCCTCCCAATGAGATACTGTGTCTGTCTGCAAAATGACAAATGTATGTCCTCATCCACCCACTCCTCACAATCCATGTAAGGTCTCCATATGAACTAATCGAGAGTATCCAAGGCGTGTCGCCAGTATGCTATGTCACCCACATGGGTTTGTGTGATCTACCCTATATATCGAAACACATATGGGTATCTCTCCTCTCACTCTACTGTCACTGGAGGATGAAATGCAACTATCCTCTCAAAACCCCATATCATCAGCAATGTCATCCCACAACTCAATGACTGTGCATCTCTATAAGCAATGTCGTGTAAATGAAAATACAACATCCCAAGTAGACATGGACCCCATGCATATCTCATCTCACTCTCCAACATACCAACCAACATAGCTCCCCATCCCACTGGAAAGCCATGTCCCCGTCTGTCCGGAAGCACAATACCCCCAATCAATATACATAGGATACAATCAATCCTGTCATATCTGTCTGCTAACACTGGCCATCTAATCTTGTAGTGCTCAATGCTGAGCCTACTGATGTCATCAACCTGATAAAATCGTGCCAACTCAGTCAATCCTCGCTGGGTATCATATGTAACCCGCTCTCCTCTAATGGGTAGCCTCAAAATCTTGTACACATCCTCTAATGTGACAGTGGCCTCCCCAGTTGGCAAATGAACTGATGATGTCTCAGAATGCCATCGCTCACAAAGTGCCATCAACATCCCCCTGTTTGCTCGAACGGTAGGCATCGACAAACAATGCCGTAGACCTAGAACCCATAGGAATCAAACCTCTGTAGAGCTCAAACTGTCTCTCAAGGCAAATGTATCCGGTCGTGACTCCCATGTGTAGATAGGATCTATCACCACCTACAAGTTATCCATGATGTCAGTATTTTTTCAAATTTTCCTTCAAAATTTTTTTTTGAAAAATTTTGCTAGTCAAATGCGGCTCACTTTAATAGATGTAGTGCATTTTTTGCAAATGCATTGCATAGAGCCTCACACGTGTTGTAAAATGCATATGCGTTGCATTTTCTCACCACCCCTTTATGACTACTACACATGCGGTGCACCTTGCACATGCGGTTCATTTTACATTTTCTGTTCTCCACCTACATATGCGTTTCACTAAACACATATGTGGTTCATGCATACAGTTGCGTCTATCCCTAATGCATTTGCGTTGCACAACCACACATGCGGTCATTCCCTAATCAGCTGAAACTAGCCTTGCGAGTTTTTGCAGATGCGTCGTTTCGCAGTCAGATGCGGCGAATATGATGACATATGCGTCATTTACGACGCACCGTATTTGCTTATTCATTTTCTAAGCCTAGAAAAATGTGCCAAAAATACATTAAAACATCTCGTTTTCGAGTACATACCGGTGGTCCTACGTCGGCTGGCTTCCTGAAGGTCCGGATCCGATATCCTTGATGTTTGGTGTATGGAATAGGAGCCATTTCCTCCGTTAGTCAGAGCAAAATCTCTAGTTTTTCTATCTCCTCCATGTGCAAATGAATTCATTTTAGCCCTAATTCCTATTTATAGGTGGGTTAAAAGTGGCATTTTCTCAGCCCTAATATATTGGCCGTGTAATCTTTCAACTTCTAACGACTCGTATATGTCTGTATCAACTCCAAATTCAATTCCGTCGACTCCATAGCATTTCTAACTATCATCTTGACTTATCGGGAATATTTCCTGATTTTTTTGAAACGTTTCAAAAAAATGTCAATTTTCTCGAGGGGGCATACCCTAACCTGTTTCGTGCTGGGACACGACCGGGGCATATTTTCTTTGACACAACGTTGTACCAACATTGTATCAAAGAGCGGCAAACTGTAGATACCTAAAATTGGTCTAGGCCTATGAGTACATAATCGAAATAATATTCTATAGTCCATGGTCATGATTAAATAATGTCAATTATTTAATTACCCTTTCTAACACATTTCCTCTATTAATTAAATACTCCTTTTTAATTAATTCATTAATTCATCATTAATATTTATTCAACTTGGATAATTAAATAAATCATGTTTATTTAATTATGTCCCTAACTAATTAATTCTTCCTTCTTAATTAAACCCTCTTTTTATCATATGTCAACTATAATTAAATATCTTTATTTAATTATTCATTTAACCCCCTTTTTAACTATAATTAAATATTTATTATTTAATTATTCAATTCTACCCTTTTCGAAAGTCAAAGTAAATAAACTATATTTATTTAATTAAATCTTTTATTTTTGAATGTTGAATTAAATGAACATTTAATTCATATTTAATTATTTATGTCACTTTCTTCTGTCAATCAATTATCTAATCGTTCACTCACCTTCTGACTCAAGATCTATTTTTAGTTCTTGAGTTATCTTTGAATTCAACTGTTGATCATCTCTACAGGAAGACTCTCCATCACAACTAGTCGATTAACTAGTTCTAACTCATATGCATGTATGCATCTATTAATTAAATATCTTTTATTTAATTAATAAATCTAATTATGCATTCAAATTCATCATCTTTGAGTTCTGACTTTGTCTTTGACATTCAAAGTCTATTTCTTCTATTTTCGAAGATTCTTAATTCAAGATTAAGATCTTGTTCTATTTTTAGTCTTTCCTAACTCGTGTTCTAACTCACGTTCTATCTATCACATAACTGGTCGCATGGAATTCATCAATCTTATCCATTGATCTCTCTTTCAATCTGAGCCAATCGTTTGAAAACAAAAAATCTATAAAATGGTCTGTCATTATCATTATTCCTCTCCCGAAATCATTATACAATTTTGAGAAGAAACAATCTTCGATATTTTGCTGAGACACTCAATGAAGTTATGCTTGCATTCAAACACACAAATATCTGAGGGAAAGAATAACAATATAGTAAAATGGAGAAGGGCAATTAAGATAAATCGAGGAAGTATTTGCATATTTGGTGAGATCATTCTAGTTTTATTAGTTTAGATTAATCATGCTTACTTATTGTTCTTTGTTGTTTTATTTAGAGTAGAATTGATGTTTAATCTTGTGTAGCTTTAGCATCCACAAATTTCAAAAAATCTGAGTTATAGGTATAGGATTATTTTCCTTGATAGAAATAATTACCCAGTCATCCTCACTTGCATTTCCTTTATCGGATTTATCATCTACTACACCTTCATCAACAATAAAATAACACTTTATTTGGAATCTAGGCTTGTTAGATCTTGGCTTAGAAACTCTTTCAAGACACCCTAAGGAAAAATGACCTATCTTATTGCAAGAAAAAATTTAAGAGGAAATTTCCCTTTATGCTTACCTTCTTCTTTGGCTACCCTCTTGACAAGAAGTTCTTCAAGCTCATTTAGTTCTCTCTCTTCTTCTTCAATCTCTCTCATTTCCTGCTCATACTGGGACATTTTTCTAGAAGAAATTTTTCCTGGATCATATCTCTGCTTATCTTTTCTAAAGATAGTAACTTTGAATGAAAATTCTCTCTTAAGAAGAGATTCACCAAACTCACTTAACTCAAAATCAGCAAGCTTACCAATCAACATGTCTTTGGTTATATTTGTCACAGTTTGGATCTCCTAAATAGCAACAAATTTGTGTTTGTATGTAGCAGGAAAGGATCCGAGCACTTTAGCAACAATCTTTGATTCTTTGAATGTTCCACTAGCACATCTAATACTACACACAAGTTCATTCACTCTCTACATAAAAGAAGTGATGTTCTCATCTTCACCAATTCTCAATGTTTCATATTTCCCTTTCAACCTCTACAGCTTAGCAATCTTCACATGGTTATCACCTTCATACAAAGTTTCCAACTTTTTCCAGATCTCATAAGAAATCTTCATCTCCATTACATTTGTCATTTCAGAGTCAATCAGAGCACTCATCAATTTTTCCTTAGTTGTGATAGTGTATTCAGCTTTCTTGATTTCACCTATAGTAGAAGAACCATTATGTGGGATGATATATCTATTTTTTGTAATCATCCAGTAAGGTTCACCAATGCATCTCAGATGGCACTCCATTCATTTCTTCCATAGATAATAATTTGTTTCATCAAATCTTGGACTATCCTTCTTATATGTTACCATCACGGATCACCTCAAGCAATCAAGATTCTCTAAAGGAACTAGCTCTGATACCAATTGTTGGCAACACAAGGTGGACAACTTAGAGGGGGGGTGAATCAATTGTCACATAAATTATAATTATTAAACTTATTCTTAGATATGATAAATAAACATGAAAGCATGAACCACTACCACATCAAAAAAACACATAACACCAAGATTTTTGCATGGAAACCCTGTTAGTGGAAAATCCATGTTAGGGTAATTGGATATTTACTTTATTAATTAAATAATATTTGTTTAATTACTTAAAGTTCCCTTTTAACTCTTTTTCACTTAAGCTAACATTAGGTGCATAATAATTAATTACTTTATTAATTATTATTGTGCAAGCCTAGGGTTTTCCTTTTTAGGGTTTTCATCTATATATGGTTGAAAACTATCTTTTGTATCATTATTCATTTTCCATTTTTGGGTGAATACATTGCTCCACATTCTTGAGCATTCTCTTTGTTGCTTCTCTTTGCTTCTCCTTGTAACAGGTTATTTTCTTGCAGAGGTCACTCGGCTCCTATGAAGTTGTATCTTCTCAACTCCAACATGGTATCAAAGCTTCAGATCTGCAGCTGCTTGTTCTTGTTTTGAGTTTTTTGCATTGGAAGCAGATCTAGGGTTTTAAGGTTTCTTCTTATGGATTCAGCATACTCCTAATTTTGGGTTCACTTTGGGCCCAAATGGACAGTTCCATTGGATTCGCAGTGCCCAAAAACCCCTAAATTGACTGTCAACTCATCGATTTTGGTTACAGTCGACCAAGGATGCAAAATTTTTTTTAGGGTTTTGGCCGTATGGCCCTCCCTAGCAAAAAAATCGCAAAAAATTAAAAAAAAATAAAAAACATAAGGTTTTTTATTTTAATTCTATGTGGCCCATGCAAAGTTTTTTTTCCATTGGCCACCGCGCCACCCACTCTACCCTGCCCCGCACACTGCCTGACTCCGCGCTCCGCCTGGCTTCGACCTCCGCCAAGCTCCTCGGCTCCGTCGAGCTCCTCGAACCTGCCGAGCCCATCGACGCCGAGCCCGCCGATGCCGAGTCGACCCTCCTAGCCCATGGGTGGTCACTGGTGACCGTAGGTTCTGCCAAAGCTTCAGCCTCCTGGTCCGCCCAGGCGACCAAGGGTTCTTTTTTTTAGCTCCTGGGTGCTAAAGGGGTGTGATAGGGCAACTTATGCTTCCTTCATTCAATCGGGCATAAAATGGTCATTTTTACTCTATTTTTCAAATAGAAATAGGTGTTAGAAAGCTAGTTTTGGCACCAATCTGATGGTGTAGGAATTTTTTCCAAATTTTACCAGTCTAGATATTATTTTTCCAGTCAAAGTGAGGTCTTCTTTCTTCACTTCCAGGGTCATAAAAGGTGCAAAAGGACTCCATTTTTAAAACTCAAATATGCATTGGAAATCTCTCAACATGCTCTATTCAGATATATGATTTATTTTATCAGAATTTTCACCAGGTACATGAGAATTTGTTTTGAAGTATTTTTTTCTTATGCATTGCTTCCTTCTTCTCTATTTGTACTAGGGCTTGGGTTTATCTTTTGTGGGGGGTGTTTTTTCTCTTGCTTTCTATCATTTATATCAGAAAACCAGAACACCAAAACTCTCAAAAAAATAAAACCCCTCTACATCTTCTGTCTATTCTAAAAGATCACATAATAATAAAAAACACAAGCAGGTACAGGTGCAGGGTTTCATGGAAAACTCTTCAGTTAAGTTACTCACATCACATAACTATCACACTTGGAAGTCTCGCATGATGAGGCTACTCAAGTCACGAGGGTTGTGGTCTTGTTTAGATGAGGTTCAGCCTCAGTTGCAGTGTCCTTTTGAGATTATGTATCACATGAACAAGATGGATGAGGCTATGGGTTTGCTATGTCTACATATTTCAGACAGTCTTTTGTTTCACCTTGATGCTTTACTCACTCCTCAAGCCATGTGGCTGAAGTTTGAGACACTTTTTGGGGTCATTAATGAGTTTCGAGCATTACAAATTGAGGCAGAGCTGACTTCATTGTAACCTGAATCATTTCCCACTATTGAGGAATTTTTGAACAAGTTCAAAACTATCCGCACTATTTTATAGGGTTGTGGCAAGAACTAGATAGACACAGAGTGCATTTACTTGATTCTTTTGAAGCTTCATTGTCCATTTCATATATTTTCTTCTTCCTTC
Organism: Sequoiadendron giganteum; assembly: GCA_007115665.2. NCBI lineage: Eukaryota > Viridiplantae > Streptophyta > Pinopsida > Cupressales > Cupressaceae > Sequoiadendron > Sequoiadendron giganteum. Next base: position 41,822,288 of record CM021104.1, on the reverse strand, counting down.
TATTCCACCATGGATGGTCTGGGTGCTAGTTTTACCATGCCTACCTTTGTTTTGTTTTGTGAGCACTTGTCTCGGGAGCAATCTCACCTTTCTTAGATGGATATGCTCTTAGAATCAAAGAGCAAAGCATTGGTTGCTCAGTCACCGAAGGGGAAATAGAAGCAGAAACTGAGGCCCAAGAAAGATTTTGTAGGCAGTGAGAATTCCTCCAAACCTCCTCCTAAGTCTGATTCTAAACCACCATTTAATCCAAAACATGGGAAATCTTCGAAGTCTGGTGAGTCTTCCTCCAAGACTAAGGAGAGATCAGGAGACACTTGCAATTTTTGTGGCAAGCAAGGCCATCTAGCTTCTAGGTGTTGGAAACGGTTAGAAGCTTTAGAGGATGCCATGCAACAACAACACATCTCCTCACCCCAATCTTCTTATTCTTCCACCATAGGGAAAGGTCATGCTCTCACTGCTAGAGCATTGACCAATGGGTCCACTTAGATTTCAGACTCTAGTGCTTCTCACCATATGACTCACACTCAACAATTGGTCAGTTCTCTTGCCTCTTGTGGTACTTCACAGATTGCAGTGGGTGACTCTTCACAGCTTTCCGTCTTGGGTTCCAGTTCTATCTCTTTGGATGGGGGCACTCTACAAGATGTTTTGGTTGTTCCTAACATCTCGACGAACCTCTTGTCCGTTTATCAGATTTGCCACACTAGCTTTGGTAAGATAGTTGAGTTCTCACCACATGATGTGGTTATTCGGGACCTCCATGACTCTGATTTGGTTGTGGCTACTGGGAGTGTTGATACTGCATCTCGTCTTTACAAATTTGATGGATTTGAGCCTTCTGAGGGTATAGGTTCATCTCTTATAGCACATGCAGATTCAGTGAGTAAGCTTTGGCATGAGCGTTTGGGCCATGTCAATTAAAGATATCTTTAGCAGATGAGTACATAGGCACTAGTTCTTGGTCTTCCATAGATTTCCTACACTGATGGTGTTTGTCATGGTTGTGTGCTTGGCAAGCATCACAAGGATCCCCTTTTGAAGGGAAGTGCCACTCATGCTTTGGCACCCTTGGTGTTGATTCATAGTGACCTCATGTCATTTCCCACTCCTTCTTTTTCAGGGGCCAAGTATGTACTCACATTCATTGATGACTTCTCCAAACGCACATGGGTGTACTTTCTTAAGTACAAGTTTGGTGTCTTTGATTCCTTTTGAGTCTTCAAGACATTTGTAGAGAAGCAATCTAGTCTTTCTATTCGGCAGATACGCATAGATAATGGGGGGGAGTATGCGAATCAGGCTTTCAGAGATTTTTGCACTGAGCATGGTTTGCAGCATCAATTTTCTATTCCTTACACCCCTCAGTAGAATGGTATCACTGAGAGAAAGAACAGGACTTTACGGGAGATGGCTAATTGTATGATTCAGTCTAGGTCCATGGATTCGTCCTTTTGGGTTGAGGAAATTAATTGTGCCAACTATATTCATAATCAAATGCCTCACAAGGTGATTCGACATATGACTCCTGAGGAGGCTTGGTCTCATGACAAGCCTGATATTTCATCATTTCGAGTATTTGGTAGTGAGGCATGGGCATTTATTCCTGATGCTCAGAGGAGAGCTATGGAGCAGAAGAGTCGACCCCTCATTTTTGTCAGCTACTATGAGGATATTAAGGCATACAGGTTGTTTGATCCTGATTCCAAAGAGGTCCTATTTCGATGAGATGTTCAGTTTGATGAGCGCCTTCCTCCAGTTGATACCCTATCTCTAGTGTCCACTTCACTACCTACTCCACCCACTGCAGCTCTTGAGGATTATTTTGAGGATGATTCTGATGAGGATATTGATGATCCCCCATCTCCACCTCCACTTGCTCCACCTCAGAGGCCCAAATGGGATCGCTTTACTATTGAGGCAGCAGGATCTATGGCCGGTGATCCTTCAGACACTCATCGCACCCGTTCTCATACTGCGGGTTCTAGTCTTTTGAGTCATGCTCTTTCAGAGGATCCTCAGAGGTTTTCAGAGGTGACAGGTCACCCTAAGTGGGATAGTGCTATGGAGGAGTATTCATCTTTGATGAGGAATAGTACATGGGATCTTTGTCCTCTTCCTAAGGGCAGAAAGATGGTTTGGTGCCGATGGTTGTATCGTACTAAGTATGTTGTTGATGGTTCTATTGATAAGTACAAATCATGTCTTGTTGCGAAGGGTTTCTCATAGGTTGAGGGTATTGATTACTCTGAGACATTTTCCCCTGTTGCCAAGATGAATTCTATTAATTTTGTACTATCACTTGTAGCTTCTAGGGGATGGCTCATTTTTCAGATGGATGTGAAGTGTGCCTTCTTGCATGGTGACCTACAAGAGGAGATCTATATGGATCAGCCTCAGAGATTTGTGCATGATGCTTCTTTGGTTTGCAGACTTCAGCGTTCATTATATGGTCTCAAACAGGCCCCTCGAGCTTGGTATGAGAAGATGGACTCTTTTTTGCTCTCCATTGGTTTCACTCACTGTCATTCTGATCACATAGTCTATATTCAGTATCTTGAGGGTGAGATTCTGATTCTTGTGCTATATGTTGATGATCTTCTCATCACAGGTAGCTCATCCTCTATGATTCAGCATTCTTAGCTAGCTTTGATGGAGCAGTTTGAGATGACAGATCTCGACCTTCTACACTATTTTCTTGGTCTTCAGGTATTTCAGTCTTCAGAGGGGATCTCCATTTACCAGCAAAAGTATTCTCTTGATATGCTTCAACGCTTTCACATGCTTGATTGCAAGCCTGCCCCCACATCATTTTAGTCAGGGGTTGTTTTGACTACTACTTGCCCCACTCCTTTAGTAGATTCTACACTTTACAAGCAGTTGGTTGGCAGTTTGTTGTACCTAACTCACACATCCTGATCTTTCCTTTGCGGTTGGCCTTGTCTCTCAATTCTCCCATGATCCTCATGAGAGGCATTGGCAAGCTGCCAAGCATATTTTGAGGTACATTTAGGGCACCACTTCATATGGCATTCACTACACATCAAGGGATCCTCACATTATTGGTTACACTAACTCAGATTGGGCTGGTGATGTCAATGATCGAAATTCTACTTCTGTCTTTGTTTTTTGTCTTGGCTCTGGTCTTATCACATGGTTGTGCAACAAGCAGACTGCTCATGCATTATCATCTACAGAGGTTGAGTACCGAGCTACTGTGCTCGCTAGTCAGGAAATTTTATGGCTTTGTCAGTTGATGACTGAGTTTGGTTTTCCTCTTGATAGTCCCACTATTCTTTGGTGTGACAATTAGAGTGCTATACACATTTCATGCAACCTAGTGGAGCATCAATGGATGAAGCACATTGAGCTTCATATGCATTTCATCAGATAGTTGATTCAAGATGGTTCTCTCATCTTGGAGTATATTCCCACTGCCGAGTAGGTTGTAGACATCTTCATGAAACCTTTTGCATCTCCACGCTATCTTTAGTTGCGCTCTATGCTTGGGGTGAAGGAAGTTGTCCTTGGGGGGTCTTTATGAGGCCTTCCTTCCTTCATGTTTCTTTCAACATGTTCTTCTAACTCTTTTTGGAGTGGAGTTTTTCCCACTGGGTTTTCTCCCTTTTTCTCCGTTTCATAGAGATTTCTTTGTACTTGGGTACCTGATCTAGCCTTGTTGTCGGGACCCATTTCTTTTTCTTTCAGTAGCTTCTTCTAGGTTTTAGCTTCTCCCTAAGTCTAGCTTAAGGGGGGGTGTTAGAGTAATTGGATATTTACTTTATTAATTAAACAATATTTGTTTAATTACTTAAAGTTCCCTTTTACATCTTTTTCACTTAAGCTAACATTAGGTGCATAATAATTAGTTACTTTATTAATTATTATTGTGTAAGCCTAGGGTTTTCATCTATATATGGTTGAAAACTATCTTTTGTATCATTATTCATTTTACATTTTTGGGTGAATACATTGCTCCACATTCTTGAGTATTCTCTTTGTTGCTTCTCTTTGCTTCTCCTTGTAATAGGTTATTTTCTTGCAGAGGTCACTGGGCTCCTATGAAGTTGTATCTTCTCAACTCCAACAATCAACGGTGGATTTTAATCATAAGATTATACTCTGTTAAAAGTATTACAAACAGGGAATGCACATGCATTCAAGAACACTCCCTAGAGCTCACTACTCAAATAAAAAAGGCTTACTGCCCAAAGGAAGACACACTATCTTATAGTCATGTTCAAATTATATCCATTTGAGAGATTTTGAACTGAGAAGATAGCATCTGCTATTGCCTAATTATAGTTTTAGTTAAGCACATAAACAATTCCTTCTGCTCACTCTTCTTCACACTTTACTTCCGCCTTCAAAAGATTAGAATTATATTCACACATAACACTCGCACATCTTGCTTCTTACATCTCACACCATGCATCAAATGGTATAAAAAATTAATCATATATATCTGCAACTATGGATAACATCAACTACATGTCAGCCCAGCAAAATATGAAATGTGTACACAATGTCGGACCGAATTAATAAAAAATTTATCAACGTGAATCAAATAATGTTAGCCAAAACATAGAAAGGAACCAAAACAACATGTCTCAAACAAAAAAACCTTAAACAATTAGCCTCAAAGATCCACAACACGCTACAATCACCCTATCGGCCATGAACATGAAAAACATGAACTCACAGAAGAAAGTCACCAATCGTGAGCACAATAATCAATACAAACCAACAAAATAGATAGAGAACAATCTAGAAACATCCACAAGCATCATGAATGACCATAGAAGCATTCACAACAACTTAGATTACTAGAATCATATCATGTTCTTTCAGGAGCACAAACTAACACAACAAAACAACTGTCAAAACATAGATACTCATAACTTGATCAAATCTTCATGTGAACCTCTAAAAATTTTGGTGGATAAACTAGATATACTTGTCAACAAACCCTTTAATCCACAAATTCTTACGATCAATATAATGAACTAGCCATAATACTGAGCTTCACTGCATCATTGACAACCTGCAACTTATTTTATTACAATTTTCTCAATATCCTCGACATATATACAGCCTTAAAGATATTAATACCAATAGTGTCGACATCAATAACAACCACATATCATAAATATCCAACAATGTCCAATAGAAAAGCTCCTTGAAGCTGGTTTTATAAGACCTATAGATTATTCTCCTTGGATCTCAAACATTGTCGTAGTCGCAAAATCGGACAATCATATTAGGATGTGTACAAAATTTCATGATTTGAATAAAGCATCTTCAAAAGATGACTTCCCCCTTCCTAATATTGACATGATAGTAGACTCGACTGCAAGACATGCTTTGTTGTCATTTGTGGATGGATTTTTTGGATATAACCAAATCTTTATCAACCCTCAAGACCAATATAAAACAACATTTACAATAGCTTGGGGAACATTGTTTTAGGTAATGATGCCTTTTGGATTGAAGAATGCAGGTGCAATATATCAATGGGCTATGACATTGATATTTTATGATTACATACATAAGATTTTGGAATCTACTATGTTGATGATATTCTAACCAAATCTTTAACAAGATAAGACAATGTGAATATCCTTCAAAAAATATTTGAGTGAATGTGAAAATATAACATGAGATTGAATCCGAAAAAGTGTGTCTTTGGTGTAGATAGTGGAAAAATTCATGGTTTTATCGTATCTCACAAAGGCATTGAGGTGGACACAAAGAAAATTGATGTTATAGTTAACATTCCACCTCCTAGAAACATCTCCCAATTGTGTACCTTACAAGGAAGGATTCAAGCTATCTATAATTTTGTGGCATCCTTAGTGGATCAAATGTTACCTTTTACACATCTCCTTATGAAAGAAGTTTAGTTTAATTGGAATGTATATTGTAAATAGCCTTTTTAGAGTCTAAAAGATTATCTTGCTACTCCTCCTATTTTACAACTTTCTATGCAAAACAAACCGTTCATCCTATATACAATAGCATCATCGCATTCTCTTGCAGCATTGTTGGCTCAACAAGATGAAAATGGTAAATAGCATCCTATTTATTACTTCAGCCAAACTTTGATTGATTACAAAAAATGATACACAATGATATACAAACAATGTTTGAATCTTTTATTCGCTACTAGTAAGTTGTGACATTACTTATTGAATGTTGAAATACATGTGATAACAAAATTTAATCATTTAAAACATATTTTTGCTAAAACAAATCTATCGAGACAATTAGCTAAATGGGTTATGTTGTTTACTGAGTTTAACCTTAAGTTTTTTTCAAAAAAAGCAATCAAAGGACAAGCCTTGACCAGCTAGTTAGTTGGAACTCCTTCTCCCCTAGAATTACCTAATCAATAAGCATTTCCTAATGAGAGTGTATTGAATATTCAAGAACGTGAAAATGCATAAAAATTTTATTTTAACGAATCTAAGTGTAGAATAGGCTTCCGTGTAGGAGTTATAATAGCTCCTCTTAGAGGAAAACCTATTCCCTTATCATATCTATTAAATTTCCTATGCAAAAAAAATACCATAGAGTATGAAGCATTAACCCCTTGATTACATGTTGCTTTAACTTTGGAGCCTAAGACATCAAAATATTCGATGATTCACATTTAATCATTAAACAAATAAATGGAACATATCAAGTGAAACACAACAAATTCTTGAAATACATAGATCTTACAATGACTCTATTAGAGAATTTTGATTTTTTTACCATTGATAACATCCCATGGAGAGATAATAGACATGTAGATGCAATGGAAAGTGTCACTTATCTTATATCCCATCATGGCCCCTCAGATGACTTCACATTTTTCATCCACACAATTATGAAACCATCGATTGAGCATTAAACATATGAGATGTTAGAAATCACAACACAAAACTCTAGGAAAAGATATGCACCAATATATGATTATCTAAAAATTGATACCTTTCTTGAGTCCACAACTAGGAATACTAGAAGACAACTTCAGAGACTTGCATCTAAGTATATAATTCTTGCCAATTTATTGTATCTAAGGTCCTTTGATGGTCTCTTGCTTAGCTGTCTTAAAGAATCCAAAATTCCAATAACACTTGAGGAAGCTCATTCAGGTGCTTGTGGAGGAAATTTTGGAGGAAGATCACTAGTGCAAAAGTTAATTCATATAGGATATTACTAGAGAAACAAGGAAGAAGACTACTTTGCATATGTTAAGAAATGTCACAAATGTCAAGAACATAGCAAACTGATTCATGCTCCTGCTTCTGAGCTTTGCACACAAGTCCCTATTTGGCCTTTTTTGGTGTGGGTCCTGGACATCATTGGAAACATTTCACCTCCTTCCTCTATTGGATATACATTCATAATCACTGCAAAAAAATATTTCATGAAGTGGATAGAAGAAATCCCCCTTCGTTCGACAACTGTTGATGTAATATGTCATTTCATAGTGGAACACATTATTGCTCATTCGAACTCCCTTCCGCTTTAGTTTCAAAAAATGGGACACCATTTAAGAATAAGGATGTGAAGAGGTTCTTAGAAATGTTTAACATACATTATTTATTTTCAACACCTTACTACCCACAATCTAACGGTCAAGTTGAATCAAATAATAGAACCCTTGAGCAAATCCTAAGGAAAACAGTAAGAAAATACATAAATATTGGCATACGCAACTAACATATGCATTATGGGCCTATCATACAAACATTAGAGAATCATCTAGACAAACCCCTTATAACCTTGTCTACTGAACCGAGGCAATAATGACTTTGGAGTTATAGATCCCCTCATTAAGAATCTCTCTTCAATGGGTTATTGATGACAATACTTATAAGGAACAATGGTTGCATCAGCTTGAAATGCTCAACCAATAGTGAATCAACACTCTTGAGCACCTTCAGGCTTATTCTAAAAGAATGCAGTTTAGTTACAATGATAATGTAATACCCCATTCTTTTAATAAAGGGGATTTGGTTTTTTGTGAGAATCAACATAATGTCAATGTTGACCCGATAGAAAAAGGAAATTTTAGCCCTAATTGGTTAGGCCCTTACACAATCAATGAAAATTATAGATTTGGGGCTTACATGGTAACAAAAATGGATGGTACACCTCTTAAAGAACCTATAAATGTTCTACATCTGCTCCGGTACTATGTCTAATATTCTTGAATAGTGTGAATTATAAAGTAGTGGTGTTAGAGTTAGTAGATGACAGTCTATGTGCTCTCACATTGCTTCATTCTTGACAAACAACTATTTGTGTGTCTTGGATGCTAAAGTGATTATTTAATATGATTGATTTTAGTTTCATGCTATTCAATTTCATCTTGTGTGTTATGTTAGATTAGATCCTTATATGCATTTAATGTTATTTAATTAGATCATAGGTTCATTTAATTTAACATAATATACTTAATCACAATGTTGCATCTATGAGAAACTAGAATAATTTTTAATTAGATCACATAAATACATGTTAAATCATTGATACATTCATTAAATAGTCTAGAAAGATTATTTAATCAATAAAATTTTCATTTAACATTAAACACATAAACATAAATAATAAAATATCAAATGACCATGTATTTATATATATATATATATATATATATCAAAGTTTTGTGTACATGTCATCAATATATACACAATGCTAATAAGGTTTATGACTGCTAGATCCCTCAGTATCTGGTGCTCGCATCTATCTAGAGGAGGTATATCGTGAGATGGTGGTATGCGATCATGATGATGAGTCAATGAGTACATTAAGATCGTATTGTAAATCCTATACCTGTCCAAGGGCCTCTTGATGATCCTCTGCCAGATGATCTCTCTCTGCCTGTAGTTTGGTTACCTCTAAATTAAGTCTCTCAGCCTCTGTTGGGGCTCAAGATGACTGCAATCCTAGGCAGCCTTGGATTGGTGGGTGTGCCTCCTAAAGCTCTCATACACTACCCATAGTCTAGCGTACAACTCAAACAACTCTCGATCCCACTCCATGATGGATGGGGGCACACAGTCTGTATTAGTAGCCTCCTTGTAGAATGATGGGGGCACTATCTTAGTAGCCACCTGGTGATATAGACCATGAAGGTATCTCACAACTCCTACAAGAGAATTCATAAATATAATTATTACACATCATGAAATATATATAGACATAAAACTAAAGCATAAAACATAAAGCATAAGCATAAAGCATGGTAGTAAATAAAATATCATCACCTAGCTCTCTGAATGGCTGTGTAAAGATAGCCTCATCATGTGTAGGGGGCATGGAGGATGTGCTAGCCTCTCCATGACTATATGTGTTGGTGCCTGCTATAATTGCTTACCCTGATCTAGTGACATGAGTAGGAGTTGGCACACCCCACACCTAGCCCACTGGATCCTCATTTGTTGTCGAGCATCACCCTCACTCATCAGTTGCTCCTCCTCCTCATCCTCCTCATCCCCCTCCTCTTGTCCATTATAATCAGGATTGACAACCTCATCATACTTCTCATCTATCACATTTGTAAATATGTTTGCATCCATGAAATGTGTCTCCTTAGCTCTATCCTCCTCATTTCCCTAATCTAGGAGTGGCCCTTCATTACCTATCAACTCATCCATTCAGAATACAAGAGTTGGTCATGTTGCTGATGACCACTCCTCATAGGAATCTATGGTACTGATGTCATTAGTGTTAGAGAATAGTAGCATATCATGATCCTCATAGTCGGAGTCATTGTAGACAACATCATCAATAGTGAAGGTCGTCTAGTATAGTCGGACCTCTAGGCACTTCGTATTGATCTCCTAAAAAAGGTTTGTGCCATGGGTGGTACCTAGACCTATCCAAATTGTCACATGATATGATCATAGTAGAAAGGTTTTATTATGTAATCATGTCTACCTATAAAAAAAAATTCCATCTGTAATCTCCTCATTTGATGAGTCTCATCCGGCCACTGTCGTATAAGCTGGTAAGGTCTCCATATGATCTGCTCATCATCCATTCAATCGAATTCGAATCTCCAAAATTGAAAATCCCCATACTACCATAGCCACCTCAAGTGGATAGTTGAATGTGCGAGGATACCCTAGGGTTGATGCACATGGAAATCCCATTGGCATCATGCACATGATATGCTTTAGGTTAACACTTGCAGCAGCATATAAAGTACCATATTGTCGATCTCACGAAATAAAAATCACCCAAGATCATAATATAAATGCACAAGGATGTTGTGCCCCAGGAGTACACGGTCCTATGCTCTACCATCCCCCTATATCATATGTACTAGTCCACCCTCTAAATGTTCTTCCTAGCCATTAGGGATGAGTACTATTGCTATAGTGAACATCATAATCTGTGTAACAAATGGGGCTCGTGAATATAGTAACATGGCTAGATCGATTCGTGGCCTCATGATACTATCATGAACGGGACCTCCAAGGCAATGTTGCATATAGTATTTCATCTCCCTAAATGACTGACCTACTAGAAAATGTACCCTCTCACCCTAAATCAAAATCAAAGTATGTGATGGACATCCTCTAACGTGATGGTCATCTCGCCTATGGGAAGATGAAATGTGCATGTTTTTCATTCTTTCCACTACTCTACTATTTCCATCAACATATCATCATGGTATATCATGGGGACCATGAGCTATGCCTAGTACAATCTTGTAGTCTGTAATATCTCTATATCCTTTGCTGATAGTTTCGGGGCTAGGTCTCAAAGGTGATTGATCTGTCTACTACCAAGGTGCTACCATGAATAGGGAGGAATCTAACAAAAAAAGAAACAATATGTCCTATAAGCGTTCTATAGTCCTAAATCTATACATCAAAAATTAAAAAAGTGTACTAAATTTTTTCTAGTGTACTTTTCTAAGGGTCCTAGACATTCTAGACCCCTTTTGGGACACTTCACAACAAAAGGGAACACTTCACGAAAAAAGGGGAAACTAGAAGAAAAAGGGATGCTTTGCAAACTTTTCTTCCAAGGCCCTAAATTAACCTAGAAATGTGTACAAATCATAATATAAATTCATAAGGACAAAGGTAAGGTAGAAAAATCATCTAACCTGATAATGATGCTCGCACGAGCTACCTAATCTTGTAGGACATCTAGTCTTAGAGGCTCCTAATCTCATTGGCTTGACATCTTAAATCACTCTTCACCAAACTCAAGCTACAAGAAGATATATGACAAATTAGTTATAAATTAATTCACTTGTTACTCTTATATAAGTTAAAATTAGGGTTTTTACTATATTAGGGTTAAAAAGTTCATTTCATTCAAATTAACATAACCGGAGCTAGAGAGCTTCATTTTCGATGTCCTTTATTGCATTGGAATCGTGATTCTACTCCCCTCCTCATAAAATTTCTATCATTATGTGGTATGGTACTTGGAAATAACCTATGATGTGACCTACCTTATTTGATGTTGCTAGAATGCTACCTTGAGTCCACCTTCGTAAAGCAAGCAAAATCAAGGGGGCATACATCTAACCTCGAATTTGATTTCTAGAAGTTAGATAAGAGGAGTTTTGGAAAACTAACAAATTCATGTTGTAGGATGTGGTTCCTAACATTGTGGTTTTGCAGATAGATACAATGGGGGCTTCAATCTCCCATGTTGTGAATGAACCTATATGAGTAACCCTTTATGAAATGAAGTGTATCATTCAGATTCCTTTAGCTTACATATGCACGTAGAGTCATATGGGTGCTAAAGTGGTTACTAGATGTAATGACAAACATATCCCCACCTTCTTGGAGAGAGGGAAATTTCTCATTTAATCTAGACCTATTTTAGTACCCTTTCATTAATTACCCTTTAATTCATCATTAATAGGCCCCTAAGACCCATTATTTCAGATCTTGAGGCTTATTTCAACTAAAAACCCAACAAAACCATCAAAAACATCAAAAATTCCAAAAACCCACCCCAAAAATATAGGGTGGGACTCGTTCACCACCTTGGGCAAATGAGTCACCCTAGGTAGGACCCATACGCCAAGGCTGGCATATGAGTCCCATTTGGGGATTTTTTAGGGTTTGAGCAGGAAAATCACCTTTCTAATTCAAATTTTTGGTTGATGTCGGCTTTTGAGATCTGAATATTTGTAAATTAGGTAATGATGCCTATATAACCAAGCTTCTAAGTAATTTTTTTCATCTAAGAAATCATTTTTCAAGAGAAATTTCAAGATCCAAGCATTCAAAGTCTTTAAGTATTCTTTCACAAGAGCATTCAAGTTTCAAAATCAAGCCAAGTTGAAGTCTTGGGGCAACATTCAAGTTTTTTTTTGTTGGAAGAATGAAGAAGACCATATCTTTATGAAAATTTTGTGTTGTCATTGATGTCACCATGTTATATGAGTTGCAACTGCAAGCTTAAGTTCAAGATTGATCTAGTATTTTGAATTGGTATGCAAGTATTATCCTTCGGTATTTTCATCTGCAATCCTTCTCTGGTGATTATCGTTTCTTGTGATTTTAAGAAATGGTTTTTGGGTGTTGGAAGACTATATAGTCAGGATCACATGTGTTCAGGTGCTCATACAATGAGTTGGCATCACTTTGATCTTACATTTTTATTTTCGGTCTATCTCTGGCTGACCTAATATATAGTTGATGTTTTTATGGATTAATTTTGTATTGCCAGTGTATGTGTGACCTATCCTTAGTCCATGTTTACATGTTGCATGCTACATGCTTGAATTGTTTTTGTAAATATTTTGTACATGCTTGAAGTCGACATATATCTTTTTGGTAAATAAGGGATGCATCTAATTAGGTCGACCTAATTGATGCTTTCAGATGAGTTAGATATATATATTGGATAGTTTTGATATTGAATATGAGGGAATGAATGCGAATATGAATGAAGGTGAATATATGTCCACTAGTGTGTGAATCTACTAAGCATCAAAGGAATTGAATCAACACTTGTTAGGAGTAACTTCATTAGTTCAAGTTATGGTTGTAAGCCATTTTGTTACTGTATCTTTTGTAGGTAGTGAGTCTCTCATTTTGGATGGTGAGTACTTTCTGGATAGTGAGTCCCAGTAGTGAGCCACCCTTTGTAATATCTTATAACCAGCTATACTATATTGTGAGCTAATCCTCACCATGGTTTTTCCCATTCTAGTTTTTCCACATAAAAAATTATGGTGTTCATGTGTCGTGTTTTTATGTTTTGTTAATGCTCTTGCTCACTTTTACTATTATATGCATTGGAGTAATTGGATGGTGTTTGTTCAATTAGTTAAAGAAGATACTAATTCACGCCCCTCTCAGTATATTGGGTATTCAACAATTGGTATCAGAGCTTGGTTCCTCTAAAGAAGACTAACAACTTGAGGAAGATCTTGAAGATTGAACAAATGGATTATAGAAAATAACTCCAGGAAGCTCTTGATGATCTTGACAAAGTTGAAAGTGAAGACAGAGATTTGAAAGAAAGTTTTGATGAGGAAAATGAATGCATCTAGAAATTGAAAGAGCGATTGAAGAAATTCAAAGAAATAAATAGAGAAGTAAGTGAGCAGTTAAAAAAATAAAATGAAGAAATTGCTAGATTAAAGGTGCAAGTGGAGGAAAATAAGATAATTGAAGATTGTCTTAATACAGTGGTGCAAAGCAAGTCTAATGAATGCTCAAGGCTTGAACAAAAAGTGGTAAACTTGAGAATAGATCTAAAAAAAAGAAAAAGTTTGTGAAGATAGTTTCAAAATGAGTGAACCAAAAATTTTATGGTGAAGGAGGGTTCCTCCATGACTTCTAAGACTTCCACCTAGAAGGAGGGATAGTACTCTTTCACACTCTAAAATTTGGGGTTTCATTCAATATTGGGGGTTGAATATGATTGAAGTAGCTATATTAAGTAGATTGTAATAGAAAATAAACTAACTATTGAATACAAGCTAATGAAATCTACATTGTTTGAAAACACATGATGATATGCAAAAGGATAGAATAAAGATTATACAAGATAGGATAAAAGAATAGATAAGACAAGTTGTAATGCCCCGCCAAGTAACCCTAAAGGAAGTTGCAATTAACATCTTAAGCGAACCAATTTTTTTTTTATAAAGTGCATTTAACATAAACATTCACTTACTAATTAACAACAACCTCTAAGACTACAAGGTTAGGATTACTTAAACCCACATATACATATTACATATAACTATAGCCTTATGAACTTTATGAAATCACCATCATACATCATAAGAATATCACATAACATAATAAGATAATCAATCGAGATACAATCTCATAAACATTATCTTAAACCAATAGTTACATCACTCATTCCCAGAATGAGGCAATAGTACAAAAGATTACAATTACAAAATTCCACCTCATAAACATAAGAGGGATAAAATAACTTATACAAGTTAAAATATTACAATGCAAGAAATACAACAAAAACCACGAGCTATCCATCTGGATGTCTCGCCACCAAGTACTGAAGATCGATGGGGACCCAACAGTTTTGGTGCATGTTCCACCCTACCAATGTGGTACCCGAAGGCCCACCCCCCATGCTAGGAGATAGTAACAAAGTAACATGGACAAGATTCTACTACCTCTAACCAAAGGCAGACTCATACTGACTCATACTGTTATAACCAACCAAATGAATTAACAAGTACAACTCATTCACTATACAAGTACGAATCAAATACAACTCACCATACAAGTACGAATCAAATACAATGCACGTACAAATCTAGTACAATACAAGTACAAATCAAATACCATACATGTACACATCAAGTACAATACAAGTACAACTCCAACATCACTGACATAGGTCACATTGCTTCCAGACATAAAGTAGATCAAGTATGTTCAAATAACCATACACATAACATAATTAACAACAGTTGTCATAGATAGAGTGTCATCGCAAGGTTTGTCATGAGATCTCCTCTAGGAATTCTTCATAGGCTCCGGCACAAGTAATCCTGGTGGCCTCAACTGAATCCCGACACTCATACTCACTCATGCGGAATCAACTACCTCTCGCAAGAACTAGATAGTTGATCTTGCCATTCCAGGCCTTCTCACTCATCCCAAGTCTAAACAAGCCCTTGCATCTATGAGTGAGGAATAAATTATCTTGATTAGTGAGAAGTTAGTCCTAATCTTCTAAGTACATTATTTTAATTATCACTTGTTTAAATCACTCCTGAAGGTTATCCAGTTTACCTCTTTGGGCTCTAGCGCCTAACAGAAGCCACTCTTCTATTCGACAACACACATCCAAACAATCCACCAAGGAACCACAAGTGCATACCAACTAGGCATCATAATCCACTCCAACATAAGGAAGATACAAATAATAGAAACTCACTCCAAACATCTTGGAGGAAACAATCACATAATCCACTCCTTTCACAGGAGGTACAAAAGATCTCACTCCAACCATCTTGGAGGCAATAACACATAGTCCACTCCTTTCATAGGAGGAAACAAGATAAAACCACATAACAAGGTCACTCCATACAAGGAGACACGGATCCCATAATCCGCTCCTAAACCAAGGAGGCGCAAACATCCCCGTTCATGAAAATCGGGTAAAACTAAAAAGAAGCCATGCACTACCCAAGGGAAAACAACTGGATGGCATAAAGATTCAATAACCCTTATCCTCTAAGTTCTTCTGGAAGACTTATAATTTAGGACTAACACTAAATCCCAAAACCAACAATGCAACTTGACGACATAGCAACAAAAGCATTCAAGTCATCAATCAAATCTAATATTTGGATTTCCTAAATCCATACTCATTCAATAGGTAGTGTTGACAAAG
This sequence comes from Sequoiadendron giganteum, assembly GCA_007115665.2. Taxonomy (NCBI): domain Eukaryota; kingdom Viridiplantae; phylum Streptophyta; class Pinopsida; order Cupressales; family Cupressaceae; genus Sequoiadendron; species Sequoiadendron giganteum. Next base: position 41,806,424 of record CM021104.1, on the reverse strand, counting down.
TCAAAGACATGATAAGTAGATCATCTAAAATAATCATAACCCCTATTTCCCTTTTCATTATTGGAAATCTAAAACAATTAAACTTACTTCCCTTTACTGAATACAAAGAATTAAATCCTTTAAGATAAGCATGAGGAAGATACTACTTTTGGATATACTAAATCCATATCTCTTTCATAATCCAATCACAATGATTCAATTAATCTAAATAGAAATTAATAAATAACATAATTGATTACCTCATCAATAAAACAACTTCTTAATTTACTTTTAAATCGACACAAATCCATGCAAGTAAACTTTTTTCATTTCCTAACCAAATCTTACATCTCATTCAATTTTCTATTTAAAACATTCAATCACTTTAATATAATAACATGTTGTTTCTCTATCCATTTTCCATATACACTAATCAATCCATTTTTAAATCTCTATTCAATAATACATTGCATGCATCTCATTAAAATAAAATACGATAATGAATTTTACACTGAATATATATATATATGCTCCATATTATATAGACACCATTAATTTTCCATTCACAATGGCTAGATTACTCTATGGAACTAAATAAAACATAATAACTATTTGCCTTTTTCAATATATTTAGTTCTTAAATTTACTTCTAATGCAACCTAACACTATTGCAAACAATCTTTTCCAATTTTCTATCTGGAGTCTATGTCTCATCAACCATCCATTTAAAAACATGAAATTTCATCAATGTATAAAAATATATTTTGGCTTGTCTATTTGGCCACGCATTCATATTGTTTATAATTAAATCTCATAATTAAAACAAACATTTAAATATAAATATTTCTATAATTCTTCAATATATTTAAATATCCTTTTGCTTATCAATTTTGACCATACATTCAAAACTTATCACTTAAATTCTTCATGCAAAGCTAAATTACACGCACTCAAATAAAACAAGGTAAATACTGATTGAAAATACTCATGGATATATATATAACATCTTTCTCTACACATTTTCTACACATACTAATCATTTCTTTTAGAACACTAATAATACCCAATTTACAAACAACAGAATAAAATAATATAAAATATTATTTATTCTCTCAAATACCTTCAATATATATATACAAATATAAATTAATATTTTTAAATATATTTAATCATTAACATTTCTTCTATTCTTTACAGAATATTAAATTGTTTAATTCAAAATAAAATATCCCTTATCACTAATTTTCCAAAATATAAATATATATTTCTCCAATTAAATCAAATTAATAATTGGACCTTTCACACATGAATTTAAATTCCACAATTCAATTTTAAATTATGCATTCTTTAAATCAAATATTTAACTCCTTCAATTAAACTTTAACATGTCATTTGAAAATAAATAATAATTTCCCCATATGTTTATAATTTTAATTCCACTAATCTAATATACAAATTTTATTTAAAATAATATAAATAAATATAATACTTCAGTATTATAAATTATAATATAAAATATTATTAAATAATATTTTAATATTATAATAACAATACATAAAATATTAATATTTATAAATATCAATTTATTATTATATTATTTTCAGAACAGCCATGGGAAAATAGTTTAACAACAGTCTCATGTTTTAAGCATAACTCAAACAATACGATCTAGGTATTTGAGATTTTTGGACAGGGGTTAGAAAATTGCAAAATGCAAAAACCCTTTAAATTTCTTGAAAATCTAGTTTGTGAAAGGGAGGTTATAGGCGACGCAATCAGACCATTTTACCATGAAAATATAACTATACTGCAGATTTTAAAATCCGTTTTTTAATAATAACAGAGGGTTTCATTTTCTAAAAACATTCTAAATGCATTGTTCAATCTCTATGTTTGATTTCAATAACAATAAAATCAATTTCTCCAAATAATTTAAGTTCAACTAAGGTTTTCACAATTTTCACTCAAGAATTTTCACAAGCAAAGGCTGTAAATTTGTTTAATTCTTTTCTTCTAATATCAAATTTATTTTCTAAAATAGATTTAACAAATAAATCTTTAATCACTACTATTTTAAAAAAAAACAATCAAGAACAATAAAATACAAAGAGGAAAACCTGGTACAAGAAGCTACAGGAAGAGATGAATTTTTGATGCAAGCCTCCTCCAAAGATTTCCTGAATTTTCTTCAATCCTCCAATGAATCCAATCCAAAATCCAATAAATGCAAACAATCTTTCCTTCAATCAATTCTACAATCAAACTTTCTTCAAACCCTTGTGTAAATTTTCCAAAATTTCTTCCCTGCTGTAAAAATGTATTTTTCTAAAAACTTTCTGCCCTAAAATTAAAACATATCTTCTTATAAATCAAAAATACCTAATTCAACCCTAATTCACATTACATGCAAACTAGATATTTCAATTTCAATTTCAATTTCAATATTTACAACCCTAATTCACATTACATGCAAATTAGATATTTCAATTTCAATTTCAATTTCAATATTTACAACCCTAATTCACATTACATGCAAATTAAATATTTCAATTTCAATTTCAATTTTCAATTTCAATTTCAATTTCACTTTTCCAAAAACCCACTTTCAATTTAAAATGCAATTCCAAATAATAAATTAATTTCCAAAGTTGCAACCAATTTCCCAAATAAACATTTAATTACAATTTCTAATTTAATTCCCACACGTCTATATAAAATTCCAAAATTAATTTCAATTCTTTTATTTCCTTTCATTCTCTTGCATCACGTTTAATTAATTAATTTAATTATTTAATAACTAAATTCAACCCCTTGGATCAAATTTAATTAATTAAATAAACTAAATATAATTAATTAATTCAAGTATAAACTTTTATCCACATTGCATTATTTAAATTAAATAACCATCAACATGATTTAAATGCAATTATTCTAAATATCTATTTCCAAATCAAGAATGCTTCAGAAATAAATAACATTAAAACAAGACAGACAATAACTCGACACACACAACTGACGACACACTAAGGCTAGGGTGTAAACTTGATACATGTTACCTAGCTACTATCTCCCTTTCAACTTAACCGTTGGATCGACATGCTCAAACCTGTGAAACCAGGTGGAGTCGATGTCATGTACCTGCAATCCTGCAACCAAGTAAACAACATCATACAATATATCCAACATATAATACACACCGTGAAGAAGGAATTACGGATTCGTAGGGCGCTCGCAACCGAGTGATGCGAAACCGTCCTCTTCACCAATACACTCATTGAAACTGACACTTCCATCATAATCCAGTAATCTCGTAATAACATCTCATGTTAACTCTACAATATCATTAATCCATAATGCATGTGAAACAAAATCAGATAACTACATCCCACAATAATAGTTGTCACTCAATAGTAATGATCAAAACATCATAACAAATTGTATCTAGTATCAAAGTAATTGCAACCAAACATAGCATAAAGCAACTTGAACAAGAAACAAAACGGAGGGGTATTACACAAGTGCACCTAGAAACAAAAAAGGGTTGAGGTGAAGATTGCAAAAGCCTTTGAAAATCTAGAAAATCTACTTTTTTGGCCAACTGGGACACTTATGCAAAGTTGCATGACTTAGTCATAGGTTTGGTAAACTACTTTGGGCTCCATTCCAACCAATTGGGTGTCCAAATATTCAAAATTCCTTAACAAAATCATGTAGTGGGACTACATCACCAATGTTGGTGACTTAGTCCACTCCTAATTTTTTAAAACTTTGGAATTGGAAATGGAAGCCTGTGGTTTGCAATTTTCTTTCCGACTGAAATTTGGGTACAAATCCGTAAAATCACCCATAAAAGAGTATATTTTATTTTCTAATGTGGGGTTTCCTTAGTCAAACCCCTAGTTGGTATTTAAACTTTGAAAGAGAAAATAAATCTACATAAAATGCTAGCCCTAAGTGTGTCTAAGACTAGGAAATCTGAAGTATGATGCAACCCTATTCTAATGTGTAAGAATAAGATGCATAAAATGAAACTATAACAATGGAAGAGTCATTATAAGAGACCCTAAATCACATTAGAAATGAATCTTAATGACATGCAAACCTTCCTTAGGTTGAACATTGAGAGAAAATGGAAGATGGAATCAATTTGAAAACAAGTCTTTAGACTGATTTGGTGGCTAGTTGCACCTCCTCAACCTATATTTCTCCATGATTATCCATAGGAATCCATGATCAATACTTTGCAATGTTAGATCTTGATTTAGAAGTGAGCTTGGAGATCTACAAAAACCCTAGTTTTCTTCCCTAAGCTTCAACTTTGTTGTAGAAAGAGTAATGAATCTTCTTGTGGAAGATGATCAACACTTGATTCTTGATTTTTCTTGTGAGAGAATAGCTAAAGGTCAAAAAGTATTCAAAAATGACCTAAAAATCATGTATTTATAAGCACCAATACCTAATTTTTGGTTATTTTGACCTAAGTGGCCGACACCCATCGAGAATTTTTATCAAGCTGAAGATTTTCCAACTCAAGAATGCAAATAACCGTAAAAGGGAGTAAGTCACCACCTTGGGCGACTTAGTTCCACTAGGGTTTTTGTGGTGGTATTTGTGATATTTGAGTGATTTTGATGCTATTTGTTGGGACTTGTATGATTTCTTAGGTGCAATCGGCCTCAAAGTCAAAGATAATGAGTCTTAGGGGCCTATAAATGTTTTTTTAGGGGGTGATTGATGCAAGGGTGTCTAAAGTAGGACCAAATTAGGCACAAAATTATCCTTTCCTTCAAAGGTTTACAATTGTTGGTGACACATTTAGCCCCCACTTTAGCACCCATATGACTCTACATGCATATGTAAGCTAAAGGATTCTAAATAATGCACTTTGTTTTCATAAAAGGATACTCATTTCAAGGTTGGAGAATGAATCCCCTAGTGTAGTTACCTGTAAAACCACAATGTTAGGAACTGCATCCTACAACACAAACTCGCTAGTTATCCAAAAAATCCTCTTATTTAATTCCTAGAAATCAAACTCAAGGGTATATGTATGCCCCACCTTAATTCCACTTTCTTTACAGAGGTGGAATCAAGGTAGCAATCTAGCCACATCAAATGAGGACATGCATATCAGAGGGAATTTCCAAGTATCATGCTGCATAAAAATAGGTGATTGATGTTGTAGGGTGTGGAAACATGATTCTAACATAACAAACGACATAAAAAATGGAGTTCACTAGCACCTCTTATGTTGTTTTTAATGAAAAGAACTCTAATGTGTATAGGATAGTAACAGTATGAATGTGCTTACAAGAGTGTGAGAAAGAGTAAAATGAATGAAAATGAGCTAATTTGTCACTTGTTCATTTTACCTTTTTGTAGTTTAAGAGTGACAAGAGAGGATTGAAAGATGTTGAGTAGATGAGATTTTACACCTATGAGATTGGATGTGCTACAGGATCAGGTGGCATGTGGTGAGCAGAACCATGAGGTGAGTCACTTTTTCTACCTTTTCTTTGTGTTTTTGCAACTATTTAATGATTTATATGTATATCTAGCTTAATTTAGGATCTTGAAAAAAAACGTTCGCAAATTGTCACTTTTTTCGCAAAGTGTCCCTTTTGTTCACAAAGTATCCCTTTTATTCGTAAAGTATCCCACTTTTTGGCAAAGTGTCCCATTTCTTAGAAAAGTGTCCCAAAAGGGTTCCAAAGTTTCTAGGGCCTTAGAGAAAGCAGACATAGAGAAACATTAGTACACTTGCATGATGAATTAAAACAAAATTGAATATATTAGATGATTAAAGCATATTTTGATGTTTTTTATAGGTACCCACCCATTCATGAAACCGTCTGGGTGGGAGACAGTTGATATTTTTGAGAGATTTAGCCCTCACTTTGCCAATGAAGGACACATAGTATTTTTAGGTCATGGGGATCTACTGGGAATACCTCACGCCCCCCATGAGGTACCATGATGCTATGTTGATGGCATTATATGAGTGATGGAATACCAATACATGCACATTCCACCTATCAATGGGAGAGATGATAGTGACTCTAGAGGACGTGCACCATATAATCTGAGTTCTTGTTTGGGGGGAGCAGGTTCACTTCTAGAGAGACCATACCTTTCACAAGTACCGAGCTGATATGCGAGTTCATGATGAGAGGGTGTCAAGGTGGATCGACCTGGCACTGTTACTTTATTCATGAGCATAAGTGGTTAGATAGACTATGATGCATACCATCACATTGGTACTCCTTTAATATGGACGTGCAACACATCTAAAGGGTGGGATAGTGCATCTGATATGGGGGATGGAAAAGTATAGGATAGTATACGCCTGGGGATGTTGCATCCTCACATACTTTTACTATGATCTGGGACGGTTTGTATTCCAAGAGGTAGACAATATGGTACATTGTATGATTTTGTAGTTTTGGTGCCTAGAGCATATCACATGTACTAGGCCTACAGGCTTCCCATGTCTTACAACAGTTGGGTATCCTCGAGCCTTCAACTATCCTCTACAATGATTATGGTAGTATATTGGAGAGTGAGGTTTGACTGACTGGAGGAGGATGAGATCTTATGGAGACCTTATTAGCTTACACTACAGTGGTTGTACTACACTAGACACATGAGGAGATTATAGTTGGATAGATTTCTAGTTAGTCAACATGATCACATAGTACGTCCTTTCTTCTATGATTGATTCATGCAGCAATTTGGATAGATTCAGAGGCCACCCAGGGCACGATCCTCTTTTAGGAGATCAGTGCAAAGTGCCTAGAGGCCAGGTGATACATCATAGTTCACTATAGATGACGTTGTTGAGAGTGATTATCCATCACTCTCTGACGTAGATGACGTTAGTGCAACATGGGATTATGAGGAGTGGTGAACAGTATCACAAATAGCTCCTATGTTTCCAATTGATGAGCTTGTGGGAGATGTAGGACCATTTCCAAATAAGGGAGCTAAGAGAGAGGATAGAGCCGAAGAGACACGCTACAGGGTTGTGGACATTTTCACTGACATTATTGATGAGGCGTATGATGAGGATGCAGATCCAGACTATGATGGATAGGAAGGAGAGGAGGAAGATGAGGTGGACCAGGAGGAGGATGAGGATGACTAGCCAACCTTCAGTGAGATTGATGAGGTAGTAGCTAAGGATCAACATGAGTAGGGAGAGACCTCACCCATTCATATGACTAGATCCTGGGGAGTAGCAGTAGCAGGTACCGGTACTCATAGTCAAGGAGAGGCTTGCACAACATCCATGCCCCCTACATAGGATGAGGTTGATATTGCCCATCTTGTTGGAGATATAGGTGATGATATGTTATTTGATGCATGTACTTTGTGATTTTTTTATTACTTAATTCTTATATATATCATGATGTTTACTGATTATGCTTTTTTTCTATCTTGTAAGGGATGTGGAGGATTGGAACAATCTCTACCATCAAGCAACTACAAAGATAGTTCCACCATCTATCGACAAGGATGAGATGGGCTCAAATTATGTGCTTCCACCTATTATGGAGTAAGATTCAGAGTCACTTAGACCATTTTTGATACTACAGGCAGTGTATGAGAGCTTGAGGAGGTGATTCCACCGAGCTAAGATTGCATCATAGGCACAGACATCGAGGACTCCAACAGAGTTTGAGAGACTAGAGAGGGAGGTGACACAACTACAGACATAGATGGATCAAATAGAAGGAGAGAATTGAGTGGCCCTTGCATGGATGGAGGGGATGGATTTTGCGATTAGATTTAGTGGATCATGATCATGATCACACACGACTATCTCTCGACATCTAGCTACTGATGTAGCATGAGTACCAAATCTTGAGGGATATGGTAATCATAGTCCTTAATGAAATTGTATATTTTGATGACATGTACATAAAACTTTTGATATATATATATAAGCATTTTGATCATGGTTTAATATGTGAATGTTATATGAAAATGTGATTAATTAAATAGCCTTTATGTTACTTAATTAATATCCTCATGATTTAACAAAGCATATGTGATCTAAAAACTTATTAGGGTTTCCTTTAGATACAACATAAAGATTAAGAATGTTATGCACTTATGATTTAAAGTAACATAGCACACAAGAGTAATTTTGAATAGTATGACATCTAAAGTAATTATAAAAATAAATTAAATAATCACTTTAGTGCTCAAGACACATACATAACTATTTTTTGAGAACGAAGCAATGTGAAATCATATAGGACATAATCCAATAGCTCTAAACAACACTACTTTATGAATCATACCACTCAAAGGGATTAGACATAATATTGATGTAGATGCACAACATTAATAGGGTCCTTAAAAGGAGTGCCATCTCGCTTTGTTAATGTGTAAGCGCCATATCCATAATTCGTACTGACCACATAGAGGCCTAACCAATTAGGACTGAACTTTCCTTTTTTTGCATAATCAATAGTAGTTTTCTATTGATTTTAATATAAAACTAGATCACCCTTGTTAAATGTTCGAGGAATGACACCAGTATCATGTTTGCATTGTAATTGTTTAGTGTAAGCTTGAAGATGCTTGAGAGCGTTAATGCATTTTTCATCAAGCATTTCAAGCTAATTTAATCATTGTTGCACATAGGTATCATTATCAACAAGACCTTGAAGAGAAATCCATAATGTTGGGATTTCTAACTCTAAAGGTATGATGGCGTCAGTACCATAAACAAGGTTGAAAGGTGTATTTCCCATAGAGGAGCGAACACTTGTGCGATAGGCCCATAATGCATATTACAGTTGCGTGTGCCAATATTTTTCGTTAGATTAATTTTCTTCAGGATGTATTGAAGGATTTTATTAGTGCTTTCGGCTTGACCATTAGATTATGGGTAGTAAGGTGTTGAAAAGTGATGTTGAATATGAAAGGTCTCTAGGAACTTCTTCACATCATTATTTTTAAATGGTGTTCCATTGTCTAAAACTAATGTGAAAGGGATTCCAAAGTGAGTTATGATATGTTCTAATAAGAAACGACATATCACATCAATAGTTGTAGATCGGAGAGGAACAACTTCTACCCATTTGGTGAAATAATCAGTTGCAGTAATGATAAACATATGTCCAACGGAAGAAGGTGGTGAAATCTTCCCAATCAGATCTAGTCCCCACACAGAGAATGGCCAAATAGGAATTTGGGTGTGGAGTTCGGGAGTAGGAGAATGAATCAAATTGCTTTGTTCTTGGCATTTGTGACATCACTTAACATACACATAACAATATTTCTCCATATTTTTCCAGTAGTAACCCATACAAAGAAGTTTTTGCACTAAGGTTTTTCCTCCAAAATGATCTCCACAAGTGCTAGATTGGGTCTATTTGAGGGCAATATGATTTTTGGATTCCATGAGACATTGCAAGAGAATTCCATCAAAGGATCATCTATACAATGTATCTGCAAGGATTATGTACTTGGTTGCTAACTTTTTTAGACAAATGCAAGTGTTTATGGTTGTAGGTTCGGGAATGGTACCATATTTTAAATAGTTGTATATGGCATCATACCACTCACATGAGTTACCCAGGAATTTTGGAAGCACATCATCAGATTTATCGTTGATGGAGGATTTCATGATTGGGTGGATGGTAAACATGATGTTTTTAGAAGGATCTGGAGGGGAAATGAGAGAAACCACACTAGCCATTTCATTAGCATTTTGATTATATTTTTAAGTGATGTTATCAATGGTGAATGATTCAAACTATTCTAGCAAAGTCTGTACGAGATCCTTATATTGAAATAATTTATCATGTTTAGTTTGATAGAGATCATTGATTTGTTTGATCACTAATTGCGAATTACCATAGATCTTAATGTCTTTCATTCCCATGACTAAGGCAACACACAATCCAACAATTAATGCTTCATACTCAGTTGTCTTATTCATACATAGGTAATTTAGGCAATATGACAAGGGAATAGGCTTTCCTATGAGCAGAATTAATATAAATCTAGCACCAAACCCTGTTTGACACTTGGATCCATCAAAGTATAATTCCCATGTAGGAAGTCTTATGGTAAATACACTATCATTAGGAAAAGAGTTGTTGTTGGGGAGGGCTAAAGGAGAAGGAGCATCATCTAAGTGGTTAGTTAAGGCTTGGCCTTTGATTGATTTTTGGGAAATAAACTTAACCTCAAAATTAGTCAAGAACATTACCCATTTAGCAAGACATTCTAATAGGTTTGTTTTATTGAAAAGATATTTGAGAGGGTCAAAAAATTTCATCACTTGAATTTCTGCATTTAGCAAGTAATGTCACAACTTACTAGTAGCGAATATAAGAGCCAATTTTTAAAAAAAATTTGTGTAACACGTTTTGTTATGAATGAGAGTATGATTATTTTAATAGATAGGATGTTATTTTCCATTATCGTCACATTGAGCCAATAATACAGCAAGAGCATGGGCGGAAGTGGTGATATAAAGGATGAATGGTTTGTTGGGTATAGTCAGTTGTAAAACGGGCAGAGTTGCAAGGTATTCTTTCAAACTCTTGAAGGCCTATTTACAATTGTCATTCCAATCAAAATTCACATCCTTTTTGAGGAGGTGGGTAAAAGGTGATGTTTTATTGACTAGAGAAGTGAAAAAATGACGGATGGATTGAATTCTTCCTTGTAATGTGTGTAATTGGGAAATGTTGTAGGGAGGTGGCATGTTAATGATAGCATTGATTTTCTTCACATCCACCTCAATGCCTCTGTGAGATATGATAAAACCTAAAAAAATTCCATTATCTACTCCAAAGATACACTTTTTCAGATTTAAGTGCATGTTATACTTACATAGTCACTCAAAGATTTGTCGAATAACACTCACATTATCTTGTCAGGTTAAGGTTTTAGCTAGAATTTCATCAACATAATCTTCCAAGATTTTATGCATGTAATCATGAAATATTAATGTCATTTCTTGTTGATAGGTAACGACTGCGTTCTTTAATCCAAAAGGCATCATAACCCAACAAAATGTTCCCCAAGCAGATGTAAATGTTGTCTTGTATTGATCTTGTGGGTTGATGAAGATTTGATTATATCCAAAAAATCCATCCATAAAGGACAAAAAAGCATGTCTGGTAGTTGAATCCATGATCATGTCAATATTAGGAAGGGGAAAATCATCTTTTGAAGAGGATTTGTTCAAATCTCAAAAATTTGTGCATATCCTAACACGATTATCAAGTTTAGCAACTAGAACAATTTTTGATATCCAAGGAGACTAATCAATAGGTCAAATGAAACCCATGTCAATCATTTTTTCAAGTTCTCCTTTAACATGAAAGGCTATCTTAGGGTTCATATTTTGTATCTTTTGGTGAACAGGCTTAGCATTCTCAACTAGGACAATGTTATGAGTGACTATCTTCGGATCTATTCTTGGCATATCAAAATATTTCCAAGAAAAAAGTTTAGGAAAAGCATGAAGAAAGGTGGCAAGATCCTCTTGTTCTTCATCATCAAGGCACTTCCCAATTTTAATGACTTTGTCTTTATCATTGATGTCCATTGGTACATCAATGGTATCCCCCAAGGGGAGTGCATTTGACTTAGGAAATTCCAGATCATATGGTTTCATGCTTGTGGGAATGTCATTAATGTCAATAACATTGAGCATAGTGCTAATCATAGCACAAGAGGCATCTCTTTTAGAGATAGAAATCTTATCCAAAGCACCTAGCAGGTGTTTCAAAGCTTCATTGCCATTAACATAGTCGAATGGTGGGGAATCCATATCAAGGAATTCAAGATGTTTGAGTGTGAGATGGGTTCTTGGGGTACATGTGATAGTGTTAATGTTGAGAGATGGTCGTTGATTTACTTTTTTAGTTTTAGAAAAGGAAAACACTAAACCGGTCTTAGTCTCCTATGTATTGGGTTCAATGGAAACTCAAATGCCTTGTTCGTGTTTTCCACATCCTTTACCATTGTATCCCAATTTTTTCACAACATCATAACCTCATCCATAAATTATTTCCATTTCATGTGGGTTGCGTGGTTGTTGGTAATCTATCTCATCAAAATTTGTTTTATATGTTGTGTTTTCTTCCAAAGGAGATGAGGTAGGTTTGTAGGAATGTTTTTCTTCATTCTAGGTAGAGAGGATTGTTGGTTGTTCATGTTTTTCAACCTCTTTTTGTGTGATTAAATATACTCACTCATAAATGAAGGTGTGAATTCTAATGATCCTCAATCATCACCAAATAGGTTAGACTTTGAGTATTCTTCTTGTTGACTCTTCTGAAGAGGTGCTATGTGGGAGGTGGGAATTAATGTGTTGATAGGACTTGTTGTTCCTTTTTCAAGTTGTAAGCAAATTTTAGGCTCAGGGTCTATGTCAATTTGATAAACTTGGTTATTATAGACATATTTCATTTTGCGATGAAGGGTCGAGGGTATCGCATGCATCTCATGAATCATTGGTCTTCCCAAGAGGAGATTATAGGAAAGGTCATAGGGCATGACATGAATAGGAGTTTGCATCATAACCATTTCGATGATAATAGGTAAAGTAATGATGCCAAGTGGTTGCTTTGTAACATTGTCAAATCCTAAGGAATCAGAATTGATTTGTGATTTGTCCACATGTAATATACAAATGAGCTTCACACTACACACATTAAGGGCAAAGCGATTGTCAACACGGGTTCTTTTGATACCTATCTGATTGTACTGAGCTATTATCATAAAGGTTTCATTTTCCTTCATTAATTCTATAGGAGGGAGCTCGTTTTGATAGAAGGTAAAGTATACATTGACTATAGTCATTCCTTTTATTAGAGCTACCACATCATTTGTGGTCGTACTAGGAGGAACCACTATATGTTGCAATGTTATTTGAAGCATAGAATGATAGTTGTGGGGGGTTCTGGGGAAGATCCCAAAGAGATATCTTTGCGGGAGAATTCTTGATTTGTTCAACGAGAGCGTACTCCCTAAGTTGTGAATTGAGACGAGGGGCCACAGGTAAGATGGGGTAATGGTAAGGGTGTTGAGGTGGCCTATTGGGGGTGTGGGTTATTTATATTGTAATGAGTATGGGAAACATCATCATGTTTGAGTGGGTAGAGGGTAAATTTAGGTTGGGATGGGGTTTGAGGTTTATGGGAGGGTGGGTAGAGAACAAGCTGAGGTTGAACTACATTAACATATTTTTTTTAGGGCACTCATAACAAACCCTAGTGGATGAGTTAGGTGAGCTGAAGTCCTAAACTGCTCCATTTAACATGTCCATATCATCACAACTAAGAGTTTTTGGAGGGAGGTTATTAGTGGTTTGTGTGGGTTTGGCATCACAAACCCTAGTGGATGAACTTAGTGAGAGAAAGCCCTGTAGGTCTTCATCTAATTTATATAGGTCATCACTACTAAAAGGTTTAGAGGATATGGTTTTCCTATAGTGAAGAAGTGTGTGAATTGTTTCATGTGATGTTTCTAAGGTTTTGTCTTCATGTTCTAATGAATTTACTTTAAACAAATTAGGAACTAATGCTGAAAATGAAACTTGCAAAGATATAATGCTATTCATAAATACCATCAAAGTAAAAGATGCTTGTGCTAATTATGACCATATAATATAAAGTTGTATACACCTAAAAATGGTCTGGAGAATCCAATTAATTAAATACAAATTATTTGATTAATTATCCTAAATTCCTCTATTGTTTAAATAAATAGAAATATTTATTTATATAGTTCACATTTAAATTCTTCTAAATTCTTCTATTATCTCATCTTAATTAAATAAACAAAATTAAATACTTTGTTTGATTTAATTATCAAATCCCTATTTTATTCTATCACATCAATCTTAAATTAATTAAAAAAAGATTAAACACTTTATTGATTAATTACCATATTCTTCTATTTTAATTTAATAAACAACTTCTCTAATTTGTTTTATTAAATTATTTATCCCTCTTTTGCTAATTTAAATAAATCAAAAATATTTAAATAAAGGCATAAGGAATCTTTCTCTATATTTCCTCAAAATCAAATTAGATATCCTATGTCTAATTTATGTTTAAAATCATGTCAAAATTAATTGATTGAAACTTCATGGGAAGAATTGGAGACAAATTACAAATTTATCTCTCAATCCTCCTCCATTAATCCTTCCTCTTCTCTTGCCTAGTGTTTTCATGGGTAGAGACAATCTCCTCCATCTCTCACCATTCAATCCTAGAGATTGAATCCAAGCCTCTCTTTGCCATCCTTGGGGATTTCTACAGCCAGTAAATCTATAAATAAATCCTCATTCAACCAAGAAAAGATCCAAATTATCTAACTTATGCACTCTTACTCTACAGTAATTCAAGCATCAAGCATCCCAGCATCTAGCATTCAATCTTTCATATCATGGATGCCTCCTATAGCTTTGTTTATCATTTTTCATGTCAATCCATGTCATCTTAGTTTCTTTTATCATCTAGTATTTATCACATTAGCTTCATATCATTGCATCAACATCATTCTGTTCTTTAGATTGTCATTTTAATAGTTATAGTTTTATTTAAATCTAAGAGCACAATACACCTAAAAATGGTCTGGAGAATTTGATTAATTAAATAAAAATTATTTGATTAATTATCCTAAATTCCTCTACTGTTTAAATAAATAGAAATATTTATTTATATAGTTGACATTTAAATTCTTCTAAATTCTTCTATTATCTCATCTTAATTAAATAAAAAAAATTAAATACTTTGTTTGATTTAATTATCAAATCCCTATTTTATTCTATCACATCAATCTTAAATTAATTAAATAAAGATTAAACACTTTATTGATTAATTACCATATTCTTCTATTTTAATTTAATAAACAACTTCTATAGTTTGTTCTATTAGATTATTTATCACTCTTTTGCTAATTTAAATAAATCAAAAATATTTAAATAAAGGCATAAGGAATATTCCTCTATATTTTCTCAAAATCAAATTAGATATCCTATGTCTAATTTATGTCTAAAATCATGTCAAAATTAATTGGTTGAAACTTCACGGGAAGAATTGGAGACGAATTGCAAATTTATCTCTCAATCCTCCTCCATCAATCCTTCCTCTTCTCTTCCCTGGTGTTTTCATGGGTAGAGACAATCTCCAAAATTCTCTCAATATCCTCAATCTCTCACCATTCAATCCTTCAGATTGAATCCAAGCCTCTCTTTGCCATCCCTATGCATTTCTATACCCAAGAAATCTATAAATAAATCCTCATTCAACCAAGAAAAGATCCAAATTATCTAACTTATGCACTCTTAATCTACAGGAATTCAAGCATCAAGCATCCCAACATCCAACATTCAAGCTTTCATATCATAGCTGCCTCCTGTAGCTTTTTTTTATCATTTTTCATGTCAATCCATGTTATCTTAGTTTCTTTTATCATCTAGTATTTATCACATTAGCTTCATATCATTGCATCAGTATCATTCTATTCTTTAGATTGTCATTTTAACAGTTATAGTGTTATTTAAATCAGAGAGCATAATAGCTTAATAAATATTTGAAGATAGGAGACAATGAGACACTTTCAATTGATTAATTTACTTAATATTTGATACAATGTTTCATTAAGAAGTGTTTTATTGCTTTATACCTTATTCACACTTACAATTTGGCGCCCACCATGGGGCCTTAACCCCATACTTTTATCATTTTTTCTGAAAAGTGTCGCGCAGGTTTCCGGTGTGTTCTGTTTTAGTGCTTTCATCAAAAACTATAGTGCATCCATTGCAAACTATGGTGCTTATGTGCTCTGTTTCAGCGCTTCCATGATACTATAGCGCATCCATAAAAAAATTTAGCGCTTTCAACTATAGCACTTCCATGACCTCTTTCAGCGCCTCGGTCACCCATTTCTAGAAAAGCTGATTTAGTGCTTCCATGGCAAACTCTGGCACTTCGGTGTTCTGTTTCAGTGCTTTTGATTTTAGTGCATCAGGTAAAAACTACAACGCTTTCGTGAACTATTTTAGTGGTTTTGTAATTTCAATCTAGATCCGACACAATTGCGGCCATAATTTAAATTTGATACAGTTAGACTAAAATTTGTCAATCCTATGGTAGCCATTGCTATTTTAAAATTTATCAATCCTAGGGTAGCCATTGTTGTTTTAAAATTTATCAATCCTAGGGTAGCCTTCACACTTTTGCAGTATCAGTTAAAAAGAACATCATGATTTTTGTGAAGCAAAATCTACACATAGATCATAATTTTTTTCTTTTTGGGCTTAAAACAAAACAATTTATCTGTTGTGATTGTGTGGTGATTAAGCTTATGCTCTACCCTTAACTAGGTGAGCAAAGTGCCAGATTCATCCTTTGTTTTCATGCAATTTACGCTTTATTAAATACTTTAGAAGGCTTGTCGTAGTGGGAAAAAGTACTCACCCTATAGGAACGACCTAAGTGGGAAGGCCTAAAACCAAGGATTCCAACCCACTATAATCAAAATGCAAGTTGTTGATGAAAGTCCAACTTGATGGTAGTGAGCAAGATAACCATCCCCAAAATCATTGTTCTAAAGATTCGGAGGTCTCCTGAGGGAGTTTATCAATTGTCACACTGCATAGAAGCCCTATCTACGAACCATAGAGTAGTATCCCACCGAGTTAGTAACCAAACATTGTCATACTCACAGTGCAAGGGGAGGGAAGAATCTTCCCCCAAGACACTCACCATATAATTTCCAAGGACCGTTTTCTTAGAGGACAAGAAATCCAACTCTGAGTATGTGCCTGGAAATGACAACAACATGGGCGCCCTCTAGGGGTTGACATGGCTATGTGCATCAACGTAATTTCAAGATGTGGGCTGTTGAGTATAACAATGACCTATTTGACCTTAAGTGTGAGTTTGTATGATTTGTGTACATTTTGTCAAAGTAAACCATGAAAATCAATAAGGACCATTCGTGGTTCTGGAATATACATGATCTGTTCAGTTTAAAATAATTATTCCACAACTTGCTTGCTGTGTTTTCACAAAATCATTAAGAATCAGATTAAAAGATCATGCAAAAAACAACAAGTCAAATCAGGTCAAGAAATTCATGATTCAAAAGTGGAAGTCAACCACGTTCTTCAAGAGAGCAATCAAAATCACCAAACCCAAGAAACCACTTAGTTATTGGGATAATTTAAGAAGAAAGCATTTTCTATATCAGAATCGATAAATCTTTTTACAACATTGAACCTTCATCTATAGATATCACGACTTTGCTAGAGGTCATAATCTTGATTACTCTATAGAACCACTCTATTCACGAGCTTTCTTCCAAAGGAGAGCTCTCACACAATATCACAATCGTAGTCAATGCATACGTCTATCCTATTTCCCACAATCCATGATAGAATATGCCACACGGCTAGATCAAGTTTTACAATAGAGAGTCTTAAAAGTCCTATTTTTAGTGTTCTGGAAACCTGTTTCAGTGCTTTCGGTCACTGTTTGAGCACTTCCGAGCACTATTTTAGCACTTACGATCATTGTTTTAGTGCTTCCATCACCTTTTTTCAACGCTTTCGGGCACTGTTTTAGTGCCTCTGTAAAGATGGCGCTTCCATCGCCTATTTCAGCACTTTTAAACTTTGTTCTAGCGCTTCTGTGAAATAGCGCTTACATCACCTATTTTAGCACCCTTGAACTCTATTTTAGTGCTTTCAAAACAAAGAGTTCCAAATCATACCAGTCAGTCTATCTGTCATTTATCCAAAGTTTTAATCAGAACACAAGTATCTTTTTATCAGAATCACTGTCTAGAAACCGAAATCAAATAGGTTCATACAAGTTTCCATTCTTATCAACTGAAACACAGATCTTGAAAATCAAAAGTTTCAAATCAAATACACAATCGATTATTATGCTGATGTTTCATCATCAGGATATTATCATCCCTTATCATGAAACAAAGCATAGTAATCAAATATTTTAACCTAGTCTTATCAATAAGATCAGTCATCTTATTCGACTTTGTTAAAAATTCACTTGACATTTTCTAGCATAGAAGATCAAAATTTTGGAAGAAAGAACAAAAAATTGTATGCCAATCTTCACTAGGTCACAAAAATAGAGACTCTTAGAACAAGAACTTGAAACATCACATACAATGGTAGAAGAAAATCCTTGGAACAGTCTGTATCAAAATGATAAGAATGAGATAACTCCAGAGGACATTCAAATAGTCCAACAGGATCCCAAATTCCATAAATTCAATGAAAATATCATAGAACAAGACATGGAGAAATATCTCTTGATGTTGGCTAAATCAGGTGCTAAACTTCCTAAGGACTTTGACGTAAATCATCTAAAAGAAACACCTGGAAGAAGTGAGACTAAAATACCGCAACCCACACAAGCAATAGATCCGGTTGTTGCTTTAACATCCCAAATGCAAATCTTACAACAACAGATACAGGTTATGAAAAAAGGGAGTACCAAAAGGTATGCAATACATGAAATTTTTCCTTATCCTTTCAACTCAACAGTTGATATGATACCTTTTCCTAGACACTGTGAATTTCCCAAGTACAACAAATACAATGGATGCACAGATCTGATCGATCATATCTGGGAATTCAAAACCATGAGCCTAGAGTTTTCCCAAGAGGAAACTTACCCCAAGAATCTTGGGAGGTTCATGTATGGAATGGTTTTCAAAATTACAACCAGGTATCAGGACTTTTGAGGAACTTGTTAATAGGTTCATCTCTCAGTATTCTTTTAACATCCAACACGATGTTACGATAAATGATCTATATAACCTAAAACAAAACAAAGAGGAGATGTTCTTGTTCTTTCTACAGAGATGGTCATGACTGTTTGCTAGATATCCTCGATCCATTCCTGAGGAAGAGAAAATCAAGTTGTTCATTGACAACTTGATAGAGGAGATGAGTTACAGACTTGAATTGGAATGTCCTCCTACTTTCGAAAAGGTGATAGAAAACAACCTTAAGATTGAAGAAGCACTAGTCAAAAGAGGGGTTATTAAAAATTTCAACGATAAATCAAATAACACAAACTCCTCCAATCAATACCCCAATAATGATAAACCAAAATTTTGGCAAAAGAACCAAAATACGACTACCAAAGAAACAACAAATGATTCCCAAAATTTCAAACCGGTTTTTAACTTGACAACATCTACTTCAAAGAATCAAAACAACAATGAAATTGTCAAGTTGAATGTCATATAAAACAATGAAATCACAAAACCACAGTCATACCAAAAAACATCAAACTGGCGTAGCTTCACACCTTTAGGCCAAACGATGGAATCAGTGATGAAAGAATTAGTCACTAGTGGTCTTATCACTACGTGGGAAGCAAGATTCTAGGATCCAAAGGTCAAACCACCATGGTGGAATGACATAGATTACTGCAACTTCCACAACAACAAAGGCCACAAAACTAATGATTGCATGGAGTTGAAATACATGGTTCAACATCTGATCGACAATAACAAAATATATGTGGAGGGACCTCAAAACAATAATGATCATTCAGTCTTCAAGGACCCTTTACTAAACTATGACAAAGGAGCATCATCCTCGACGAACAACAAAGGTAAGAACATCAATCGTGTCTATGACAAAACAATCCTTTGTCTTTTTGAAGTAGAGAGTGATCATAGATTTGGTCATAACATGAATGAACATGAAACCAATGACACTACCCCTTTGGATTTTCTCCCAAGCATACAAGTCTCTGAAAATCAAATAAACGTTTTAAAAATCAGAGAACGTCAGGACTATCAACCAGCAAATGTAATGACTAGGGGGGAAATCCAAGGTAGTGTTAAAGGGAGCTAGGTCTAAAAACACATATCCACCTCCATCTCATTAAAACATTGTCGATCAGATTCAAAACATTCCAGTGTAGATATTGATACTAGAACTTCTCAAACTATCACCATCACATAAGGAGGTTCTAGAACAAGCACTAGTTGCCACTACGGTACCAAAGAATCTAGATGTTTTCCAGTTCCAAGCTATGGTGGGACATTTGACTACCCCACATTTTCTATCATTCTTTGAATAGGATGATGTCTCACTCAACCATCCCCATAATACTGCACTCCATATCGAAGTCTTGATCCACAATCATCGCGTCAAGAGAGTCTTAATAGATGGGGGAGCTGGTCTGAACATTTGCACTCTAAATTTAATTCGTGCACTAGGGTATTCCAATGATGCTATTGATGCCTGAAGGAAAATGACTATAAAAGAATATGATGAGGAAGAAAGATTGTATAAAGGATTAATTGTGTTACCCATTCAAGTGGGACCAATGATGAAACACATAGCATGTCAAGTATTGGAAAAAGAGTTAACTTACAACATACTCTTAAGACGCCCATGGATCCATGAAATGTAGGCCGTGCCTTCCACATATCATCAATGCTTAAAGTTCCTAGTAAATGGACAGGAGGTGACTATATCTGCTGATTATATTCATCCTTAGCATTGTGACACACTTATAATCTCTCAAGATACCTTTGTGCCTCACAATAGGAAAGCATCTAGTTCAAAATCATCAAGTGAAGAAAAACGTCCAAGTATCACCACCAAGTGGGTAGAGAAGAAGGATAAAGCAAAAGAGACAAGTCTTGTTGACACTCAATCAACAAACAATCCAGATCCCCAAACTTCTTTATCATAGAAATTTCAAGAGCAAGTCTAGCTGATAGACAAGGGAATGGGGCAATATTCTATGGAGCAATCACTTAACCTTTCATAGTTAATGCCATCTCCAAAGACATATGGTCAACCATCCATGATCAAACATCAAACATCACTACCTATCACAGTTCTTGAAGAAAGGTTTCTCAAAGCCGGTACCATAGAGGATGAATCAGATAACAAATCAATCCTGGATTGGCTATACAAAGATGAGGAACCCTCAACATCAAATATCAGTATCAAAAATGTCAATATCAATACAGACAAGTATGACAAAGGGAAAGCTATCCTAGAAAAAATGGGTTATGAGGGACAAGGACCTATTGGATTAAGGAAGGATGGAATCATAGAGCCTATTCAGCCCCTCACTCTCCATTCAAAGGAGAAGATAGGACTGGGATACTCTAAAGAACAAAAACAAGAGATAACAAAGAAGGCAGTAGAAAGAATCCTTCAGGTTAGAGATAGTTGTGAAACGGATTCAAATGAATATGAGTGGGATCTATGGTCCGATATATCTTACACCGATATTCAAATAGATGTAATACAAAAATATGCACCTACGCGAGAGGAGGGACAAAGCTTTGGGTCTAGACCATTCATAGCAGGATCACAAAATATCGATGACTCAAGTGGGGATGAACAAACTTCAAGTGAACTAGATGATTTGGAAGAAGGTACCATCATTGATCTCGATATCCCTAATAACAACTATGAAGACATTGTTGTCCTAACCCTTACCCCCATCAACCTAAGTCAATCCGATGACTTCATGCCTTTAATCCATCCCGAACTTATTGACTGGGAACCTATCGAACCTTTGAATGTACCCATATTTGCAAACGATGATGCCATCATAATTTTCCTATGTCATGAAAAACTTGGTACGAGTTCTATCCGTAATACTCATAACAACGGTACTCGGCGGGAGGGTGTCAAATCTTCCAGTTGCAAAAGTGAAAACATGGATAATAGATCTAATGGTTAAAACCATTCTATGGAAGCATTAGATCTAGAAAAATAAAAAATAAAGAACGCATCTAATGGTGAAAACCTCTCCGAGGCACCAAAAGATGGGAGATTTGACACTCTTCCGGAACATTATCATGAGCGGTCATCAGTTCTTGTAGAACCAACACAATCTGTAAACATCGGCACTGAAGAAAAAACAAAAATCCTACATCTGGTAGAATCCATGACAGATCAAGAGAGAGAAAAATTCATCAATTTCTTTAAGGAAAGAAGCATCAACTTTTCTTGGTTAGATTCTGATATGCCAGGCTTGGATCCAAATCTACTCATGTATCATTTGTTTTTTCCTGTAGGAATCAAGCCTGTCAAGCAAAAATTGAGAAAAATGCATCCCCATATCGCATTAATGGTAAAGACTGAGCTAAAGAAATTGTTGGATGTTGGGTTCATAAGGTCTATTGACTACGTTGAGTGGATATCAAACATTGTACATTTTTCAAGGCCGGACAATAGCATCAGGATATGTACGGATTTTAGGGACCTAAATAAAGCATGCCCAAAGGATGATTTTCCATTACCAAATATAGACATCATCATGGACTTGATGACAAGGCATGCTATGTTGTGAATCATGGACAATTTCTCCAGATACAATCAAATTAAAATAGCTCAAGAAGATAAGGAGAAGACGACATTTACATGTCCATGGGGAACCTTCTACTGGAATGTCATACCATTTGGTCTGAAAAATGCAAGAGCCACTTATTAAAGAGCAATGACAACAATATTTCATGATATGATGCACACCTTCATGAAGGATTAAGTGGATGACATTCTGGAAAAATATTGTACTAGGGAAGGACATCTTCATATCCTAAGAAAAATCTTCACACGGCTAGAGAAATTCAATGTCAGGCTAAACCCCAAGAAGTGTGTCTTTGGGGTCACATCAGCGAAACTATTGGGATACATTGTCTCAAAAAAGGGAATTGAGGTAGATCTAGTGAAATTCAAGGTGATAATGGATATGCCGCCTCCCAAAATATCAGTCAACTTAGATCACTATAGGGAAGGCTCCAATCAGTCATCCGTTCAATCATCTGTTGCATAAAAATGTTATTTTCAAATGGGATAATGGGTGTGAAACAATGTTCAATAAAATAAAACAATATTTATTGTCACCGCCTATTCTCATGCTGCCAATAGAAGGAAGACCTTTGATATTGTACATTGCAATGATAGATATCTCTTTGGGGCAACTATTAGCACAAGAGTATTATGAAGGACAAGAACACACCATCTACTATATCAGTAGAACATTAAATGGCTATGAAATAAACTATACTTTCATAGAGAAGTCTTTCTTGGTGGTGGTGTTTTCTACTCAACAGTTGAGACACTATATGTTGACTCATATAATCAGGTTAATAGCGAAGATCGACCCTTTAAAATATCTACTTAGTAAAGTTGCCTTAACAGGTAGACTAGAAAAGTGGGTCATGCTATTAAGTGAATTTGACATTCAATATGTGGAGAGAAAAGCCATCAAGGGTCAGGAAATCACTAAAAAATTAGTTGAAGCTCCATTACCAGATGATCGACCCATGACAATGGAGTTTTCGGATGCAGACATTCTGACGGTGATGCCACAACAATGGGTATTATATTTTGATGGATCATACACACAACGAGGATCTGGAGCAAGGATTTTTTTCATCTCTCCCCAAGGACACACCATTCTGAAATCATATAGGCTGATGTTTCAATGTACAAATAATGTGGTGGAATATGAAGCATTAATTATTGGGGTCAAAATAGTAATTGAATGGAAGATCACAGACTTGTAGGTATATGGGGACTCTCAACTAGTCATTTATCAAGTGAATGATGAGTATCAAACAAAAGATGAAAAATTGATTCCCTTTAAGCAACAAATAGATGATCTGAAACCATTCTTTGTCAATGTTAAGTTTGATCAAATTCCAAGAGTGGAGAACAAAGCTGTGGATGCTATGGCCACAATTGCTTCACTATTACAATTGTTGGAGAAACGTGGTTGTTATGAGTTTATGGTAGAACAAGTATCATGCCATTCCTACAATAATTCAGAATCCAGTACCATATGCCATCTAGAAACCATTGAAACCTCCATCTATGAAAAAACCTATGCTTACCTGAAAGATGATATCCTCCCTCCAGATCCTTCCAAGAACCAAAAATGAAGCTTCATCCGCCAATCCACCTGACATATTTTAATCGCAGACATCCTTTATCATCGAGGTCTTGATGGTACCTTTCTTCGATGTCTAAAACATGATGAATCTGAAATGACCTTATGAGAGGTTCATGAGGGTATTTGTGGCACTCATTTGAGTGGGATAACTCTAGCTAAAAAACTCCTCCGTTTGGGATATTATTAGTCGTGCATGGAGAAAGAATCTTATCAGTTTGTAAAGAAATATCAAAAGTTTTAGATTAACAGTAACTTGATTCATGCACTGGATCAAGAACTGCATCCATTTAGAACAACATGGCCTTTTTGTCAATGGAGAATGGATCTAGTAGAAAAGATGCATCCCTCTTCATCCAATGCACACAAATTCATTATCACATCTATAAAATATTTTACAAAGTGGATAGAAGCAGTACCTCTTTCAACCATCACTGGGAAGCAAATCTCCTCATTCATCTTGAATTACATAATCTGTTGATAAGGCATCCCTCAATCCATTATCACTGATAATGGATGACCTTTCAAGAACCAGGATGTCCAAGAACTATGTGAGAAGTTTCATATCCAACATTGGTTTTCAACACCGTACTATCCTCAAGGAAATGGCCAAGCAAAGGCCTCTAACAAAATGATTCTAAAAATTGTAAAGAAGACGGTTAACGATGTTGGATGTGATTGGCATGTTCAACTCAATCCTACACTGTGGGCCTATAGAACCAGTATCTAAACACCAATAGGAGCTACACCATATGCCTTGGTATATGGATCAGAGGCCATACTATCAATCAAAGTAGAGATTCCATCACTTCGTGTATCACTTAGAGGAATCATTTCAGATGAAGACTATAGGGTTTCTAGACTACAGGAACTGGAATTATTGGATGAGCTTCATCAACAAGTTGTTAATCATCTAACGGCTTATCAACAAAGAATGCCAAGGAGTTACAATCATATGGTAAAACCTAGGGTCTTTCAGGTTGGCGATTTGGTTCTAAAAGAGAACCCTAGGAATCAGCAGGATAAGGAAAAGAAAGGGAAGTTTGAGCCTAACTGGTTAGGTCCTTTTGTCATCATATTAGTGTATGGATTAGGAGCATATCAACTATCAACGCTAGAAGGAGATTTGTTTGATGAACCTATCAACAGTATCCATCTCAAAAATTTATATACCTAAATTCCTAGTGCATGGATCAAACTTCTAAAAAATGGTTTCCTTGATGAAAACCTGGCAAACAGGCATCTTGGCAACACAAAAATACAAAACAATAGAAAATACAAAAAAAAAGAGAAAAAGAGAAAAATGAGAAAAATATACAAAGCAAAAGAGTGTAATCAAAACATATGGTGAAAACCTAGAAACAGGCATCGTATGTGATTCTAAATCAGCTTTCCCATCTATTTTGATACATATCAAGATCATTAAATTTGGCAGTTAGTACCATTTCATATCATGTCATTAGTCTTGCCATCATTGCATCCATCATCAAATCATTTCACATAGTCAAGTCTCACTCCAAAGCTTGGGGGCAACATTTGGATATCACTAGGGGCAACAAAAACATCGGTTTCACCAAAAGGGCAAACAACAATATGACAAGAAAACAAAAAAAATGATCAAAATGCAACATTGATCATCATCAGAAGGGCATCAAACATTCGTATCATATCAAAAAATCCAAAAACATGTCAAAAAGTTAGTCTAGAAAAGAAAAATCCAAAAACATAGGTATGTGCCAGTCAAACTATGTGGTCTCTACGTGTGTAATGTAGGTAAGGCTAATCTTTGATCAGCCCCTGAGACCCCTAGGATAAGTTAGTAAGTTAGGTCTTTGGTTAAAATTAGAAAATCCAAAAACATCAAAAAATCAAGATGGATGATCTAATCTGAATAATGATTGAAACACTCTAAGTAAAAGGTGGAAAAATTATGTTTTTGATTAATTATTATCATTTCTTTGGAGTAACTCAATGATGTATTGAACTAGAGAAACAAGGAAGAAGAGTGATATTTTTATTGTTCGTTGTCTGTACATTAATTATATAAATGTGTGAATTTTCAGGGATGTGCTATGCAAATTTATCATCAATGACATTTAGAATTCACACACTAAAATGATTAATCTCTGCCTATTTACACAATGAATGCTCAAGTCATCTCGGTTCAATTATACCTAGATGCTTGTGTTTGCTTGCAATATCAAAAATCATGAAAGTAGTACTCAGGTCATCATTGGTCTAACACATACCATTAACGCTTGTACTAACTTTCAACATCCAATAAAATCTCTATGATGATACCAAGCACAAAGTACTGTTAAAATGACAATGGTTGCATATAGCTGCATGTTAAAATTAGACTACATTCATCATAAATTCATTATCTGTAGAGTGTTTGTTGCATAAGGGATTCCAATTAATGATTATCTTTTCTACAAATATGACTGAGTATACTTGACATAAATCAAAAATCATCAAAAACATGTAGAAGTCATCATCTCATCATTAAGTTTTCATCAATTCATCATTCATCCATTTTAACATCAAATAGTTATGCATTTATCCTACCATATTTTTCACATCATATCATGAATAAATACATCATTTTTCATCCATACATCCATACATTTCATTACATTAAAATAAAATGCATTCATCATTTAGAACATCCATACATTTTACATCAAACATTCATTACATTATTATCCATTCATCCATACATTTTACATTAAAATAGTCATGTCATTATTATCCATACACCATACATCATATATTCTGCATATGCATTCATCATAATCATCATCACATTAAAATAAAAGCATTCATTATAGAAACATCACATTATACATCATCACATAATAAATGCATCCATCACATAGAAATCATAAACCATCATAGATCAATAATAATCAACTACATCTCATATATATCATCAATGTCAAGTATACAATGAAGTCTGAAATAAATATACATCATGAAAAATGAGCTAACTCAGTGTATACATCATATCTCAAAAAGAATATCTCGAAATCACAATGGAATCTAGGATCTACTACTACTAGAATGTGCAAGTCCAATAGGATCAGTGCCACCACCAACCCCAGATGGACTAGGATATTTGGGATCTCCTCATGGAGGTTGTGTCACACCCTCACTAACTATTCGGGTATGAGTCTGACCAGATCTCGATGGGGCATAGCTGACTCTACGATCAGTAGGCACTGCATCATGATATCTACCCCTGTAAAACTCAACCTCTCGGCCAACCTGCAAAACCTTCCTCATGTAATCTATAACTGAAGTACCATTGGCTACTCTCTGTAGGGTCTCGGTCCTCTCTTGTGCCCTCTCGACAATCTATTTGGCACTGTCTCACTCAGTTGTCAAGGTAACAACCTAAGTCTGAATAATAGCCAACTGTTCCTATACCTGCGCTAGTGCCTATGCATGGGCCTGGGCTTGAACCTGCATCTGAGTCTACGTCTATACCAACAAACCTTGGGCTTGTACCAACTATCCCTGCAGAGTCTATACCTATGCCTGTAAACCAACAATCTGTCTCTACTGATCGATTGATGACACTGCCACTGCTCACCTCTTGCGAGGCCTACTAGATGATGGACCAACACTGATAGGCCCAACCCCTCTGCCACCTCTGCTGCCACTATCACTATCATCACCACTGTTGTCATCACTGCCACTCTCAACACTACTGCCTAATGGAGTATCACCCCCACTATCCTCAGAACCCTCGGCAACATCCTCATCCATAGGTAACGGTGATGGCTCATCTAGAATAGTAATGTGAGGATGTGGAGTTAATGCCAAAAATGCTACGTACTCCCCTATCACTGCCGCCTCCACAATATCTCTACGTAAATCCCAGGCTGAAGGTTGCAGAGCCTTGTACCCCTCTACTGTGGTCTCATATGATAGACATGGCCCCCAACCCGCTACATAAATACATCATCTGGCATAATGGGCTACCCCTTGAGGCATGCACTGTACAATGCCATTCTGCCTATACAATCGTTGCAACAAAAATCTCTCCAAAAGAAAAGGAGTCCTACCAATCAGGTACATAGAATCACATAGGTATCTGAGTACTGCATCATCCTCATCCCATTGCTCATAGTCTAGATATGGCCGCTAGACAATGCTCTCCATGTCATCAAACAATCATCTTCAATGCTCCAACTTACGCATCCAAGCTTGGGTAAGTCGACCTCTATACCTGAAAACATACGGTCTGCTTGTAGGTCTGTTGAGAACTGGAAATGGTCAAGCAATGGAAAAATTCTCCCATGTCCAAACCTATAGAAGTGTCATCCCTACTGATAAACTGCGTGCCCCCAAATACACCATGAAATGTAGATCATGGTAAAGATGTGCTAGCATACACATCCCCCACACATATCTAGTACCATGTATGACCATGCTTTGGAATAAATCTGGCCCCAACCCACAGAGAATCCCTTTGACTTGCGATCAAGACAAAGGAAACCTCAAATAAATCTAGCTAATACTGTTGGTAGTGAAGCATATGCATTAGCAATCATCCGCCATCGGACACTCAGTCCTACAATGTGCTAATCCTGAAAAACCCTACGAAGAGCATCTCTCCCACCAGCCTCATGTGAATCATATACTACGATCTCTCCCAAAAATGGAATCCGCAAAATCCACCACACATCCTCGGGTGTGACTATCATCTCACCGGTGGGTAAATGAAAAGTGTTATGGTCATTGTGCCACCACTCAGCTAAAGCAATAAGAAGACCCCGATTAATCCTAATCTGGGGCATGTCAAGTAGACTGGTAAGACCACATCGACCTATGATATGAATCTCATCTAGAGTCAGATAACGTATCAAATCAGTAGTCCAAGGAAACTGCTCTCGCATATGGAGATTACCTAGACGCTCCTATCATCATAAAAAATTTAAAATCAGTGCACTATGTCAACAAATCAAAATTCATTCTACTATCAGATCCCATCAAAATTTGGTATGCCTTTTTGATCAAAATTAATGAACAAACATCAACAAACCTCACCTATCATGAGGTTCATCACAAAAATTATCTAATCTCGCCTATCATGAGGTTTATCAGATATTGAATCATTCCTCGCCTATCATGAGGATTATCACAAATAGGATTATTTCTCACCTATCATGAGTGTAAGTCTTATTAAATCATCAAAATCAATCATCAGGATATTTGGATTATCAATCATACTAAATCGAAGAATGGACATGATTGGAATTGACAAAATCAAAGTTAAACTATGTCAAAATCTGCAATTCTAACATGGATGCACTAAAACAGGCATCCAAAGCGCTAAAACTCAAAAGCGCTACTTTATCAATGAGATGCGCTAAAACAGGCACCCAAAGCGCTATTTTACCCAAAGTGCTATTTCGGCACTTCGATGCACTATAACAGGCATCTGAAGTGCCACTTTATCCAAAGCATTATTTTACAGCATCAATGCGCTAAAACAGTCCATCAAAGTGTCGCTTTAATCAAAGTGCTATAACAAACCATCGATGCGCTAATTTACCACATCAAAGCACTAGAACATTCTAAGCGCTAAGATCTGGTGTCGAAGTGCTAAAACTGACTACCTAAGCGCTAAATTATCCTATGAAAATAATAAAAGCACTAAAAATCAAAGCACTAAAGCAGACAATGGATGCGCTACACCAGAGTGCAAAGCTCTACAACGCGACCTTGATGCGCTAAACTAGAGAAAAAATGCGAAAAGCATAAAAATACATTAAAAAAAAAATACATGAAAAATGAGGTGGATTATGGGTACATACCAGAGGTCTATAGGCGACCGACCGCTGGTGATGTCGCATGCACTGGAAACGATGGGTGTGGTAGGGGATAGGAATCTTGCTCTAGCTGGCTCAAAAGTCTCTATCACTGGATGTTGAAGTCACAAAGTGCAATGAATTTGAAAATGACCTTTTGGACCTTATATAGCTTTTTTGAAAAGGGATTTTTGTGGGTTTTATTGTATTTTGATTAATTTTATTCACGAAATTAATTGAAATTCATCCGCAAGCTGTATTTTTTTCATCAATGTTGGGAGATAAATCAAATATTCATCAAATCATTAAATCATCATGAAAATTTGAAAATTCTCAAAAATCATCATATCATTAATTTATCTCCCAAGGGGGCATATTATCAGCCATCATTTGAAAATCAATATCTGGGGCATGTCTGGGGCAAACTGAATTTTTTTTAATCATCGATACTAGTAGTAGCAGAAAAAAATTTCTTCAAACCAATGCGTAAACACATCACTTCAAAGAGGGGCAAAATGTATACACCTAAAACTGGTCTGGAGAATTCGATTAATTAAATACAAACTATTTGATTAATTATCCTATATTCCTCTACTGTTTAAATAAATAGAAATTTATTTATATAGTTCACATTTAAATTCTTCTATTATCTCATCTTAATTAAATAAACAAAATTAAATACTTTGTTTGATTTAATTATCAAATCCTTATTTTATTCTATCACATCAATCTTAAATTAATTAAATAAAGATTAAACACTTTATTGATTAATTACCATATTCTTCTATTTTAATTTAATAAACAACTTCTCTAGTTTTTTCTATTAAATTATTTATCCCTCTTTTGCTAATTTAAATAAATCAAAAATATTTAAATAAAGGCATAAGGAATATTCCTCTATATTTCCTCAAAATCAAATTAGATATCCTATGTCTAATTTATGTCTAAAATCATGTCAAAATTAATTGATTGAAACTTCACAGGAAGAATTTGAGATAAATTGTAAATTTATATCTCAATCCTCCTCCATCAATCCTTTCTCTTCTCTTGCCTGGTGTTTTCATGGGTAGAGACAATCTCCAAAATTCTCTCAATCTCCTCCATCTCTCACCATTCAATCCTCCAGATTGAATCCAAGCCTCTCTTTGTCATCCCTGTGCATTTCTATAGCCAGGAAATCTATAAATAAAGCCTCATTCAACCAAGAAAAAATACAGATTATCTAACTTATGCACTCTTACTTTGCAGGAATTCAAGCATCAAGCATCAAACATCAAGCATCCATCATTCAAGATTTCATATCATGGCTGCCTCCTGTAGCTTTTTTTTATCATTTTTCATGTCAATCCATGTCATCTTAGTTTCTTTTATCATCTAGTATTTATCACATTAGCTTCATATCATTGCATCAGTATCATTTCGTTCTTTAGATTGTCATTTTAATAGTTACAGTGTTATTTAAATCTGAGAGCACAATAGCTTAATAAATCTTTGAAGATAGGAGACAATGAGATGCTTTAAATTGATTAATTTACTTAATATTTGATACAATGTTTCATTAAGAAATGTTTTATTGCTTTATACCTTATTCACACTTACAAAAGTAACTAGATGTAAATAAAGAATCAACTAGAATAAATAGAAACTTCAGAAATTGGCAACTAAATTCAAAAATCACTAATGCAAACTGAGCATTGGGACTAAGTCACCCAAGGTGGCGAATTAGTCCCAATAGGGGTATTTTTGAATTTTTCTAATTTTTTTGATGAAGAATGACATTTTTGGACTGTGGAGTGCAAATCTAAATTGTATGTGTAGAATTTCTCTATTATTTAAGTAAATGAGATGCAAAAATAAACTTTTCACTAATGCAAAGTATGAAACCCTAGAATGCAACATTAAGAGAGGCTATTCCTAGGATGCAAATGCATGCTAAATCAAAAGTGAGATGTGTCTAAATGCAGGTTCACCAAAATGAACCACAAATTTTATGGTGAAGGAGGGTTCCTCCAGGGCTTCTAGGACTTCCACCTAGAAGGAGGGAGAGTTCTCTTTCATTCTCTAAAATTTGGGGTTTCATTCAATATTAGGGGTTGAATGTGATTGAAGTAGCTATATCTAGTATATTGTAATAGAAAATAAACTAACTATTGAATACAAGCTAATGAAATCTACATTGTTTGAAAACACATGATGATATGAAAAAGGATAGAATAAAGATTATACAAGACAAGATAAAAGAAAAGATAAGACAAGTGCAGCCAGAAATAGAGAAGAGTTGAGGTGAATACTGTAGAAGCCTCTGAAAATCTAGAAAATCTACTTTTTTGGCTAACTGGAACACTTACACCAAGTTGGGTGACTTAGTCTGAGTTCTGGTAAACTACTTTGAGCTCCGTTCTAGCCAACTAGATGTCCAAATCTTCAAAAATACTTAATAGAATCATGTAGTGGGACTAAGATTCCAATGTTGGTGACTTAGTCCAATCTTTCTTTTCTAAAACTTTGGAAGTGGAAATGGAAGCCTGTGCTCCACAATTTGCTTTCTCACTGAAATCTAGGTACAAATCTACAAAATCACCTGTAAAATAGAGTATATTTTGGTTTCTAATGTGGGGTTTGCCTTGTCAGATCCCTAGTTGGTATGATAAGAAAAAGATAAGAAATCTACATAAAACCCTAGCCCTAAGTGTGTCTAAGACTAGGAAATATGAAGTATGATGCAACCCTATTCTAATTGTAAGAACATGCTGCATAAAATGAAACTATAACAATGCAAGACTCATTCTAAGAGACCCGAAATCACATTAGAAATGAATCTTGATGACATGGAAACCTTGCTTAGGTTGAATATTGAGAGAAAATGGAATCACTTTGAAAAAAAGTCTTTAGACTGAGTTGGTGGCTAGTTGCACCTCCTCAACCTAGATTTCTCCATGATTCTCCATAGGCATCCATGATCAATCCTTTGCAATGTTATATATTGATTTAGAAGTGAGCTTGGAGACCTAAAAAAACCCTAGTTTTCTATCCTAAGCTTCATCTTTGTTGCAGAAAGAGTGGGCATGTGCAGGATCATCATGGAAAAAACAGGCCCTTAAGTGGCAATAAAATTCAAAAAAATCAGAGTTAGGCAACTTCACGTAAAAATTTGAATAAGTTAAATATATTATTTTAAAAATATGTAAGAATAGAATCTGTTGCAAATTGAATGTAGTTTCTAAACTACTAGGTTTATTTTTATTTTTAAAAATATATTTGGTGAAAATTTGAAATTTCAATATAGTAGTACTTAAATTTCAGGGAAAAAATAAGAAGTAGGTGTCTATATGACCACCCTAACCACAATAAAATGATAATATTTTTTTATAATATTTTAGATATAAGTAGAAGACTCATGTCCTATTGTGATGCATACATTTTTATAAAAAATTTCCAAGTAAATAATTAATTATGATTTTTTTATTACAACTTTTAAAAAATATAAAAACTTGGACGTTTGACTACCTTAACTTGGTCAAAACTTCATGAAATTCATTTTTTTTTTTAATCCTATAATATGTGAAGCATAGAATGTGATGCATGTTTCAAATTCAAAAAATGTGATACCCTTTGAAAGCTATAGATGTTTTTCAATCAGCCTATAAATTGGGACTTTAGTCGTAATTCAAATAGAAAATGAATAATAATTATTTATTAAATTCAAAGTAAAGCATAATTTATATTGGTGGAAAGCTAAGAATCTCTTTTAAAAACCATTTTTGTTTCATCAATTTTGGGTAAAAAAAAAGTTGTCAGCCACATGGGCCATCATATCACTTACATATTGCCACTTTTTGGCCCATCATGATCCTACACATACCCGAGTAATGAATCTTCTTGTGGAAGATGCTCAACACTTGATTCTTGGGTTTTCTTGTGAGAGAATGCCTAAAGGTCAAAAATTCTTTAAAAATGACCTAAAAACATGTATTTAAAAGCAGCAATACCTAATTGTCGATTATTTTGACCTAAGAGGCCAACACCCATCAGGAATTTTTATCAAGATGGAGATTTTCCTGCTTAAAATTGCAAATAACCCTAAAAGGGAGTAAGTCACTACCTTGGGCAAGTTAGTTCCACCAAGGGTTTTTGAGGTGGGATTTGTGCTATTTGTGTGATTTTGATGTTGTTTGTCGAGATTTGTATGATTTCTTAGGTGCAATAGGCCTCAAAGTCAAAGATAACGAGTCTTAGGGGCCTATAAATGTTTTTTTAGGGGGTGATTGATGCAAGGGTGTCTAAAGGAGGACCAAATTAGGCACAAAATTGTCCTATTCTTCAAAGGTATAAAATTTTTGGTGACACAACAAGATCCATCGAGCTTGGTGAATTGATTGCAAGATAAAAATCATCTAAAGACAAAAGTGGTTTGGGACTAGAAACAGGTGAAATTTCTAAGGCTATGAAAACCTCAAACATAGTGAATAATCGAAAGAATCAAAATAAATGAAAGAAAACAAAGAACTCAAGAAGCTATACTAGGAGACCACCTATCAGACAACTAAATGCTCAAAGGTATCCATCCTTTAATGGTGTTTGTTTTTCATGCAATAAATTTGGTCACAAGGCAACAAAGTGCAAAAGTAAAATAAATTAGTATACTAGCCCCTTCCATGGACAATGTTTTGCATGCAAGAAAGTTGGACATATAGCTAGTGAATGCAAAACTTAGATGCTGAATTGGTTGAATGGAGATAGAATGAATCAATATTTTGTTGGCTACTGCTATACATGTAATAAGTTTGGACACAAAGAAAATGAGTGCAGATCAAGGGTTAATGGAGGTCAAAAAAATCATAAAAGTGTTATTTGCTACAATGGCAATAAACCTGGACACATTTCAAGAGTATGCAAAAGTAAAAGGGGAAAGTAATCTGATTCAGAAAAGAATGAGGTTAAGAAAGAAATGAAAAAGATATGGAAAAAAAAAGAAGAGCTAGAAACATCAAATGTGTTTGTGCCCTCATCCGATGTAGACAATTCCTTTGGGAATTAGACTCAGCATGGTCTTAGGGGAGCTTTAAAAAAAATGGTTTTTACCCCCTAGATTTTTGGCGTGTCAGTCTTTAGCATGTAGATATGTTGTAAGGAATGGATAAAAAGAGGCTATGCAAAAGGAATTAGGAGAAAATATGTAGGCATGATGTTTTGCAGAGGAAATTAGGGCTTTTCAATGCAACAAAAGGGTTTTTATCAACTTTTTGAATTCCCTCACATTTAATGCAAATTAGGGAATCACATTGATCTATAAAGCAGAATTGTAAAGTTTTTTTGATCACTTATGAATTTGAAGAAAGTGGAGAGTGATTTGGATCATTCTTGAGGTGATTTGGAGAGTGAGTTGTGCAAACCCTAGTTTTGGTTTTTCGTGAAGGAAAAAGGTATTTTACTTTTTCGTGCTCTTGTGAGTTTGTGTAAATATTCTTTCTGAAAACACTAGAGCTTGGTGTGTGAAAAATGGCAACTCCTATAGTCGTAAAATCATTGAAAATACTTAGACCTTCCTACAAGAAATATTCTATGAAGGTTTTCAAAGATGACCCTTTGGGCACCTTCTCGTTGATTCCTCATGGTGTCATGCCCACTGAAGACACTAGGATGTACATTCAAGTTAATACTAAGGAATATGATCAAAGAAAATTGATAGACATTAGGAAGAATGAGCTCATCAAGGATAATTTCTTGATAAAACCCTAGTATTCAAATATTTTTGTGAAGAAGTTGGATTGATGGAATTCCTTTCCTAACTTCAGCTCCATTGTTGATGATAAATATGTTAAACTAGTTCTAAATAGAATGCATGAAATTTTTTTGTGGACTGACAGACCTCATCTTATAACTAAGGAAGTGATTAGGGAACTTACCGGACTATGTGATACTGGACGAGTACCAGTGTTGAAGTCTGTAAAGAATGAAGTGGTGATGGAACTCACTAGAGCTACATTTGACAAAAGGGATCTTGTAATGAAACCCATCACTAATCCTACTGTGAAATATGCAATTATAATGATTGGGCACAAGATCTACTTCACAAATAGAGAAAATTCAATGTTTTCTATAGTAATTTACACTGAATATGACATGGAAGCTAATGGTGTTGATTATCGTTTGTGTGAACTTCTCCGGCAACAATTGTTTGAGAATATGAAGATGTCAAAAGAAAATAAATATGTATTTAAGTTTGGATCTTTGATTGTTTGTTTGCTATTCTACTTTCTTAGAAGGCTTCCTAGAAGAGATGATGTGGTGGTTTGGGACACTTCTAGACTGGTTGCAAATCAATTTTTTGATTATTTGCACAATTTGGGTGATTTGAAAAGTCGAGATAATGCTTTGACAACATTCTTTGATGTGTTCAAAAGCAACATGAATGAAAGAGAAAGGATTCCAAATAAATTTGTTGGTTCAAAAGCAACATGAATGAAAGAGAAAGGATTCCAAATAAATTTGTTGAGAAGTATACGGATGATATCATATTTCATGTCTCCTCTGATGAGTGCATGGTTGAAGCTATTAAACCTCGAACCATATGGAGTCAACCTTTAGGGTATGAGATTATAGAGAATGAATCTAGAGGCTATGTACAACTGCTTTTGAAAAGTCTAAAAGATACCAGTGAACCTAGAGTTGGCACATATGTAGAAAAATTTATGGAAGTTCACTTGGAGCATAAGAAGCCTGTGATAAGAAAAAAGGTAGATGAGATGCTTAGAAAGTTTGGATACACTGATGAGTAGATTGCACAAGGAAGAGGGGTGAAGCCACAATAGTGGTTTACAATTTAGGTGAGGAAGGAAAACTCACAAAAAATGACCCCAGGGAAAAAAAAATGATTTTGGGGGTTCGTACAAACCTACTGGATCGATCAAACTAATAAGGGGTTCACTTCAACCAGGGTTCGAGTGAACCCCTTTGAATCTTGGCTGCGAAAAAAATAAAAAAATGCATAGGAAAGGGGTTTGAGCGAACCCCTAGAGGTTCTTTCGAACCCCTATGGGTTCGTACAAACCCCCCTTATCCCTCATCCCCCATCTGAGACACAAAAAAAACCTAAAATTTGGCACTTCGGAGCTCGGGTTGAGGATGAAAATGGAGGAATCTTCACAAACCCAACTAGAATAAGGTAGTCCTCAGAACAAGCTATCCAATGAATATAATTTTAATATGTTTCGGTTTTATTATGTATGTGTTTTTTTAGTTTTATTAAACATAGTTTTTTCACCGAAAATCAAGCTCTCTATTTTGCACATGTGGAAAAATAGGAGATTATCAAAATAATTTTTTTTAAAATATGGTCGTGCTGGGTATTGATGTCCTTGATCCATTAAAAAAAAAAATTGAATTTCGATACATACAAAAAAAGTTATGTTGTATATAATCTGCCTATGTCTGAATTGCAATTGGTTTGACTTCGAAACTTGATTAAGGAAAAAAAATTCAATAAAACAATATGAGACCAATTTAAAGTGCTAGATATCATAGTTACAAATTTAAATTTGAAAAAAATAGAATTTTATCCTTCATACAAAAAAAGTTATGTTGTATATGGTGAGTGTCACTTTTTAAAAATGTTGTTTTATGAAAAAAACCAGTTTTCGTGGGAGATGGAAAATAAAGTGCAATCTGATTCCAAAAATTTTGGAAAAAATATTTTTTAGAATCTACAGACAAAATGTGACGAGACTCTAGTTTGCATCATCTTCAAATTCATCATGGTTTAGCCGCTATAGGTGCCCGAATGTGAAGATTTAGTTAAAAATAATAATTTCAGTGTCCAGTTTGGCCAAAAATTGTAAACCACTATTGTGGGATCACCCAGAGCTTTGGGAGAGTAGAAGATTAGAGAATCATCAAGTCTAAGGAGATCCACCAGGCTTGCTCCTTCAAAATATTTTCCCTTGCAATAGTAAAAGTAGAGCCTAGTGCTCTTGGTAAAGGCAAAGTCCCAGCTCCTTCTAGACCTACTACAAGATTTGGTAAAAGAAAAGGAGTTCCTCTGGTGGTACCTATCAAGTGAGGAAAGAAGGATAAGGCTACAAGGGAAAAGAACCTCAACATTATTGAAGAAGAAGAGGAAGAAGAGGAAGACCCTACAACAAAATTGGGAAGAAAGAAGAGAGGAAGCATATCCTCTGGTGAAGGTGCTTCATAGGAAGCAAGTGTTGGTTCTATAAGATTTAATTATGTATCATCCTCTGAAGAAGATGAAGAATGGGGTTTTGGTGTTCATGTGCATTCCAAATTGAAAGAAAAGAAGGCTAAAGTGTCAGAAGAGGTATTTTTAGACTAGGAAAAAAAAAAGGCCTCTCTAGTAAGACCTGGTTCCCCTCTTATATTATATCCTTTTGTAAGTAGCTTGGTACATTTTGAAGATATGTTGAAGCCTACAATAGAAATTTATGATCAAGTAGGTAGAGAGGATAGAAAA
Source organism: Sequoiadendron giganteum (assembly GCA_007115665.2). Lineage (NCBI taxonomy): Eukaryota > Viridiplantae > Streptophyta > Pinopsida > Cupressales > Cupressaceae > Sequoiadendron > Sequoiadendron giganteum. Next base: position 41,768,199 of record CM021104.1, on the reverse strand, counting down.
ACATTAATTTTATCTATTATTCAGTATATTATCACACTATAAGTCAGTTGGGATTATTTCAAGAATAATGTGCCTGAGAAATTATGGGAGGCCGTGATGAAAAGGAGATTAGAGGTTGTTGAATTGGAAGAGAAGATAAGAAATGAGGCATTTGAGGAAATTGGATCCTCTTTAACCACAAATGATTTGGAAACCTTGAAGAAATTTTGTTCAAAGATGTTATGGATGAAGAAGAGAGTAAATACTCTAATGACAAGGGGAAAAGGAAAATAAAGAAGATAAGGAAAGTAAATATAGATGCCATCAAGGATATGACTAAGAAATATGGCATGCTTGGTGCACTCCCATCTAGTTATGCACCTAAGTCAAGAAAAGAAGTTTCTGTAGAAGTTAAGGAAGACATTATTGTTGGAAAAACAAGGATAAACAACTGAGAGGGGGGTTGAATCAGTTGTTACAAATTTTAAACTTATTTAACCTTTATCAACCTTTAATCATAGATCTGATAATTAACAGTGAAAGCATGAATCAATAACACATCAAAAACACATGAACACCAAGATTTTATACATAGAAACCCTATTAGGGGAAATCACAGTGGATGTTAGTCCACAAGATTATACCCTGTTAGAAGTATAATGAAAAATGAATAAGGAATGCACATACATTCAGGCACACTACCTAGAGCTCATTGCTCAAAGGGAAGGCTTTTTTCCTTACATAAAACAATCAGATTAAATCCATATGATGAGATTGAACTAAGAAATTAGCTTCTACAAAAGCTTTATGATAGTTCTAGTTAGGCATAGAAACACTTCTTTACACTTCACCCAATATTCTTCACACTCTGCTTTGAAATCAAATGATCCGATCTTTATTTGCACAAACACTTCACATACATTCACTGAGCATACCTCTCACACTTCAAAATGAAGAAAAGATCACTCTTATATATCCCCTACATGAATTTACATCAAAAACTTTGTCAGCCACAAATAAAGAATAGATGAACTACAAACTATTAGCCTAATTCATGAAAAAATCTCAATGCGTACCAACCTAAGTCGGTCACAACATAATGAGGGCCTAAATCAACATCCTCGAACATGCCAAACATTAAGAAATTAATCCATAAGGATATGCAACATGCTACCACCATCATGTCGTCCAAGAACATGAAAACCTCGAAACACACAAAGAAAAATCTCCGATCACGAGTACACCGATCAACGTGGATGTACCACAATGATAGTGCATGATCTAGAAACATCACATAACATCACATCAGCATATACAACTTGTCAATTTACCAGAATTACATTCTCTTCTTCTAGAAACACTTGCTACAGTAATAGAATAACTATAGGAAATCAGAAACTCATAACTTTCTCCAATCTTGATGTGTACCACTAAAACTTTTGGACAACATAGTAGATAGGCTCAACAAAAAAGCCTTTAATATGTGACTTCTAATTATCAACATACACAACTTTCCACCATTTTGATCAACACATCTTCACAGACTACTTGCAACATATTTATTATAATTTTCTCAATATCCTCGACATATGCAACCTTCAAAATAATCAATGTTAATAGTGTTGACATCAATGAAAACCACATATCAGCAACACAACCACAACATCCAAAAATCTCCCCCTTTGGCATTGATGGCAACACATAATGTGAAAAATACCATCAACACAACTAACTCTTCTCACATTACTCTTTTTCCCCTTTGTTTTGCACTTCTCCCCCTTATATTTTACAAGGTTTTTCACATTACACTTCTCCCCCTTTGACATCAATGGAAAAGTTAGACAAGCTCTAAACCAAATATTTGAAACATCTGAATAATCCCCTTGAGTAGCAGCCACCACAACATCAATTTGAAACAATATTTGACTGTAGGTTCACAGATTGATTTAAAGACTTGCATCTTAGTTTTGATTAGGAGGGGAAATCACCCCTAACTTTCCTCTAAGATACTCAAAAGTATCCTTAGGCAACGATTTAGTGAATGTATTTGAATTTTTTTCTTTAGTGGGCACATATTCCAATTTGAATTCTTTATCACTCACTTTTTTTGGACTCAAGGGAACATTGAGAGGGGGGGTGAATCAGTGTTCACCAAATCTTAACTTTTATTATTCTGAAACTTATACCATTTTGTGACTAAATTAAAAGAAAGATGCAAGCATTCAAAGAAAATATTTTTAACACCATGACAGAAAATTTTTTGCATGGAAACCCTATTAGGGGAAAAACCATAGTGGAGGTTAATCCACAATTTGAGTACTCAAATATAATTATTTACAAAAGAGAATGAACTTGCATTCAAGAACACTGCCTAGAGATCACTGCTCAAAAGGTAAGGCTCATTGCCTTACAAAATTAATATTAAAACCATATGAAGGGTGAACTAAGATAGTAGATCCTATTTATGCCAAGTTATAGTTTCAGTGAAGCTCATAGATTCAAATTTGGATCTTCTTTTTGATCTTGCACTTCACTCTGCTTTTCTCTGCTCTTTTCTACTCTTTACATCTCTCATAGACAAATTCACACTACTACTCTATTGAATTTGGTACCATATTTGTGTTTCATATATTTTCTACCTTTACACACTTCTCCAAATCTAATACACACAAAAGTGATAGAACCGATCTCATATATATATCCGCTAACAAGGATTTATTCATCCATCAGTTGACTTTATAAAGTAATAAGTTACTTTCATCTTGTCGGCTAGATCCACTGCTAAATATTTATGCACATCCTCCAAAGCCGGTTAAGACAAAGAGAGGACCCAAAAAACTTAATCGAGCATGAAGATATTTAATTAATTAATCCTTATACATTTGTGATTACTATATTTTCCAAGTCGGCCTTCTAGCATAGATAACCAACAAATCAGTGCACCAGATCTTCTAGATCACGTACTAGTGAGTTCGCATCAAAAAAATCCTTCACCAACATATTACAAACATCAAAAAACCTTCCTTAGAGATCCACAACTCAAAATATCTATCTAGTAAGGTGTTTAGATAAACTTTTATATCTGTAACTAGAAGCCCTGCTCTTTACTCTGTTCTGCCGGTAGAAACCAAAAATATACTACAAACCAGATGTAAGACTTAGGATGCCATTTAGGTTGCTTAGGTTTCCATCAATGACAAAACTTACAAGCCATATTCCAACAATATCCCCCTTTGGCATTGATGGCAACACTTAGTGAAAAATGATTGAGTGTCAGAATCATTATAGGTATATTGCCAATTTTTTTACTGCACTTTCTCCCCCTGAGATTTATAAAGCATTCTCTCCCCCTACAATGCATTATCTCCCCCTATGTGTCATTTTTCACTACATTCTCTCCCCCTTTGACATAAATGATAAAGCATGGAAGCCATATGTGAAAAAAGACAAAAGTGATATTGACATGATAGTGACAAAACATGTGTTCAAAATCCTCAAAGCTTCAAAACTTTAACACATATATGTCGACAATTATCCTCGTTTGATCAAAACTTCAAAAACTTGAAAATAGTTCACTACTACATTTGGAAGATTATCTTACAGTTTTTCTTCACTTCTAGAAGGAATTTCTTCCAAGCATCTATTATATTCCAATGATAATGATCAAACTATTGTTCTTGGAAATCTTGTTAACAATATCAGTTAGAGAATTAGGAATTGTAATTTCTTCTTCTAGTTTCTCACCATTCCTCAGTATTTCCACCATCTACTCCAACCTACATTCGGTTAGATCCTTTACCTTCCAAAAAGTATCCATAAGAGTGTTCTTGGAGAGTTAAATTTTTATTTGTTCTGACTATAGCTCCTAGATTCTTTTCTTGATGGTTCCATCTAGATCCTACAACATGTCAAAGCTTTTACCAATGTCATTCAATTCTGTTTCAATCTATTCCAATTTCTCTTTGTAATTACTAATAGCATGGGGCCAACGGATGCAAGAGTTGTAGATGCCAGTGGATAAGTTTATGCATTGCCTTAACTCATTCTTTTTCTTCTTCAGTTTGGAAAGGGATAGTCTGAATTGCTCCTTTAAGTGAGAGATAACTTCACCAAATTCCTTTACTTGAGCTTCAAAATTCAATGTTTCTTTGCTACATTCAATCATTTCATCGGGTAGAATGTTCTGCAAGCTTTCTAATCTAATCTTGCAGTGCTCAACATGAGCATTTAATACACTTAGAATCATGTCTTGATCATATGATGGTCTAATAGACCATAACCTAGCTATTTTCTGCATTCCACGTTCTCCTTGAATAAGTTTTTGTAGCTTTTCTTTTGTCATATCTTCTTCTTCCTCACTATCTTTTTCTAGTTTAGATTCATTTTTCAATGGATCCTCAGTTCCTTCATTAGATTCTTCATCCAAAATATCCATAATTTATTTTTCTTTTCCTTTTCCCTCAATTCGAGGAAATTTTCTTTCCAGAGGGTTGTATTCAACAATTTCCTTACCTATTTTATGTCCTTTATCCATGCCACCAAAAGAGGAACCAACTTCAATTGATCTTACTGGAAGGGAAATATTGACTGAACCACACTTTCCAAGCATATTCCTAAAGAAATTTTCAAATTCTAAATCCTAATCGACTAAGCTCCTAAAATATGGATATATTTGTTTGCATACTGGTTTGTTTGCCTTCCATACCACATTGTTGAGTTTCGGCAAGAAATTCAAGAAATAAATTACTAAACATGTAATCAAAGTACCAAACTTGAAAGCATAACCTATTTCCTTTTTCATTTGTACATTCTCCATGAGTTGATCCTTTAACAATCCGCATAGGTCAAAGTTCTAACCTTTAATTATCATCTTAAGAGAAATGTAGACTGTGCCAGCCGATGTGGCTCCTTCTCGATTTCTATAGAATATTTTTTATGTTATTCCATGTGAAATATAATTTGTAACAGGATTCTTGATTGTCACAATTATCAAGGCCTTCTGATCTCTGATTATTCTGGTTAGGGTTTCGGCCTCTTTGTTCTGGATAGATTTCTTCCTTGGTATATCTCTGACTTTGCAAAATCTAGTCAAATTATCAATTGCTTCCTTTGAGATGATGTAAGGTTTGTCCAAAGTTATAAAATCATCATGTAATCTACTCAATATAAATTTCATGAATTTTGTATTCTCAAAGTACAAAAACTCATTCCAAATATCTAAATTCCCATGTTTAGCTTCGCTCAATTAATTCAATTCATCAGGTAGTAGCAAATTCCTCATAGACCTAATCTTTGGACTATTATATTCATCTAGAGTGATCGAACCTTTGATTTGTTCCATTTTATTTTTGTATTTAGGTTTTGCATCCACACACCAATTTGTATGATGATTTCAAGAATAATTTGAAATACCTGATAGATTTTGAGTTTTGCTATCGAATCAACATTTTTGCTTCAAAATTATGCTCCTGAGTGCTCTCATTCTTATCTTCTTCAATGAAAAGTGACAAATAAAGGTTCCAACTTGACTTTTATAACTCACATACTTGCAATAAATGTATTTTCCGTAAGTTTCTAGAGACTCTTTTTTCCCAAACAAAGACTGAAAAATCTTCTGCGAACTTGTGAATTGTCTAGATTCCTTTTGCGAAAGATATCCAAAAATTTTGTACACCATAAATACACCTTCTCGACGATTCTCTTCATTCTGATACCATCCATAGATAGGTGAGGAGAGATTTTCTTGAAAGACTTCCCCTAGGCCAATGGCCTGAAATCAATTACTGGAAGAATTATCAGAAGTCGGTTCCAGTATGGAACCATTTCCAACAACATTAGAATCATTCTTCCTTTCCCATGTATTTTTCATCTTATCTTTGATTTCATCTATAGTCACTTTTTCTTTTCCTTTATCATTTTTCTCTATATTTATGCCTCTTTATATTGGACCTCTTTTGTCTACATTTTTATTTTAGTAGAATCTTGAAATGTGACCATACTTATTGCAGTTGTAGCACACAATGCTTTCTTGTCCTAAACAATCATTCCAATGAATTCTTCTTGATCTGCATTGATTAGCAACATGACCAAATTTCCCACATGTATAGCATTCAACATTTCTTCTATCAACAGAGTAACTTGACACATTTATGCATTCAATTGATTTATGACCAATTTTTTTGCAATTGAAACATTGACCAAAGAATGATGAAACTCTTGACTTCATATTACTTATACACTGAGCAACCATATGACCAAACTTTTTACAAGAAAAAAAATACCCATTAAACTTTTGTGCATTAGGTTATCTTACCAGATACCTTCCATTTTTGTTCTGTCTAAAATTATTTTTCGCTGATCTAGAACTTTCTCCCTTTTCATATCCAAGACCTCTTTTATCATTTCCACTCTTTTTTCCTTGTGTTAGCTCATCAAGCTTCACTGCACTGATCTTTAACTTTTCTTTGTATTCATTTGCAATGACAAGATCATTCCTAAGAGTAGCCATCTGCTTACCAAATTATTCTTCATTATTTTTGGTTCTTTGTAATTCACTTTCCAATTGAGTGAATTCCCCATTTATTCTACTACATTCATTAGATTTCTCTTTTAGGGTCTGAGCAAGATTTTCTTCATTTTTCTTCCTTTCTTCAATCTCTTTAGTCATCTTCATCATCATAGATTCCATCTCACGTTTTAGGTTTGTATTGTCTCTAGCAAGATTTTCACATTCTTCGGTTATTTACTTCAAGGTTTGATTCAAGTAAGAATCATCCATATTTCCGTTCTACTTATATTGTATCTGATCACATAGATCCTTTCTTTTCTCCTTGGATTTAACAATCTGATCTTTCAATGATTGAATGAATTTCTCAGCATCTCTAAGATATTCTTTTAATTCCTATACTTATTCTTTAGACTGATCAAGGTCATCAAGTGCCACCAAAAGTTGCTGCTAAAGACTACCAAATTCCATCACATTCCAAGATCCACCTCAAGATGGTAAACTTCTTCAAAGGAACTATGCTCTGATACCAATTGTTAGACTCAAGGGAACACTAAGAGGGGGGGTGAATCAGTGTTCAACAAATCTTAACTTTTATTATTCTGAAACTTATACCATTATGTGATTACATTGAAAGAAAGATGCAAGCATTCAAAGAAAACATTCTTAACACCATGACACACAAATTTTTGCATGGAAACCGTATTAGGGGAAAAACCACAGTGGAGGTTAATCCATAATTTGAGTACTCAAATATAATTGTTTACAAAAGAGAATGCACTTTCATTCAGGCACACTACCTTACAAAATTCTGATTAAAACCATCTAAAGGGTGAATTGAGATAGTAGCATCTATTTATGCCAAGTTATAGTTTTGGTGAAGCTCATAGATTCGATTATGGATCTTCTTTCTGATTTTGCACTTTGCTCTACTTTGCTTTTCTCTTTTCTTCTCTTTGCATATTTAATAAACAAATTTGCACTACTACTCTGCTAAGTTTGGCATCATATTCATGTTTCATATATTCTCTACCTTTAGAAACTTCTCCACATCTAATACACACAAAAATGATAGAACCGATCTCATATATATATCCACTAACAAGAATTTATCCATCCATTAATCAGCTTTATAAAGTAATAAGTTACTTTCATCTTGTCAGTTAGATCCACCACTAAATCTTCATGCGCATCCTCCAAAGTCAGTTAAGACAAAGAGAGGACCCAAACAAAACTTAATCGAGCATGAAGATATTTGATTAATTACTTATTATACATCCATGTTTACTATATTTTCCAAGTCGGCCTTCTAGCATAGATAACCAATAGATTAGTGCACCGGATCTTCTAGATCAAAACTCAAAATATTTGTCTGGTAAGGTGTTCAAATCTACTTTTATTCATGTAACTAGATTCCCTGCTCTTTACTCTGTTCTTTCAGTAGAAACCAAAACTATACTGTAGACCGGATGTAAGACTTATGATGCCATTTAGGTTGCTTAGGTTGCCATCAATGGCAACACTTACAAGCCATATGCCATCAAATTTATCTCTCAAAAAGTGATACTTGATAGATATTTTTTTGTCTTTGAATGTAACACTAGATTCTTGGAAATGTTTATGGAACTTGAGTTATCACAAAATATAGAAATAGGCTCATTATACTCAATTCTGATATCTCGCAGCATCTATTTCATCCATAATACTTGATTGCAATTGTTTGTAGTAGTGACATATTCTGCCTCAGGTGTACATAAGGAAATGGAATTCTTCTTTTTACTTAGCCAAGACACCAACTTCTTCCCCAACAAGAATGCACCACCACTTGTACTTTTCCTGTCATTGACATCTCCTACCCAATCTGTATTTGTAAATGAATTCAGAGTAAGATCATCATCCTTAGGATACCAAAGACCAAAATCAACTGTTCCTTTCAAATACCTGAAAATTCTCTTTATTGCAGTCACATGTGATTCCTTTGGATCAGCTTGATATCTAGCTACCATGCATACGACATTCATAATTTATGGTCTAGTCTGAGTCAAATAGAGAAATCCACCAATCATTGACATGTACCTTGTTTAATTAGCCTTAGGAGAATCATCATTCTATGTTAACTTGCATTCACTTACCATGGGTGTATGAACTAGTTTTGAGTCTTCCATGCCAAAAAAATCCAGTAACTCTTACATATTTGGACTGAGATGTGAAGATTTCATCCTCTAACTGAGTAATTTTCAATCCTAAAAAGAATTTCAGCTCTCCAATCATTGAAATATCAAACTCACTTTTCATTTCATTAGCACACTTCATGCACAAATCATCATCACCTTCAAAAATAATGTCATCAACAAAAACTTCAATAATCAACTCTTTATCATGATCCATCTTGAAATATAGATTGATGTCAGCAATACCTTTATTGAATCCAATCTTCAACAAGTATTTATCCAATCTAGCATACCAAGCTCTAGGGGCTTTTTTGAGTCCATACAGTGCTTTCTTCAATTGGAAAACCATGTCCTTTTCATTAGTTAATTGAAATCCATCCGGTTGCTCAACATAAACTTCTTCTTCTAATTCACCATTCATGAATGTTTACTTCACATCCATTTGATAGACTTTGTAATTATTGAAAGTAGAATAAGCAAGAAACAATCTTATAGCTTCAATTCTCACAACAGGGGCAAAGGTTTCTTCAAAATCAATACCTTCCATTTGTGTGTATCCTTTACATACTAGTCTTGTTTTATTTCTTACCACTTCACCTTGTTCATTCAACTTATTCTGAAAGACCCATTTGGTTCCAATCATATTTTTATCCTAAGGTCTAGGAACAAGAATTCATGTATCATTTTTCTCTATCTGCATCAGTTCTTCCTTCATTGCTTCCATCCAATATTCATCTTTACATGCTTCATTGACATTGCTAGGTTCAGTCTTGGAAATTAGGCAATAATCTTCTGCAATTTTTCTTCTAGTTGTTGGGGATACGGATTTGGTTCTGTCATCAAGATAGGCATCTAAGACAGCAATGCCTTAGTGGTTTCAATTCAAAATCACAACAAAGACACAACTAACTATACTATAAAGCAAAAATAGGCACAATTGATCCCCCATTGATCCTATTGAGGAAAGTGAATGCAAATAGAAGACAGATTCAACACAAACAGATAACCATGAAAGACAAAAATATGAACACATAGATATACGTGGGGAAAACCTTTTTAGGAAAACAACCCCACCTCCAAGACATTCAGCTCACATGTATTATTCCGTAATTAAAATGGTTACAATAAAAGACCAGAGCTATGCTCTTCAGGAGATTACATATTGTCCATCTAGAGAAAGAATATTGGCAACACAAAATAGAATCATCACATAGTTACAATGTCCTCATGACATATTGTGTAGATTCCCTTCAACTCCACTCAAAAGACTGTCATAGCTAGCCTCATGGCCAGCCCAGCCTCTTGGCCTCACAGGTTCACATCATACCAGATTCGAGAGTCAAAGTGTTCACTATAGAATAGATCAAACACTCTCAGCCTCTCTTTGATATCGCTCATCATCTGTCTTGAACTGCACACAAGATTATTTATAATCTTACAACGTGTGCATACCTGTTCAGCCCATCCCTGCAAGCAATAGTCATCAAGGATAATAAATTATCCACCTGCAAGCTTCGACCATTCCCTGATAACATGCACCGCTTAATCCACAAGCATCGAGCCGCACAATCATTAACTCAGCCTAGATGCATCCGTCAACCTCCATTCAATAATGCATCCCAATTGCACTCAGGAAATAACCAATCCACCAACCAGATCATAAAGATCTTCCATGTGTTACCATCTCATTTGCTATCGCACTTTGACTATCAGTCAGACCAGTCCAACTTAGTCAATTGACTTCTAAGCTCATTTGAGCTCCTACCACGCTAGCGCCGAGCTCAAAATAACTTGTCGTGGTATGGCGATGAGCTCGCCCAAGCTCACTCTGCCATTTACCGCACTACCACAACCCAGACCATTTTGCCTCGGGATATGGCGGTAAGCCATCCAAGCTCCCTCGAGCTCTGGCCTGAGTTTTCATTGAGCTCAATCTTTTCCTTTGTCTTCGGCCAACTAGATGTTGCCAAACTGTCACGTGTCGCCCTACCATTCACCTGTCATTCTGAATTGATTCCAACTCGGTCAAACCCTACCCTGAGCTCATCTGAGCTCCTACTACGCTACCGCAGCCCTATCCAACATGCCTCTTGGTATGGTGGTAAACACCTTGGCAGACCGCTAACGGTTTTACCGTGACCACCGTGATCAGCTAAAACACTAGGCGTGGTATGGCGGTAACCGCTAGACCCAACCGCAAGTGTCTCACTACGCTACCGTGGTGAGAGGACCCACTACCTATGGTATGGTGGTAACCACCAAGGCCACCACTGGCAGTCTCACCACACTACTGCAGTGAGTCGACCCACCGCCTACGGTATGGCGGTAACTGCCAAGACCACCGTTGATGGTCTCACCGTGCTATCGTCATGAGTTGACCCACCACCTGTAGTATGACAGTAACCACCAAGACCACCATTGGCGGTCTCACTGTGCTACTGTGGTGAGTTGACCCACCGCCTATGGTATGGCAGTAATCACCAAGACCAGTCAAAGCCACCACGGTAAAGGCAAGAATATGAAGAAAATGACCAAGCATTCAAGGAAGAACTAGAATGTTGAGGAAAAAATTCCCAACAATATTCCACTTGCCGAAGACTTCCAAGCCTCCTTCAAACACCTAAACAAGGACCAACATCATGCTTCCATGCTCCAACCAAGACCTCTGCAATGACATCAAAAATGTCCACCATCTCAGGCAACTGCTCCAGGAATCCAACACAGGAAAAAGGAACAAGCCAAGGTGTATATGCAGCAATCTCTAGAACACAAACATCTGATCCTCCAGGTGGCAAAGGCACCAAAGCAGTAAACAACAAGGCACCAATGTGATTACATACCAATAGACCATCTCCAGAACAAGAAACCAACCAGCTAGAACAACAACCATAAAACTGACTACCCTCATCCAGCTAACCAAACCCACACAGCTTACTAAAGCACCCACAGCTCATGCTAATCTGTCTAACCACCCATACCTCAAAGGTATGAAAACTTGCAGCAGACTCATTACATCATAAAACCACCCATCTCAGTAGAAATCAAGCACCTTGTGTCAACCAGTCATAAACCAAACACGTGCAGGTACTCCCACTGCAAGGGCACTGTCCAGATGAGTGCAAACAAAGCACCATCACAGATGATCCAAGCATACTAAGTCCACCTAACCCTACATATAGAATAAGTAACCATGTAGATCCAAGGGACACCCACTCTGATCTGCACAACCTGCAACCACCTGCTGCAAGAAATGTTCCTCTCAACAATCTTCCACCATTCTTCCAAGGTCCTCCAAATCTAACTGAAGAAAGAAGCACAGGAACCTTCGTGTCATCACCAAAGTGACAACACATGACCACAAACTGTGACCAACCTGGCTCCACACAAGCATCTCACATCTAAAGTCAAAAGAACATTCGGGAAGAACAAGACCAGATTAGAGAGAAACTGCAAATCAAAACATGCCCTTCTACAAACCTTTCTATATGTCAGCTTTGCCAAGAATGATCTTCTTCACATCCCAAAGGAAAAGCCTTAACAACATCCACCAAAACCATGGATGCACCTCAAAGAAGATTAGACAACACATATTACCATCTCCTACCAGTCCTCAAAAGCACAAGGAGATACACAATGCAGTTCACCTTCCATTATGAATCCTCCAGAATCTAAAAACAACTCAAGATTCATACCAATGAAAGATAAAGCATAACATGCCTGAAAAGTATAATGGGAAAATACCTTTCATAGGAACACTGCCAAGCAGACCAAGGAGAGAAGAAAACATGCTCATCCAAGATATGCAAATCACTGTGACTTACCCAAGAGCATTCTCCTTCAAGGTCTCTGTTGAATTCATGTTCAACCAAGGTGGAGGCTATTCGGACTTTTAGCTATAACAACAACATTCTCATAAGAATTCTAGCCTCACCTTATTCTCCATGCATCCATGAGTACCAACACCTGTCATCTCATGCTAACTCCAAACTGCATCACTACAATAAACATGAAGTCCTCCAGCATATGACCAAGGTACTCAAAGCAAAGAGAACCCACCAGACCACTATCAAAGCTCCAAACCAGCTCAACTAGGAACTTATCATGACACCATGATCTACACATCCCCATAAGAGATACCATGCTTCAAGTGAAATGTCCATGGTCTTCAAGAGCAAAGCAACATGCCAAAACTCTAATGCACAAGCAAGAGTATACCATGACATAAAGAAAAACAAAATCTAAACCAACATCACCTGTCAAGCACCACCAGCATCTTAGCCAAAGACTACCAAGGTCCTTCATGGCTCCAAGATGCTGCACATCTTCAAATAGTGACCATGCAAATTTAAAAGAACACAGCAACTGCAACACCAAAGAAGTACACTAGGCACTGCTAAAGCTCCCACTAAACTGTGACACTGAGCTTTCTAAGCACCATGACTGACCACCCCATCACTATCAAAAGCTTACACTAGCCAATGTATCTAGCTCTTCATGATAGCGTGATTCACATGCTTCAGATCCCCATCACTGACTATTTAGGTACTCAAATGCCACTCCTCCTCTCATCTCAAAACAGCCACGCCAATGCACAAGTGACCACAGACAAGGTCAGCTAATAGATCTGCACTACATAGTTACAACCTCGTGGATATAGGCAGTCCACTTCTGAGTTGTCTCACAACAAACATGGAGGTAAGGATAGCCCACAAAATTGAACAACTCGTGCATGCAACCAAAAGTAAACCTACAAATCTATCATCGCACTGGAAACTGAAAAATTGAGATAATCAAAGAGAATAGCCAAAGCAGACAAGCATGACTCAAACACCAGATTAGCAACAGATCTGATTTGCCAGTCACATCCACAACTCAAGCACCATAGTCTAGAAAACCATCAAAGCATACCACAAGAATGCTGAAAGAGAAAAACATACCAACACTCTCATGCAGAGAAGACATCACACCTCCTCAAAAACATGTCAAGCTGCAACTATCTCATCCAGTCACACCCCAAAAGCTAGGATTTGGAAAATAGAAGACAACAACTCCACACAATGCAAGTTTTTCTTGACTATGTAAAACCTACAAAACCACAGTGTTTCCAAAACACCCATGCATCTCCATATTCACTGCTCATCTAGACGACTCAAGAGTCTACACACAACCATCACAGTTAACCAGAACAATGAAAAGAAACATTAAAATGCATCATAGACTTTTTAGGAAAATCTACACAAAACCTTCAGAGCCAAAGACATGAATCTGAAACCATGCAAGTGCAAGACACAAGCACACGGGAACAACAGGTCCATTTTAGACCAGTTCCAACACCACAGTCATGCACAAGCAAAAGAGAACTAGGCTATCCAGAAGTTGCAGACCACCAAGGTCACTTCATAGCCTCCATGCAATCAAAGCAGTAGAGAAACTGCCTTCAATACTAAGTCAAAAACACCCAGCACAAGCACAACTCTCCATAGCTGATCAACAACACAAGCAAGTCCATACCGCCAGGGAGCCTCACATAGATGCCCAGTATGAATACCATGCTTTGCTACCTCTCAGTCATGAACACATCTCATGCCCTTTGCATCAGAAACTTTTTTGTAAGCTAGGAGCCTCAGACCATGTTGCCACAACATGACCAACTCCAGTCATCTTCAGTGTCTTTCAAAATTGTGTGTTGAATCATTGAAGCACACGCTTCCACTCATCGAAGGATCAATCACCAACAGATTTCTCCAGACTTCCTCAAGCTTGCCAGGCTAAGAAATCATCACAGGAGAAAACCCAGAACTTCAGCAACTAGGAGAAGACTTTGATACCACTGGTTGGTATCATCAAGCCACAACCTCCCTTAAACATGCTTTGATACTAGTGTTTGGTATCAAGAGCAACAAGCTACTAGATTTTGATACCACTTGTTGGGGATACGGATTTGGTTTTGTCATCAAGATAGGAATCTAAGACAAGAGTGCCTTAGTGATTTCAATTCAAAATCACAACAAAGACACAACCAACTATAACATAAAATGGAAACAGGTAGAGTTGAGACCCCATTGATCCTATCGAGGAAAGTGAATGCAAACAGAAGACAGATTCAACACAAATAGATAACCATGAAAGACAAAACTATGAACACATAGATATACATGGGGAAAACCTTTTCAGGTAAAAAACCCCACCTCCAAAACATTCAGCTCACATGTATTATTCAATAACTAAAATGGTTACAATAAAAGACCAGAGCTATGCTCTTCAGGAGATTACATCTTGTCCATCTAGAGAAAGAATACTGGAAACACAAAATAGAATCATCACATAGTTACAATGTCCTCATGACATACTATGTAGATTCCCTTCAGCTCCTCTCAAAAGACTGTCACAACCAGCCTCATGGCCAGGCTAGCCTCTTGGCCTCACAAGTTCACATCATACCAAATCTGAGAGTCAAAGTGTTCACTGTAGAATTGATCGAACACTCTTACCCTCTCTCTGGTATCGCTCATCATCTATCTCGAACTGCACACAAGATTATTTATAATCTTACAACTGTGTGCATACCTGTTCAGCCCATCCCTACCAGCAACGGTCATGAAGGATAATAACTTATCCACCTACAAGCTTCAACCATTCCCTGATAACATGCACCGCTTAATCCACAAGCATCGAGCCCCACAATCATTAACTCAGCCCAAACATGCTCATCAACCTCCATTCAATAATGCAACCCAATCGCACTCAAGAAATAACTAATCCACCAACCAGATCATAAAGATCTTCCACATGTTGCCATCTCATTTTCTATCACACTTTGACTATCGATTAAACCAGTCCAACTCAGTCAACCAACTTTTGAGCTCATTTGAGCTCCTACAGCGCTACCGCCGAGCTCAAAATAACCTATCGCGATATGACGGTGAGCTCACCCGAGCTCACTCTGCCATTTACCGCACTACCACAGCCCAGACCGTTTCACCTCGTAGTATGGCAGTAAGCCATCCAAGCTCCCTCGAGCTTTGGCCCAAGTCTTCATTGAGCTTAGTCTTTTCCTTTGTCTTCGACCAACCAGATGCTGCCTAACTACCACGTGTCACCTTGCCATTCACTTGTTGTTCTGACACCGAGTCCAACTCAGTCAAATCCTGCCGCAAGCTCATCCGAGCTCCTACCATGCTACCGTGCTATCGCAGCCCTATCCAACATGCCTTGTGGTATGGTGGTAAACACCTTGGTAGACCGCTGATGGTTTTATCGCAGCCACCATGGTCAGCCAAAACACTGGCCGTGGTATGGCGGTAATCGCCAAACCCAAACACAGGTGGTCTCACCGCGCTACCGCGGTGAGAGGACCCATCACTTGCGGTATGGCGGTAACCACCAAGGCCACCGCTGGTGGTCTCACCGTGCTACCGCAGTGAGTCGACCCACTACCTATAGTATGGCGATAACCACCAAGACCATCGCTAGCGGTCTCATCGTGGTACCATGGTGAGTTGACCCACCAATTGTGGTATGGTGGTAACCACCAAGACCACTGATGGCGGTCTCACTGCGCTACCATGGTGAGTTGACCCACTGCCTGTGGTATGGCGATAACTGCCAAGACCAATTAAAGCCGCTATGGTAAAGGCACGAATATGAAGAAAACAACCAAGCCTTCAAGGAAGAACCAAAATTTTGAGGCAGAAATTCCCAACACTAGTTTGGACACCTTTGTTCTTGTCTCCTATAATATGATTTTTAGAGTGATTTTACTTTACATACCTTGGGACTTTGTGATTTTCTCAGACTTC
Organism: Sequoiadendron giganteum; assembly: GCA_007115665.2. Taxonomy (NCBI): domain Eukaryota; kingdom Viridiplantae; phylum Streptophyta; class Pinopsida; order Cupressales; family Cupressaceae; genus Sequoiadendron; species Sequoiadendron giganteum. The sequence continues at coordinate 41,751,745 of CM021104.1, read as the reverse complement.
TGGTTCTTTTGTTCTTTCTTTTTCACTTCCATTAGCTTCTCCTTCATGATTCTCTTGATTCACCGAAACAATTTGAACTTGATTATGTGTTTGTGCATTTTTTCTAGTATTTGTACTATCTTGTTGATCATCTGAGTCATATCCATAGTATCTAGATGATCCCACAGTGTCTTCATCAACTCTGACATTTTCACTTCCAACCATTTTCTTCAATCTTCTATTGTAGCACCGGTAAGATTTTCTCTTAGTAGAGTAACCCAAAAAGATTCCTGTTATGCACTTTTTGCACACATGCCCCACCGGAGGCGGGGACCCTCTTTTTCTTCTGCATATTTGCACCTTGGCTTTGTCAATTTCTAGTTTTTCTCTTCTTGGAGGTTATTTTGGGATTAAGTCTGGATTTCGTTTGATTGGGGTGGTATTTTGAAGCATTTTTGGGGCTTTGGATTTTACAAATGGCGATTTTTCATGTGAATTTTCAATGTGATGTGTAAATATTTTTGCACAAATGGATAGAGGATGAAAAATTAGGCCAAGTTTTTTTTTGAACATTTTGAAAATTCATCCGGGAAAAAAAAGTTATGGGGTTTTGAAGTTTTTCTTTGGATTTTTTGCCATTTTCGGGATTTTCAACCCGGTCCAGATTTTGGTGAATTTTTGCCATTTTCGGGATTTTCCACCCGGTCCAGATTTTGGTGAATTTTAGCCATTTTCAGGATTTTTCGCCCAGTCCGGATTTTTCCTGGATTTTCCGCCTCATCCGGATTTTTCTAGGATTTTCTACCTCATCTAGATTTTTTTGTAAAATCCAGGATTTTCCGCTCCATTCAGATTTTTCTGGATTTTTTTGTAAAATTCGGGATTTTCCCTTCCTGGCGGATTTTTTCAAATTTCCTGTCACGATTTTCCTGAACTCCAAAAGGGTTAAATTTCCGAAATTTTATGACAGAGTTGAAATTTCCAAGGGTTTATTTATGCTTAATTTTAATACTTTTTTGGTTGGATTTTCACATGTGAGCTATTAATGATTATATCTATTTTTTAAGATTAAATAAAAAAGGGAGGACTTGCATATGGATTCGTGCCAGGAGGAAAATCTAGAAAATATTTAAAATGCACCTACATAAGAATCTATGCCATAGCTTGTCTACAACTGGAAGATATGTTTCAAACATGGAGTGACGTGTGATGCTATTTTCACTCTCCAATCATAATTTTTTATTAAAATCGAGGTGACAGATTGTTGATTTCTTGATGTAACTACTTTTATGCTATTGGATGATGATGTACCACATTTTTAAGAACCCTAATGTGAATTCTTAGGGTTTCTTGCGGATTAATTGCAGCCATTGGATTGAATTTAATCCTAGCCCTTGATTTAAAAATGTAATATCTATAAAAGGCCAGTGCCTTCTCATTTGAAAAAGTTAGGAGAAAAAGGTTAGAGAACAACTGGTTAGAGGTTGCAAAGCCAGAATTGACTAAGTTAGATGTTAGATTCTGCAAGTCAGTAGCTATAGGAGAGGAGAGAAACTGAAAATTGTTATGTAATGTTGGAGAAGATAATGCAAATGGGTTGTTGATTTGGCAAACTTTGTGTTTACCTTTGACAGTTTATGGTTTCTTGTTCTTGATTCTCAGTGTTAGATGTTAGTTTTCAGTTCTTTCATTATAATGGTGAAATATTAATGATGTTGATTGATCTCTGGTCCATACTTTTGGCAATTTTCTGATTTTAAGTTGTTGTGTAAAGTTAGTCTAGGCCTTATTTTGTACTAATTTCAACTGTGGATGCTTGTTTACATTGCACCATTTACTGGATATTTGGATGACTATTCATAGTCTGAAAATCTTCAGTTTCCTCAGAAGATTGCACCATTTTTGCAGAGTTGCAGGCTTGTCCTTGATCAAGCAAAAATTGGTTTTATTGGGGATTTTTCCATTTGTAGAATTCATCATTGTTGTGATTGATTTTAGGAGTAACTTTAATCTTAGATCTCTCTTAAACTCTTATCTTTTGCTATTTATTTTATTATCTGGGTTACATTTAGGTTTTGAAGTATCAATATATTGCTAGATCTGATAAATTCGAGTCCAATATTTATTTGTAAGGCCCCTTGTGATTACCAGCATTTTCACATTATCTATGAGTTGTTTCACTGCATTGTCAAGACCTGGCATTAGAGACTTTGGGGTTATCTCTTTTTCCATAGAGATTTACCTTTCAAGAGAATAGGATATCATATTATGTCTGAGTTGTTGTTGTGCAGAAAACACCATGAACATATTGGCACTAGAAGGAGGGCCTGAATACACAAGCTGGATAGATTTTTGTCTACCATTTCTCCTAAGAGGTTTAGAAGAAGAATCAGATCTACTCCAAGAGAGGAATAATTTCAAGAGCTGAAAGCCCCTACTAGGTCAAGAAGGGCTAGAACAAGGGGAGAATCATCATCCATCCATCCAATCCCATCATTCCCATCATCTTCATCCTCATCATCCTCATTCTCATCCAATTCTGAGGGAATTCCTATTCTGCAACCATAAATCAGCCACTATTGCTCCCACCTCCACCAATGGCTTTCTTGGCGAATAACCCATCCCCTCTATTCTTCAACATCTACAATGCTATGCCAAAGAACCCTGAGAATTTTTGCTCTAGGTTTCACATAAATGATCCCAAAAGGACTGCTGAAGAGCACATTAGGAATTTTAAAATTACCCTTCAATATAGAGGAATTAATCATGAGGATGTTCCCTATAGACTTTTCCCTTATTCTCTAGGAGATGAGGCATTCTATTGGTATAACCATCTTCCTATTGGGCCTATCACTGCTTGGCTTCAATTAGAGACTACATTTTTATAGAGATTTGGGGTCCCAATCAGTTCTAGTGGACTTTATCTGCAATTTACTAAAGTAAAGAGGGAGGCAAATGAACCAATAGGGGCTTTCAATAATAGGTTCCATAGGGCTTATGCTGGGCTGCAACCCCCTTATGTTGTGGATGATGCCTTTGCTAGGGAGGTTTATTATGAGGCTTTGGATAGTTTGGCATCTACCTTTGTGAAGTGGAGAGAAAATCCTCCTGACAGCCTGCTTGAAGCTTATGATGTGGCTATTAAAGTGAGCACAAATTTGAGACAACACTTGTCTAGACCCCTGCCATTAGTTGGTCAAACAATTATGTTGGGTTCAACTCCTCAGCTACCTTTGGTTTCACACCCAAGTCAACCCTTGAATCAAGCCCCACCCATGCCAAATTACTATCTGAATGTGAATCAGCCTGCATTCTCTCACCAACAATCTAATGTACCCAATTACTTCTAGAGCTCTGAGACGTTTAACCAATCCTTGAACCATGGGTTCCATTCTGTTTATATGCAAAATTCAGCTGGTGTTGTTCCTCCATCAAACAATGTAGATAAGGGGATATTGGATGAACTCACAAAGCTAGTAAAGAAGCTGGCCACTGAAGTCACCTATCTAAGGAACCAAAACAATCAACCTCAAGACATCAAAAAGGGAAATCAGTTCAATCGTGATCAAGATCAAGGGCAAAATCTTGATAGGGGACAATATTTTAAAGATCAACCCTTAGGGCCAACATTTGATAGAAGGCAGCTACCACATCAAATTAGGACTTGGGATATAAGGCCTGACAATGAAGGAGTCCTAACATCTTTGGAGCATCCAAAAAATCAAGAAAATCCTATAGCTGGTGTATATCTAGTAGAAGCAGCTCTATCTGGATGGTGTAGGCTTCATAACATGAACCAACACTCTGAATTAGATTGTCAAGAATTTCAGACTGCTGCATATATTTTCCAATAGAAGATCCAACATACCAATAAAAATTTGAGTGAACAGGAGATAGTACCAGCTAATCCTTATGACATATCGGTCTTGGTGGTGGATCATGCACCATTTCCAAAGACTGAAGAGAATAGACTAGAAGAAAAACAAGACAAAACTGTTGAAATAGAGTATGCATACAATGAAGAATCTATAGTTCAATCTTTTGAAAGTGATGATGAGAATGTAAATGGTCCTCTAGAGGTGGAAGAGCAAGTCTAGTTGTTGGATCATACAAGAGATACACAGAAAGATACATCAAACCAGTCTCCAATGGAAGAACTTCAACAAGCTATTCGGGAATGTGCAGTAGAAGAGTCCACTGACATTGGATCTGAGAAAGGCATAGTAGTAGACACTAAGGTAGCCCTAGAGGGGGTTGAGCTTTCAATTGAGAAGCCTCAAAAGATTATAAATGAATGTCCCATGAAGAAAATTGAAGGAACTAGTGTTGCTGATAAAGGGGTTGATGTTCTTGAGGGTTACAGTTACAAGCCTAAACCAGTGCCAACAAAAGAATTCAGGGAGTCTTCTTATTCATCTAATTATGTTCTTTCTCTATATGTTGGTGGGATAACTATTGGAAATTCATAGATTTTATGCATTAATGATGGGATAGCTAATGTGGTTCATTTTGATGGACAGGGAAAATTGAATGATGTTGAAAACAGTAATATTACAGTCAAAATTGAGCACATGGTTGTAGGTAAAAATTTGCTTGAGGATCATTCTGTCATGCCTCCTGATGAACATCTTGTTGAGAAAATTGTCATGCATGACAAAGCTTATGTCGTTTCATCACTAATTCCTCATGAAGATACTCAAACAGGTGAAAAGTTCCATGATGTTAATTCTAAATTTGTTCAATCTAATTTTCACCTTGAATTGCTCATTGATGATTATGATTTTTTTGTGCATGTTTCAAATGCAAGAGGAATACTACATCATCAGTTGAGACCTCCTGACCTCATGGATGTTAACTTTGCACAATTGGAGGACAAAAAAATTAACATTCAGTTTGAACAAGCACCACACCAGGTTGTTTCTTTCCTTGCTAATTTTTTTGAAGTTTATCATTTTGATTATGGAGGTCTAGGGAAGACAACATGCGTATGGATTTATCATGGTTTCAAAGAGTTACCTCAATTGCTGATTATTCCTGTTGAGAATTTTGAGTTTGAATGTTGCATTGTTGAGGTTTATTTTGCTGAATATAAGGATGAATTTGCATTCTTGAGGACTGTTACTATCACCTTATTACTTGTCCATGCGTTAAAAATAAAAATAGGTGTGGGTCTCAACTCACCTTGTTTGACCATCATTCATTTTAAGTCCCTTTGTACATGATGTTGATTTGAATAAATGTAGCTTGCCGTGCTATTTTTTTTGCTTTAAGTCTATTTTTGGGTTTTCTTTAGGATAGATGGCTTTAGTTTAGATTTCTTTGCTTTGCCTTTGGTTGGATTTTGTGCTTCTTTTAGTTTTGATTTGGTTGCCTTCTTTGCTTCTTCAGCTTAGTTTCCCCTATTTTCTGTTGGGAGTGTCTTATTTGCACAACAACAATTATTTTATTTGGAACTATTTTATGTATTCCTTTTACAACCTCTAATCATCCTTCCAAGATATGTTGGTGAAATCTTCTATTCAGTGTCCCATGTGCTAAATATTTAAAGTGGACAAGTCATTGGATTGAATTAGCTCTTGAATGTGCTCAAATCTTACATTTTACACACATCTTAAGAATCCTGAGGTTGCCATAGGATCTTTGTGAGGTCTTGTTAAGTGAAAAATCTTATATTTCTACTTCAGTACCATTGTGATTCTCAGCCCTAAGTGTGAGCTTCATTTCTTACAGGTTGAAATGAAAAGAATGAAAAGAAATATCAAAAAATATATATATATTGAATATCAAAAGAAAGTGAGTTCAACCTTTTGGGGGAATCTAAATATCTCTACCGGGGCTATGGACGCCTGGCTAGCAGTAGAGCTATGTTTGGGAGAATCATAGTGATAACCTCATCAGGGCTATGGATGCCTAACTGGAAATGAGGATCTATCCAAGTTGCTTTTGAAGCTAGAATCTTTATGTAGCTTAGCATGACTGAACTTGGTTTCTTGCAAAAGCTTGAGGGAAATTTATACACTTGCACACACTTGGATTTCCAGCATAGGAAAGGCTAGCTTGTCCATTGATTTTGAAACTTTAGTTTTTTGGTTGACTTGATGTGAGGATCAAAACCAGAGATTTTGGGTTCTTGATTCCAGTTTTTCATCAAAATGCTCTAAAGCATTTTCCCAACAGAGTCACCATTTATTGTACACTTTTTGCACACACGCCCCATCGGAGGTGGGGCCCCTCTTTTTCTTCTACATATTTGCACCTTGGCTTTGTCAATTTCTAGTTTTTCTCTTCTTGGAGGTTATTTTGGGATTAAGTACAGATTTGGTTTGATTGGAGTGGTATTTTGAAGCATTTTGGGGCCTTGGATTTTAGAAATGGGGATTTTTCATGTGAATTTTCAATTTTATGTGTAAATATTTTTGCACCAATGGATAGAGGATGAAAAATTAGGCCAAGTTGCTTTTTGAACTTTTTGAAAATTCATCTGAAATTTTTTTTTATGGGGTTTCGAAGTTTTTTTCTGGATTTTTTGCCATTTTCGGGATTTTCCACCCAGTCTGGATTTTGGCGAACTTTTGCAATTTTCGGGATTTTCCACCCGGTCTGGATTTTGCGCCCAGTTCGGATTTTTCCAAGATTTTCTGCCCCGTCTGGATTTTTCCGGGATTTTCAGCTCCGTATGGATTTTTCCTAATTTTTTTGTAAAATCTGGGATTTTCTGCCCCATCCGGATTTTTTCGGATTTTTTTTGTAAAATCCAGGATTTTCCCTTCCTGGCAGATTTTTCCGAACTTCCTATCACGATTTTCCTGAACTTCAAAAGGGTTAAATTTCTGAAATTTTATGACGGAGTTGAAATTTCCAAGGGTTTATTTATGCTTAATTTTAATATTTTCTGGTTGGATTTTAACATGTGGGCTATTAATGATTATATCTATTTTTTAGGATTAAATAAAAAAGGAAGGACTTGCATATGGATTCGTGCTAGGAGGAAAATCTGGAAAATATTTAAAATGCACCTACATAAGAATTTGTGCCACAGCCTGTCTACAGCTGGAAGATATGTTTCAAACATAGAGTGATGTGTGATGTTGTTTTCACTCTCCAATCATAATTTTTTATTAAAATCGAGGTGACATATTGTTGATTTCTGGATGTAACTGCTTTTATGCTATTGGATGATGATGTATCACATTTTTAAGAACCCTAATGTGAATTCTTAGGGTTTCTTGGGGATTAATTGCAGCCATTGGATTGAATTTAATCCTGGCCCTTGATTTAAAAATGTAATATCTATAAAAGGCCAATGCCTTCTCATTTGAAAAAGTTAGGAGAAAAAGGTTAGAGAACAGCTGGTTAGAGGCTGTAAAGCTAGAATTGACTAAGTTAGATGTTAGATTCTGCAAGTTAGTAGCTATAGGAGAGGAGAGAAACTAGAAATTGTTATGTAATGCTGGAGAAGATAATGCAAATGGGTTGTTGATTTGGCAAACTTTGTGTTTACCTTTTAACAGTTTATGGTTTCTTGTTCTTGATTCTCAGTGTTAAATGTTAGTTTTCAGTTCTTTCATGATAATGGTTAAATGTTAATGATGTTGATCAATCTCCAGTCCATACTTTTGGCAATTTGTTGTGTAAAGTTAGTCTGGGCCTTATTTTGTTCTAAGTTCCATTGTGGATGCTTGTTTACATTGCACCATTTACTGGGTATGTGGATGAATGTTCATAGTCTGAAAATCTTTAGTTTCTTCAGAAGATTGCACCATTTTTGCAGAGTTGTAGGCTTGTCCTTGATTAAGCAGAAATTGGTTTTATTGGAGATTTGTCAGTTTGTAGCATTCATCATTGTTGTGATTGCTTTTAGGAGTAATTTTAATCTTAGATCTCTCTTAAACTCTTATCTTTTTCTATTTATTTTATTATCTGGGTTACATTTAGGTTTTGAAGTATCAATATATTGCTAGATCTAATAAATTCGAGTCTGGTATTTGTTTGTAAGGCCCCTTGTGATTACCAACATTTTCACATTATCTCTGAGTTGTTTCACTACATTGTCAAGACCTGACATTAGAGACCTTGGGGTTATCTCTTTTCCCATAGAGATTTACCTTTCAAGAGAGATAGGATATCATATTTTGTCCGAGTTGTTGCTGTGCAGAAAACACCGTCAACAATTCCTTCATCACTTCTAACATCAAACTTACCAATGTATTCATCTCACTTGATATAACATCTACTTCCAAATATTTTGTAATATTTAACAGTAGGCTTATAACCAAACCATAGCTCAAAAGGAGACTTACCAGAATTACCATTAACATTTACCTGGTTGATAGTGTATACAACAATGCTTACAACTTCTCTCCAATGGATATGAGGAACATTACTTTTCAACATCATTGTTCTAGCCGCATCTAATTTTTTTTTGTTCTTCCATTCAATAACTCCTTTCTATTGAGGGGTTTGGAGAGTAGATAATTGTCTTTTGACTCCATGCTCTTCACAAAATGAATTGAACTCTTGAGAAGTGATGTCACCACCTCTACCTGATCTTAACCATTTGACCTTCAAACCAGTCTCATTTTCTACCAAAGCCTTGAAACATTTGAACTTTTCTAGTGCTTCATGTTTTTCTCTCAAGAAAGCAACCCATATCATCCTAGAGTAATCATCAATAAGAAACATAAAGTACCTTTCTCCTTATAGACTTCTAATTCTGGATGGACCGCATAGATCAATATGTACCAATTCTAGTAATCCATTTGAATGATGTTGTTTGCTCTGAAAAGAAATTCTTGTATGCTTTCCCATCTGACATTCCTTGCATATAGTGTTATTAGGCTTCACTAACTTAGGTAGATCTCTAACTGCTTGAGTGGATCTTACTTTGACAATGTTATCAAAATTTACATGACACACCTTCCTATGCCATAACCAGCTTACATCAACTTGAGAAATTAAATAACTTTCACTAGCAGCACTTAGGTGGAAAATATTACCTCTTGTATTTGTACTTGAAGCAATTATATTTCCAGACCTTCCCAATATCCTACATTTCCCATCCTTGAACTAAATATTGTACCCCTTATCTACCATCTATCCAACACTAAAAAAATTATGTTTCAATCCTTCAACATAAAGGACATCATCAGTATTGTATTTACCACCAAGACAAATAGTGCCTCTGCCACAAATCACACTAGTATTGTTATGTTGAGAAATTTGTGTCTCAACTTCCAGTCTTGAGCCTCAACCATTATGGACTTGGCAAAAATTATTTCATTTCAGCCTTCACCACTTTACTGTGGCAACTATGACTGGCCCTGGCAGTATCGAGGTGACAGACCTGGTGAGTTCACTCACCATGGTGGCACGGTAAGGCTGCTAGCAGCCTAGCTCGACGGTTACTGCCATACCACTGGCGGTGGGTCCTCTCACCGCGGTGTCCACAGTGAGACCACCAGTAGTCTGGCTAGCAGTCACTGCCCTACCACAGGGTGGCCTGACAGCCCCCGTGGTAGTACGGTAAGACCACCAGTGGTCTGCCAGGATGGCTACTGCCATACTGTGGTTAGACCTTGACTGGGCAACGATAGCATAGGGAAGGAACGATAGGGCTTGGTGAAGTCATCGGTGAGCTCGGATGAGCTCACTGCTACACCAAAAGTCAACTCGGGTAGGGAAGCGGTAGCATGGGTATGGTCAGGGTGAGCTCAGATGGTCTCACTGCCATACCATGAACGAGTCGAACAAGCTCGACGATGGAGCAGTAGAGTCTTGAAGAGCTCAGATGAGCTTAGGGTCAGATTTGATCAAGTTGGACTCGGAGTCAGAAGCGATAGATGAATGGGATGTGGACATGTGGCTTAGTGTCAGAGTGATCATTGGCTAAAGGCCAAAGAAGTAACATCAGTTATTGCAAGCTGACTTAGGCTGCAGACAAGACCTGATTTCGGTAAAGAAGTTAATGCCTAGGTGGCTCGATGCAAGGAGATCGACATGGGCAGATCGATTGCATGATTGGATGAAAGATTCATCAACCTAAGTCTATGATTGGTTGATGATATTGAATGCATGATGTATGAATTTGTAAGTTGAGTACAATATTGTGTATGTCAACCAATATCATGTAAGGTGGTAAGTTAATTATATACTTACTAAAAGTAAGCAAGTTGTTCGAACTGTATGTTAAAATAAATAACATTGTAAGAGTGAAAAAAGGACTTGAAGCTGCTGTGAGCTAATCAAAGAGTGAAGGCTGAAGAATTTTGTATGTAATGATTTTATTACTGTACTACAAAATTGTCTTTGCTTGGTGTGGTGGGTTTTTTACCTGAAAAGGTTTTCCCACGTAAATACTATACTAATTTGTGAATGCTTAAATTTTGTTATCTATTTTATGTTGCATGTATTTATCTCAGTAGTTTTAGAAGCCATTAGAAACTATTTTTTCTCTTCTCCTCTATTGTATTAGTGTTAAGGGAATGTATTCCGCACTGTTGGGTCATTAGATCCATCCCTCTTTTTCCCTTCAAGTGGTATCAGAGTCTGGCTCGTTGTGTTATCCTTGAAAGAAAGCTCAATTTTTTGTGCTAATACTGTTTCAGTGGGAGTCTTGCATTGTTAAAACTTGTTTCTAATTGAGATGGTGAGTACATCAAGTAGAGTAGATATTGAAAATTTTAATGGTAGCAACTTTGAGATATGGAAACTCAAAATGGAAGACTTGCTGGTGGATAGAGACCTCTGGTTAGTAGTGCCTGGAACTAAGCCACAAAGTGTTACGCAAGAGGCTTGGGATCTTGTTGATAGAAAAGTAAGAGGTCTAGTAAGACTAAGTCTAGCCAATTTTGTATTCCTAAACGTCTATGAGGAATAGTTTGTAACTTCATTGTGGAAAAATCTTGGTGATATTTATCAAGGAAAGTCTCTGGTAAATAATTTATTCTTAAGAAAGAAGTACTCCTTGAAGATGGAAGAAGGTGCATTTGTTGCAGACCATCTGAACTCGTTTAATATGAGTGTTACTTAGCTGGTGTTTGTAGGTGTAAAGACTGAGGAGGAGGATCATTGCATGCTCCTGTTGTGGTCATTACCTAATAGTTGGGATCATCTAGTGATGGCTATTGGAAGTAAAACCACTGCATTCAAGATGGATAATGTGGTTACTTCGCTTCTGTCTGAAGAAATGCGAAGGAAGTCTTCTGAGATGGCCAAAGAGGCTTTTGCTATTCGAGGTAGACCAAGGGAGAAAGGCAAAAAGAAAGACAAGAAGTCAAAATCCAAATCTATAGGGAGAACAAAGTCTCCTGGAAAAAACTTCAAGGTGAGATGCTGGAACTGTGGGCAACCTAGTCATATCTGAAAGGAGTGCAAGGAGAAGAAGAAGAATGCTTCTGACATTGAATCTTCTCAAATTGATGTTTATGCCTTCATTGCAGTAGCCTTGACAACTCAGGCATTAGATGATGTCTGGTTGGTTGACTCAGGTGTGTCCTTTCACATGACATCCAATAGAGAATGGTTCTTTAAGTACGAGAAGTATGATGGTGGAAAGGTGTACTTGGCAAATGATTCAACGTTGGAGATAGTTGGCAAAGGAAGAGTCGGAATTCAATTTCTTTATGGAAGAGTCAAACGTATTGGTGGTGTACTTCACATACTAGGTCTGGCTTGAAATATTCTTTCTATTCGTAAGTTAAATGATGCCAGTGTAGAATTTTATTTCTCAAGTAAAGGATGTAAAATGGCTAGAGGTGCAATGGTGCTGGCTAAGGGTGTTCATACTGGCACTCTGTATAAGCTGGATGCACATTCTTGTTCAATGTAATTGTGCCTCTGCAAAGTCAAGCAAATCAGTCCCTATAGAGATATCTATCTGCAAATGCTTTGGAGGTAAAACTCACAGTAGATAAGACTATGTTGTGGCATCATAGACTAGGTCACATTGGTGAGAAAGGTTTAAAAACCTTCAAGAATAAAAATCTTGCAGAAAGGCTTGATGATTGTAACCTTGAGTTCAATTTTTGCTAACATTGTATCTATGGAAATCAACACCATGTTTCATTTTATTCTAGTCCTCATAAATCTTATGGCATACTAGATTATGTTTATTCTGATGTGTTTGGTCTAGTTAATGTTCCTTCGTTATTGAAGTCTAGATATTATGTTTCTTTTATTGATGACTGTTTGAGAAGGGCATTTGTATACTTTCTTAAAAGTAAATCAAAAGTGTTCAGTTGGTTTAAAGAATTTAAATCTTTGGTAGAGAATCAGAATGGAAGGAAAATGAAATGTTTGAGGACAGATAATGGGAGTGAATTTTGTTCTAAATTTTTTGAAAGGTATTGTAAAGATCATGGAATTAAAAGGCATAAGACAATGCCTTACACTCCACAATAGAATGGAGTTGCTGAAAGGTTGAACAGGACACTGATAGAAAATGCAAGGAGTATACTGAGCAGTGCTGGTATAGAGCAGAAGTTTTGGGCTGAGGCTATGGCTACAATATTTTATCTAATAAACTGATCTCCTTGCACTGCTCTTGTTGATAAGACAAATTTGGAAGCATGGTCAGGTAAGAAGCCCTCTCAGAGGCATGTTTGTCTCTTTGGCTATGAGGCATATGTTTATGTGCCAAATGAAAAGAGATCCAAATTGGATAACAAGGCTATTAAATGTATTCTCATTGGCTATGGAGTTGGTGTAAAGGGATATAAGCTTTGGAACCCTATCACTGAGAAGGTTCTATATAGCAGAAGCGTGATAATTTGTGAGGTGAAACCTTCAGTAAGTGATCAACAGCTTGAGGTAGATCAAAGTGACAAGAAGAAGGATGCAGTTGAAATTCCCAATTCTCTAGAAAGGGAAGAGTTGCATGGTGTACCTGAGATTGAGGAGAGCTCAAGCAGCTTTGGAAGTTCTGATGATGAAGAACCACAACCTCAGCCTGTAAAGAAATCTACATGAGAAAAACAACAATCTGAAAGGTATGGTTTCTCATTGTTAAATTTGAACTGTGCCTATCCCTTAATTACTAGCACTGATGTGCCTAGGACTGTAAAAGAAGCAATCAGCTTGACTGATTTGAATTCTTGGTTGGAAGCCATGAATGAAGAGAAGGATTCATTGAAGAAGAATGAACCTAGGATTTGGTACCATTGCCAAAAGGGTGAAAGCCTGTTGGATGTAAGTGGATATTCAAAAAGAAGACAAGAATTGATGGCAGTGTTGAGAAGTATAAGGCAAGACTGGTTGCAAAGGGTTTTTCCCAAATTGAGGGAATTGATTATGGAGAGATTTTTTTCCTTGTAGCAAAGCTAACATCCATCAGATTTTTGTTGTCATTGGCAGCTGTTTATGAATTTGAAATTGAGCAAATCGATGCGAAGACAATGTTTCTCCATGGTGAGTTGGAAGAAGAAATCTATATGTCCCAGCCTGAGCATTTTGTTGAAAAAGCTAAACAAAATCTAGTTTGTAAGTTAAATAAATCTCTGTATGGTTTGAAGCAGTCTCCTAGATTGTGGTACTAGAAATTTGACACATTTGTGTTGTCTATGGAATTTGTAAGATCAAAATATGATCATTGTGTATATCATAAATTTGAGAATGATCGTGTGCTTGTTATTACACTGTATGTGGATGACATGTTATTCATAGGAAATAGCAAGGCTATGATTTCTAATCTGAAATCTCAGTTGTCTGCAAAGTTCAAAATGAAGAATCTTGGTGCAGCAAAGTATATTCTAGAAATGGAGATAACCAGGGATAGAACAAGCAGAAAAATTTGGGTAAGTCAGAGTAAGTATGTGAACACCATTCTGGAGAGGTTTATAATGAATGACTACAAGCAGTTAGTTATTCTAGTTAAACAGGGAATGGAACTATCTATTGAAGACTGTCCAAAATCTACGACTGAGATGAGGACATGACCAGTGTGCCCTATGCAAGTGTTGTTGGAAGTTTGATGTATGCTATGGTCTATACTAGACTAGACATTGCCCAAGCAATGGGAGTTCTAAGCCGATTGATGAAAAATCCAGGAAGATCACATTGGGATGCTATGAAGAGAGTGTTCAGGTATTTGAAGGGGACTTCAGATTATGCTTTGTGTTACCATGGAAATTTGGTTGCATCATAGAGGACTCTCAGCATTTAGGTATATGTTGATTCTGATTGGGCAGGGGACATTGACAACAGGCAATCCACCAGTGGATACACATTCATGTTAAATGGTGGAGTAGTCAGTTGGATGAGCAAGCGATAGACTATAGTTGCTTTATCTAGGATAGAGGCAGAGTACATGGCTGCAACTCATGCTTGCAAGGAAGCAGTTTGGCTAAGGTTTTTGTGTTTAGACATTGGTTTTAATGTAGGGAAAATCACAATTTACTGTTACAATCAGAGTGCCATTTGTTTGGCAAAGAATCCGACTTTCCATGCTAGGACTAAGCACATTGATGTGCAGTATCACTTCATGAGGGACATGGTGGAAGATGGAAGAGTCTGTCTGAAAAAATTTGACACCTTAAGGAATGTTGCAGATGCTTTGATAGAGCGCATGAGCACATACAAGTTTAGATGGTGTGCAGAATTGATGGGCCTTGAGGCCCATGACCATCAATGATTTTTTCAAAGTCTTGAGGAAGCTGGAAGTTTTCGTCAAGTGGGAGCTTGTTGATAATTTGTGTCTCAACTTCCAGTCTTGAGCCTCAACCATTATGGACTTGCCAGAAATTGTTTCATTTTTGCCTTTACCACTTTACCGTGGTGGCTATGACTGGCTCTGGCGGTACCGCGGTGATAGACCTAGCGATTATCACCTTACCGCACATGGTGAGTTCACTCACCATGATGTTGTGGTAAGGCCGCCAGCAGCTTGGCTCAGCGATTACCACCATACCGCTGGCGGTGGGTCCTCTCGCTGCGGTGTCTGTGGTGAGACCGCCAATAGTCTAGCCAGCAGTCACTGCCCTACCACGGGGTGGCCTAATGGCCCCCGCGGTAGCATGGTAAGACAACCAACGATCTACCAGGATGGCTATCACCATACTGCAGTTAGACCTTGAATGGGCAGAGGTAGTGCAAGGAAGGAGCGATAGGGCTCGGTGAAGTCATTGGTGAGCTTGGATGAGCTCACCGCTATACTGCAGGTCGACTCGGGTAGTGCAGCGGTAGCGTAGGTATGGTCAGGGTGAGCTCGGATGGGCTCACCGCCATATCGTGGATGGGTTGAATGAGCTCAACAGTGGAGCGATAGAGTCTTGAAGATCTCAGATGAGCTCGGGGTTAGATTTGACCGAGTTGGACTCAGAGTCAGAAGTGATAGATGAATGGGATGCAGACATGTGGTTTAGTGATTATTGGCTAAAGTCCAAAGAAGTAACATCAGTTATTACAGGCTGACTTAGGCTGGAAATCAAGACCTAATTTGGGTAAAGAAGTTAATGCTTGGGTGGCTCGATGCAAGGAGATCGACATGGGTAGATCGATTGCATGATTGGATGAAAGATTCATGAACCTGAAGTCTGTGATTGGTTGATGATATTGAATGCATGATGTATGAATTTTTAAGTTGAGTACAATATTGTGTATGTCAACCAATATCATGTAAGGTGGTAAGTTAATTATATACTTACTAAAACTAAGCAAGTTGTTCAAACTGTATGTTAAAAGAAAAAAATTGTAACAGTGAAAAAAGGACTTGAAGCTATTGTGAGTTGATCAGAGAGTGAAGGCTGAAGAATTTGGTATCTAATGATTTTATTGTTGTAATACAAAATTGTCTTTGCTTGGTGTGGTGGGTTTTTTACCTAAAAGGTTTTCACACATAAATACTGTGTCAATCTGTGAATGCTTAAATTTTGTTATCTATTTTATGTTGCATGTATTCATCTCAGTAGTTTTAGAAGCTATTAGAAATAGTTTTTTCTCTTCTCCTCTGTTGTATTAGTGTTAAGGGAATGTATTCCGTAATGTTGGGTCATTAGATCCATCCCTCTTTGTCCCTTCATGTTATCTCCAAATCTCACAACACCACAGTCATACTTCTCCAAGCTTAGAAACTTTCTTTTGTCACCAATCATATGATGTGAGCATCCGCTGTCAGTCACCCACTTATCTTTTTCATCTATTTTGGCTGCAAGAGCTTTCTTAATATTTTCACTAGCATATTCAGTGGACACCGTACCATTTTCCTTGATAGAAATGAATAACCATCCATCTTCATTTCCATTTTCTTTATCAAATCCATCATCAGTAACATATTCTTTAGCATAACAACATTTCTTTTGAAATCTAGACTTGTTAGGCTTATACTTAGAAACTCTTTCAGGACACCTAGATGAAAAATGACCTATCTTACTGCAAGAGAAACATTTAATAGGAATATTTCCTTAGTACTTACCATATCCTATGGATTCTCTTTTCACAAACAATGCTTCTAGCTCTTCTAGCTCTCTTTCTTCGTCTTCAATCTGTTTCATCTCATCTTCATATTTGAATGATTTTCTAGAACTTTCTCCTGGATCATATCTATGTGGGATTTTTTTGGATATAGTGTCTATGAATGCAAATTATTTCTTAGGAGTAGACTCACCAAATTCACTCAACTCAAAGGTAGCTAGTTTACCAATTAGCATGTCTCTTGTCACATTTGTTACTATCCTGAGCTCTTCAATAGCATGAGATTTTGTTTTGTAAGAAGTAGGCACTGATCTAATCACTTTAGCCATAATCTCATCTTCATCCATGACTCCATCAACACATCTAATACCCATCACTAGTTCATTTAACTTTTACATGAAAGTAGCAACGTTTTCATCTTCACTCATCTTCAAGTTCTCCCACTTGCCTTTTAGAATTGTTAGCTTAGCAATCTTCACTTGTGCATCTCCTTCATACAATGTCTCTAATTTCTTCCAAATCTCATGTGTTGTCTTTAGACCTATCACATTTTTCATCTTTGAATCTATCAAAGCACTCAACAATTCTTCTATAGACCTGATATTAGTTTTAGCTTCTTTGATCTCATCAAGAGTAGTGGGACTATTCTAAGGAATATTATATCTATTCTTTGTAATATTCTAGAAGGGTTCACCAATGCACTTCAAATGACACTCCATTCTGACCTTCCACAAAAATTAATTTATACCATCGAATTTGGGACTATCCTTATTGTATGATTCCATCTCATATCACCTCAAGTTGTTAAAATTCTTTAGAGGAACCTTCTCTGATACGAATTATTGGAAAAACAAGGATAAACAACTAAGAGGTGGGGTGAATCAGTTGTTACAAAATTTAAACTTATTTAACCTTTATCAACCTTTAATCTCATATATGATAATTCATAGTGAAAGAATGAATCAACAACACATCACAAATACATGAACACCAAGATTCTATACGTGGAAACCCTATTAGGAGAAAAACCATGGTGGATGTTAGTCCAAAAGGTTATACCCTATTACAAGTATCATGAAAAATGAATAAGGAATGCACATGCATTCAGACACACTACCTAGAGCTCACTGCTCAAAGGGAAGGCTTTTTGCCTTACATAAAACAATTAGACTAAATTCATCTGATGAAATTGAACTGAGAAATTAGATTCTACAAAATCTTGATGACAGTTCCGGTTAGGCACAAAAGCACTTCTTCACACTGCACCCAATCTTCTTCACACTTTTCTCTGAAATCGAATGATTTGATATTTATTCACACATAAACTTCATATAAATTCATCAAGCATAACTCTCACACTTCAAAATGAAGAAACAATTTCTCTTATATATCTGCTACATGAATTTACATCAACAACTTTGTCAGCCACAAATAAAGAATAGATGAATTACAAACTGTCAGCCCAATTCATGAAAAAACCTCAATGTGTACCAACCTAAGTTAGTCACAACATAATAAGGACCAAAATCAACATTCTTGAACATGCCAAATATTATGAAGTTAATCCATAAGGATCTACAACACTTTACCACCATCATGTTAGCCAAGAATATAAGAACCTCAAACAAACAAAGGAAAATATTTGATCATGAGCACATCGATCAATGTGAGCATACCACAATGATAGAGCATGATCTAGAAACATCATAGAACATCACATCAGCATATGCAACAACTCACTTTACCAGAATTGCATTCTCTTCTTATAGAAACACCTACTACAATAAAAAAATAATTATAGGAACTTGACAACTCATAACTTTCTCCAATCTTGATGTGTACCACTGAAACTTATAGAAAACATACTAGATGGGCTCAGAAAAAAACCCTTTAATGCATGACTTCTGATTATCAACGTACACAAATTTCCACCATTCTGATCAACACATCTTCACAAACTACCTGCAACATATTGTTTATGATTTTCTCAATATCCTCGACATATATAACCTTTAGAATCACCAATGTTAATAGTGTTGACATCAATGAAAACCACATATCAGCAACACAACCACAACATCCAACAATTCCTTATGGTACAGGTGATATGAAAATCCCTCTAGAAATAAATGATATAGATATTCCTCCAAAAATAGGTAATACAGGTGTCCTAGAAATAAATGTTACTGATGATCCTCTAGAGATTAAGAAAAAAATGAGAAAATTGTTGAATTAGAGAAGCATGATGTTGTCTCTCTGAAGCATACTAAAGAAGAAGAGGATAAAGATGAAGGTGAAAAATATGAAGGAGAAAGAGATAGGTGAAAGAGAAGAAGTTGGAAAATAAGAAGAAGAGAAAATAGAGGAAGAAGAAAAGGGAGAAGAAAGAAATGGGGAATTTGTTGGAAAGAATGAAGAAGAAATAAGGCAAGTAGTGGAATCACAAAGGTCCTCTGAAGAATCCTTCTCTATTGATGATTTTTTGAAAGGCTTGTTATCCAAGTAGATCAGATTCCAACCGGTGATTCCTCTGAAACTTCTACAACTTCCCATGATTCAAGGCAGTGTAGATCTAGACCAAATTTCTCCTATGCATAAATTGGTTTTAGGGGATACATTGCATGCATCCGGAAGAAGAGAAAATCATGAAACAAATCAAAAATGGATAGATCTTATTGATGATTCCATCAAAGCTTTGTAGGAGGCCACCCCCGGTATGTCAATAGATAAATCTCTCACTCTGGTAGAGAATCTAAAACTTCTATTGGACTCCTTTAAGGAGTATGCCACTGGACATGGTGAGAAGACAAAAAAAAAGGTTGAAGAGAAATTGGCAGAGAAATGTCCTTTTGTACTTCATGAAAAGTGTGCTCTGGGTCACATCAATGTTGAAATTAATATGGAAGTTGTGCAAGCATATGATTCTGAAGAAAATATTATATTTTCTTACTGCATTAAGTGGTCGGAGGCCACTCAGAATATCAAGGATCTTATGGTATGTATTGAGTTCTAGTTGACTATTGTCTCTAGTACTTATAGTGCATCCAAAGATAGACACATGACAACTTGGAATGTTATCTTTTCTCATAGAGAAAAAATATTTATGTTACAAAAGCAAAAGGAAGATATCATCAAAAAATTATGTCTGCTAGGTGATAGTGTGAGAATTTAGTACACTCTGGTTTCCAATGCTCTAATGAATGAAAAAAAATTAGAGAAGATCAATCTAACTCTTGGTACACCAGATGATACTAAAGAGACCCTGATAAAATTGGAATCTCTGAATAGAATGTTGATATCTACTAAGTAGATTAGGGAGAATGGAAAGACAACATGGTAAGGTACTCTCAAGGAGATTAATAGCTCACCTTCCTTTGTGTAATACATTTTACACATTTTTGAGACAAAATCCTAAGGGGGAGTTAAGAATTTTGATTCTTCTGATCAAACAATGTTTTAGACAATCCCTATATATATGTATATTAATATTTTTGGATCTCCCTTTGTCCTTGATGTCAAAGGGGGAGAGAAAATGAGAAAATTTTATAGAGAGAATGATAGTGAGAGAAAAGGGGAGCGTATTGTACACAAAAAATTTGTAAATTATTTTGGCACATATTGCCATCAATGACAAAGGGGGGGATTTTTGGAAGAACGAAGAAGACCATATATTTATGCAACTTTTGTGTTGTCATTGATTTCACTATGTTATATGAGTTGTAACTACAAGCTTAAGTTCAAGATTGATCCAGTATGCAGGTATTATCTTCCGGTATTTTGGTTTGCAATCCTTCTCTAGTGATTATCATTGGTTTTAGTTTTTGGAAATGGTTTTTGGATGTTGGAAGACTATATAGTTAGAATCTAATGTTTTCAAGTGCTTGTAGGATGAGTTGGCATTACTCTGATGTTACATTTTTCTATTAGGTCTATCTCTGGCCGACCTAGTATATAGTTGATATTGTAATGGATTAATTTTGCATTGTGGATGTATGTGCAACCTATCCTTGGTCCATGCTAACATGTTGTTGCATGATACATGCTTGAATTGTTTTTGGAAATATTTTGTACATGCTTGAAGCCGACAATTATCTTTTGGGTAAATAAGGGATGCATGTAATTAGGCCAACCTAATTCATGCCTTTGGATGAGTTAGATATATATATTGGATAGTTTTTATATTGAAGATGAGGGAATGAATGCAAATACAAATGAAGGAAAATATATTTCTGTTGGTGTGTGAATCTATTGAGCATAAAAGGAATTGAATCAACACTTGTTAGGTGTAACTTCATCAGTTCATGTTCTAGTTGTAAGCCATTTTGTTACTATATATTTTGTAGGAAGTGATTCTCTCATTCTGGATAGTGAGTCCTAGTAGTGAGCCACCCTTTGTAAGATGTTATAGTTGGTTATACTATATTGTGAGCAAATCCTCACCTTGGTTTTTCCCATTCTCGGTTTTCCATGTAAAAAAATTTGCTGTTCATGTGTTGTGTTTTTTTATGTTATGTTAATGCTCTTTCTCATTTGTAAAGTTATATGAATTGGAGTAATTGGATGGTGTTTGTTCAATAATTTAAAAAAGATACTGATTCACCCCCCCTCTTAGTGTCTTGGGTATTCAAAAATTTTGTAGGTCTTCAAGCTCACTTTCATTGAAGATCTAGCATTGTCAAGGGTTGATCATGGTTGTCTATGGTGAATCATGGTGGATTCTAGGTTAGATGCAACTAGCTATCAAGCCAAGCCTAATGATTTTTTTCCTAAGTGATTCCATCCTCCATTATCACTCTACATTCAGCCTAAGGAAGGTACAAGAATTATTGGGACTCATTTGGGTTATTAGAGATCTTTGAAAGTGAGTCATTCATCTTCATATGTCATTCGTGCATCGCATTCTTACACATTAGAATAGGGTTGCATTGCATTTCAGATTTTCTTATCTTAGACACATTTAAGGTTAGGGTTTACATCCCTATTTACATGCATATTTCATTGTTTCTATCAAGGTTTAATTACCAAACTATGAGTTTGACCAAAGAAAACCACTCATAAGAAAATCAATTCTATATTCTATTTTATCTCAAATTCAGATCCATAAATCAATTTGGGAGAAAAGAGCAAGATTTGGTGTATAGATCTAAACTTTTAATTCTCAAAAAAGTTAAATGGGATTGATTCACCAAAAGTGGTGAGCGAGTCCCACTATAGGTTAATTTAGGATTTTGGCAGATTTGGATACCTTTTTTCCAAAAACCTGTTCTTGTGCAGAAACCCAAATCTAGGACTGATTCGCCCAAACAGGCATATGAGTCCCAATAGGACAAATTTTTGGATTTTCAGTGTTTTAGAGCTTATTCCTACCTTCTTCATATCCCCTGGTGCACACATTTTATCTTATAGCTTTATGTTTTGTTTCATTTGCATTTCTAGGTCATTTAGTGAAAGATTGCATTGAATTAGAGTTAAGCTTTTTGATTTACACTACATTTGTCTTTCCAAGCCCTAGCTTGGTGGTGAACCCCTCATTATTTTACAATCAGTCCCTAGGAAAACCCTATTGCAAGATCTTTTTATCCTTTGCATTGAGATCTCTAGGGTTATCCTTGAATGAAATTGGAAATTGGGTGTGCTCTATGTTCTAAACCATATGAAAGCATCACATCCATTTTTCTTTCATTTCAGGAACAAAATTGTTGCATGATCTGATACTAAATTGAAATCAAGAGAATAAAAACTCATTTATATATTTACATGATGAAAAATATAATAAAATTGAAATTGATATTTGTATTCAATTAATAGTTTTACATTCATGTGAATTGGCTTTAAATCCTTTGATTTCCCATAAAAATAAACTAACCTATGTGTGAGAAATAACTTCCTAATAAACAATTTTGTTTTTATTAATTTATTAACTAAAAATTAACCTATAGATGATGTAAGAACCCCAAAAAAGGTAATCCTTCATTCAAAGATCCCTAATATTTTTAATATTTTATTAAATTTTTAAGTCAAGGAGTAGACCTTCATTTGAATGTTCCTCAAATGAAGGCCCTTGTATGGGCCTTTATACTCAAGTGCTCAAATTTTCCTTAAAAAAATTGTCTTAAAAATTGGGATGAACCAAAAAGTGGAATCAACATGATAAAAGGTTGTCATAAAATCATAGCTCTCAAAGTGAGCTTTCCAAAAAGTATAATTTTGAATATTTCTATTTTCATTATTATATTTATTTTTCTTTCTAGTGTGTTACTTTGATTTTGGTCATCGCCCTTAAAAATCTCCGCTCCTCTAAATTATACTAAGTCTAAGTCCTAGTGGTTTTCAGTCAGGTTTTGCTAGCTATGGAAGGCACCGCTCAGGTTATATTAACTTTTCCTTACACCAATTTCCTTTTAAAATTTATTCATTATCTTGTGTGGGTGGTAATTTAGTGAGTCTTTATAAATTTTTTAAGTACTAAAGGGCATTGTAAAGTCTTGTGTCTTAGATTTTCAAATATTGGCGGCCCATACTGAATATTTTATAAATCCCCTAAAAGTCTACTAGAAAAGGGAAATATGATGGATTTACAATGCTGGTAGGGTTTATGATAAGATCAATAATAGTTGGTGGTTCTTGTCAAGGTTTTGTGAATCCCTTATGTCACTAACTTAAAGGGAACTTTTCTTAAAATGGGGTAAAAGCGGTTAAAGTGTTAGTGTAAAGTTTTAACTAAGGGTTAATTATTTAGGTAGTTTTCATGTATCGGGTAGTTTTTCACCCATTTCATTTCTCTTACCTTTAAAAGGCCTATACATTATGTATTTTATATATCATCTCATCTCATTTTTTGAATATCATCTTGATATTTTGGTAGAATAGATTTGTGCTTCTCTTGTGTATGTTTGAGGATGATTTATTTTTGCAATTTGAGGATTCTAGGAAGGAGCTTCCATCTTCTACATGGTATCAGATCTCCTCCTCCTGCTCACCTTCTTGGAGAGTTTCTATTGAGGAGATCTGAGCAATTTTATTTCCTGCATTTTTTTTGGCATTTAAAATTTTTCTTAAAATTTCTATTTCGCCTTTGGAGTGGTTTTAGTTTGTTGATTGTGTATTTAAACCAATTCATCATTTGGTGGACGTTGTCGAGGGCCTTCACACAGACTGTGTGAAGGGTTTTGGAAGTCTTTAATACTACATGTGTGCACATTGAGATGCATTATCACCCTTGGCAGGCCACATGAAAGGAGGGTAAAGGCATCAGTTTTGTGCACATTGAAGCATGCAATTCTAAAATTTGCATCAGAGGGAAGAAATTGAACAAAAGAGGCTGCTAATTCATTGGAAGGTTGGTTCTCACTTTGGAGGGGGCGCTTTTCTCATTTTTGACATGAATTTCGTATCCATGCAAAGCCCGAGCTAGTTTGCAAGTCATTTCTTTGAGAGAACGGTTTTTTTTTCTTTGATTCAAAGCCTATCTTTTCCTATCTGCAACAACATTGAGTTTTCTATTGAGGCAGCCCGATTCTATAGTGGAGGCACAAATTTTTGCATTGGAAGAATAATTTAAGAAAATGGGTGGCATGATTCACCTTTGTTCTAGTGTTCAAGCCATGAATCACCTCTTCAAAGGAAAAATTAGTTTATGAATTTACTCTATGGTAATTTGATGAGTCCATTGCAACATGATTTTCTCTAAGAGAAGGCCACATATCATTTCTAGAGGGCAATGTGACTTTTTTTGATTGGAGAACTGCAAAGGAGGTGCTAGAGATTAGTTTGGAAAAAGATTATTTCTCTCCTAATTTTTTCCCTAAATATTTAGGGTTTCAAAGAGTAGTTGAAGTGGAGGTGGGCCCATTTGGAAAGCAGATTACTAGAACATTTACCCCACATTTGATCCAAAGGTGGTTTTTTTCCTTTATATGCTCTAGCGCTCGCACTAGACATGTGAAGTGCTTGTGTGCTCTATGTGGTGGTCTGTGTGCTTGACAAGTTGATTTGGAGATTTGGAATGGTGATTTGGCACAAGAACTCACCACAAAACACCCAGTAAGGTGTATAATTTTTTGCTCAATTTTTTTTAGATTCAATTACATAATCAACCCTTTTTGCATTGTTACTTCCTAAAATATTTTGGAAAGGTTAAATTTAAGAGGCTTCATTAGTTATTTTTGAGGTTTCAGTTTGGTGTATTTTTTCTTGCTTTTGGTGCAAATTGTTGTCATGGCTACTCCTGATTCAGTTGAACTTTTAACCCCCCATAACTATCATACCTAGAAGATTAAAATGTGTAGGTTGATGCAATCTAAGGGTTTGTGGTCCACACTAAATGATAATCAACCCACTTTTACTAGGGAGTATGAAACATTTGCTCACAAAAACAAGTGTGACAAAGCTATGGGTCTGATAGCTTTGCATGTTTCTAATAGTCTACTTTTCCACATTGAGGAGTGTAATACACCCAAGGAGGTGTGGGATGAGTTCCAAAACCTGTTTGGTCATATTAGTGAGTTTCATTCTTTTCAACTAGAAGTACAATTAACTTCTCTTTCTCTTAATGCATTTTCTTCCTTTCATGATTTCCTAGTCAAGTTCAAATATGTGAGGTCACAATTGGTGGGATTTGGGAAGGATAAAACTAATGAGTCCATTTTTTATTTTTTATAAGTTGAGAGGCCTATTTTTTTCTTCTAAATTCTACTCCACCATGCATGCTTTGGAAAATGCATTCAAAATTCCTTCTTTTGAGACATTTTGTGACCGTTTGACAAGGGAGCAAGCCAAACTTTCCTAGTTAGAGGGGGTCTCTATGGATCATACGTTAGTTGCACAAGTATCTCAGAGCAAAGGGAAGAAGAACCCTAAGGCTAAGACAAAGTCTAAAGAGTCTTCCACCTCTTCAAAAGAGGATGAAGCAATGGGAAATGGTGTATGCTACTTGTGGTTTAGGACATAGAGAGAACCCACTTCCCAATTATTTCATTGAAGGGAAACCCTATAGATCTCAATTTAAAGTATGCAAAGGAGAAATAGATCTTGTAATAGGGTTGTCCTAGGGTCTGATTTTAAAATAATGATAGGTTCAATACCAAGCTAGGGCTTGGAAAGATAAATGAAATGCAAGATGTGATTCTCAAACCTAATGAAATGCAATATTTCACTAAATGATCTAGAAAAGTATGTGAAACATAACAAAAATCTAGGAGATGAAAAGCGTGCACCCAAAAACCCTAAAGAAGACTGGATGAAGCTTTGAAATGCTAAAAATCATTTATTTGAAAGCCTTTTGGGACTCATACGCCAGTCAAGGTGATTTATTCCTAGATCTAGGTTTTTAGACAAGAACTGGTTTTTGGACAGAAACTGCTTTATGGAAAAAGGGTATCTGGAACTAAAAAAATCTACAAAATGACCTAAAGTGGGACTTATACACCAGAACTAACATATCAGTCTAGTTAGGGTTTTCTAGAAATTCAGATTCTGAATCCAGTCTTCAATGTCTCCTCTATCCTTCCCAATTGATTTTTGGATCTACAACCTCTAGAATTCTTCCAATGATCTTCAATGCAAGGTGACAACTTTAAAAAAACTTTCTCTTCAATGTATCTTCAACCTAGACCTACAAATCACACACTAAAGAGAGGGAAACATTTTTTTATGTTAGTGAAAAGGGGTTTTCCTTGGTCAAACCTCATTTTGGTAATCAAACCTTGAAATTAAATGAAATAGGAATGGAGAATGATGAATGAAAATAATAATATGTTACATCACAATCGAATTTAGCGTGAGAATTATAGATTTTTTTATTGACCACTTAGCAATCTTATTTACTAGATTTCTTGAGCATAGCATATCATTTTAGTTTATTATTTCACAATCATCGTAGATTATATTTTATGATCTATTTTAGTTCCATATCTTAGCTTCGTCATCTCATATCATTTAGCATAGAGATGCATGTTGTATAATCTCATTCTCTAGGTTGTCATTCAACCAAGCTACTGCTTACACAATATGAGAGCCAACAACTTACAAAATATCCTTGGAGATAGAGGACAATGAGATGTCTTTGAATAATCTATTGTGCTTAGAGTTTGTTTATCTTTAAATTAGATTTCTTTAATATAATGTCACATTGGTGTGTTATCTATCTTTTTAGTTTATTCCACATATTCACACACACAAAATGCTAGCTTGAATCATGAAACCCTACATCACAATTGTTAGCTCAAAAATAAACATGATACATGATGACTTTGACATGATGCTTGATGCTTGAATAATGCTCTAAATCACTTGATAACCCTTGAAGATTCTTGAATGCTCTTGTAAAACACATGAATGCTCTTGTGAACTCAATATTTTCTATACGCATGAATACTTGAATGCTTAGGTTGTTAGGATGAAAATAAGTGAATGAAACTTGTATTTATACTTAATTATGCCAAATTTCTATAAATCACAACACTATAAGTTGACATCATATCTAGGAGGATAAAATCCCACCAATAATTTGAACTAATTTTGATTTTGGGCCACACAGTACACTCATACACCCAAGGTGGCATATTAGTCCCATTAGGCATAAATTATGGGACCATTTTAAAAAATGCTTAGAAAGGTGTGAAATCTAGATTTTGACCCAAAACCCTAGGTGGAACCCATACGTCCAAGGTGGCATATGAGTCCCAGACCACCAAATCTAGGCCACACAACCTTTAAAAACCTGAATTATGATTGGATGTTGATTTATGTCAAGATTATCCTCATAAATATGTATGAAATGAGGCTTGTGGATCCAATATAAGGCTAATTAAAGAATAAAGAAGCCCAATTATTTATGAAAACCCTAAGAAAGTGTGAAAGTGTGGTACAATTCACTTTACAGCACTCCAAATGAGGCATGATTAATTCATAAGGGCCCAAGACCTAATGTGAATGTGTCAAATACATTACAACACTAAATCAAGGCAACATTAAGCTCAATTTAACAAGGAGGGTCCAAATGAGCAAGGAAAAGTAAAGGGATACCTTTTCTATTTCCACAGAGGATAAACCTAAGAGGGAGAAGTTTAGTTGTGTGTATTGCAAGAAGAAAGGTCATGATGAACACCACTGTTATATGAAGAAGACTGGTGAGCTTTCACATCTTCCTTAGAAGAATAATATTGCACTACCCTCATCTGTGACTCCTACAGCCTCTCCATTTGCATCACCTTCACCTTCATCCAAAACTAAACAGTCAAGGAATGTAGGATTTTCAAATGGAATGAAAGGTAAAGAAGATAGACTCAAAAAAAATACATTAGTGACTTTTTTAGTTCATTCTAGTCATGATAGATGGTTTTTGGATACAAGAGTATCTCATCACATGGGTTTTACTACCTATCCTTTTTTGGGTCTTCATCCTATTCATACTTCTAAGATTTTTTTGGGAGATAGTAAGTTTTTGGATTTTTTTGGGATAGGAAATGTTGAGATTGGTGATG
The DNA here is from genome assembly GCA_007115665.2 of Sequoiadendron giganteum. Taxonomy (NCBI): domain Eukaryota; kingdom Viridiplantae; phylum Streptophyta; class Pinopsida; order Cupressales; family Cupressaceae; genus Sequoiadendron; species Sequoiadendron giganteum. The sequence continues at coordinate 41,723,879 of CM021104.1, read as the reverse complement.
GTAGTTCCAGAGATGTATTGTGTATTCATGATTTGCACACAAATCTACTTTCCATCTATCAGATTACTCATAGTGAGGTACCTAACATTGTAGAGTTCAGTGCAGATTATGTTTTCATTAAAGAGGCTGATATTGGAAAAGTCATTTTTGTTGGTGGAGCTGATAATGAGTCTTGTCTCTATGCCTTTTCTCATTTTGTTGATGATGATGATTATAAGCCTCACACCCTTCTTTCTAATGTTGATAGAAATTCCTTTGGAGAGATTGGTCATTTGAACTTCGGAGTTCTTGAAACCTATGTTGATTCGTCTCTTGTTTCTTTAGAGGTTGGTTCTTTAGCACATCAAGATTTTTTTGATCCTTCAGATCATTCTTTTTGAGATAGTCACTTGATAGGTCTTACAGAGTTGTTTTATGAGTCTCACATTTTTTTTTTGGATGATGCATTTGAGGGTGTATCCCTTCTTATTGATGACAATATCTGCACTATTTTCACACCATCCGTGTATTTGGAGATTTTTGATTTTGAGTTTCCACATGGTCTTGTTGATCCACCTTCTTCAGTTGAGGTTGCACTTGATCATGACGTGAAATTTGGTTACATGGAGGCACCGGGACAAGTTTTAGAGGCATCTTTCATGTTGATTCTTCCTCTCCCTTCTCTTGTTTTAGAGTTGGATTTTCTCTTGCACCAGTGGTTGTTTCTCCATAAATTGAGGCATGTTGTTTGTAGATATGGGATATTCTTCAAACTTCCAAGATCAACACAATAGTTTCTTCATCATGGGGAGATCTTCAGCATTTCTACTCTTTTGTATGGGTGGGCTACATAGTCTCTCTCCTTTTGTATTTTGTTGAGATCAGTGATGGGAGTTGTCATTGGGGGGTCTTGTAGTTTAAATTTATTTATTTATTTTTCTCTATTTTGGGGAGGAGTTTTCTCCCACAAGTTTTTTCTCCTTTTCTCTAGTTGTGAGAGATTGCATTGCCTAGTAGTTGTGCATGGGTACCTAACATGGCCTTGTAGATGGGAACCATCTTGCATTTAATTTTGCATAATAATCTCCCTAAGTTTTCACTTAACTGGGGGTGTTAGTGTTAATTTTTAACTTAAGGGTTAACTATTTAGGTAGTTTTCTGGTATCATGTAGTTTTTCACCTCTTTCATTTCTCTCATCTTTAAAAGTCTTGTACACTATGTATTTTACATCTCATTTTCTAAATATCATCTTGATATTTTGGTAGAATAGCTTTGTGCTTCTCTCGTGTACGTGTGAGGGTGATTTGTTTTTACAGGTTGAGAATCCTAGGAAGGAGCTTCCATCACCTATGTAAAGTGCAGGTTTCTCTAAATTTGACAGTATCTAAATAACTCATCAAAACTATTCAAAATGAACACTAATAATATAAAAACTAATAGTGTAAAAATACAAAGTGTTCATATGCAGGGAAATCAACACAAAGCAAATGGAATTATCATGTATAGAATGAATTTGATGCACATGCAAATACTCAAAAATCTTATATTATATTATATGTATAATCAGTAATGCGTATTACAAAATTAGGGTTTTCATAATAGCATTGTCAAGTACATAAGATAAACATCAACACATGGATTCCCTCCACCACCTCTTGGAGATGTTCAATTTGGGTTGCTGATAGCAATTTCTCATGATATTGCGAGAATTGGGCAAACAATCCCATATCATTTTGCACCAGTACCGCACGAAGGAGAGTTATTGCTTCCCTAGTAGCCTCGTACTAGGTCGCAGTTGCAATGTATATGACATCTCCCACAAGCCCAACTCTGGGAAAATGACTAAGCCATCCAATGGAAAAGTTCACTCGGTGCAAGTATAATTAGATGAACTAGGTTTTCTCTTGCCCTCATTCCCCAATCATGTCACCCAGAAGTATGAACCACATTGTAAATGAATTACTTCAAGAGTTTATGGTTATGCACATGAACCTGGTCTAGGGATCTCTTCCCCAGGATAACATGCACTACTTCTTCCTCCATTTTTCTCTAAATGATGAAGACCTCCTTTAGTTGATCAGACAATAGCCTAAAGAAAGGGCTACACTCTACTTCCTCAATCGTGATAAAGTCATTCATTGAAACACCATCGCTCTGTGCAATGGCCATTTTTTAGGTGAATGGGTGATTTTTTAGTGCCTAATAGTCGCCAATTGGCTAATAGTTGAAATTTGGGAATCCAAAATTGGCTAATAGTTTGAGCTATAACATGAATTGAAGTGCCACATTTTTACAAATTTTTATTGTAGTCTTATTTAAATCATCAAAGAATAATCTATTTTATTAAAAAAATTAACTCATAAGTTTTCCATAATATTTGATACATGATTAGATTGAATATTCACCTAAATTTTATAAATTATAGTAGAAATCTATATTAATTCACCAATAGTATATCATAATTTTTTTTTTGAGCAAATGGCTAGATGCGTGTATTTATATTAATAGCTTATAAGAGATAATTGCATAGTTTTGAAGGATATAAAGTCTATCAAATTTACAGCTATAGAAACATAAAAATATTTTTTCTACCTAGCTACCCAAAATGCATACAAAAAGTTGCTTTATCCCCTATACAAGATTATTGTTAACCATTTTCATAAATTTGAAACCCTTCCACACTATCTTGCACTTCCATATGCTGGTATATGCACAGTATGTTCAAAAATCAATATAGACATTACAAGTTAACCACCCTTATGGGTTAAATTCATAGAGTTTTCACTTTGACCATCACAAACTACCAGATGCACTTGACTTGTTGCTTGAGCTTGAGAATGAATTGTTATGTTGATGTCAGGAACCTGATGATTACCCTATTGGCATGACAAACTAGCGGAGGAATACTCACTTGTAGACCTTGAGGGCAATCATGTGACATGATAAAATAAATAACATGATATTTCTTCTTAAATTTATCAATTTATTCCCTGGAAAACTCAAAGTTCTTTCTATTCAAAGCCATGTACAAATAGCTAGAGGATCGTTTGAGTAGAGAAAATTTCATAGCTTCATATGCATCCACATATCTCTATTTTTGAAGGAGATAATTCCTCAAGAATAAGCCACCCATTAAACCATCTCCTTAAGTGAACTCATAAGCCTGAACACTTTTTAACAAAGCACCATCTTGCAAATAAACTGCATTGGCTACTTTACTTGCAATAGACTGAAGAGAATTAAAGTCTTGACATAAGTCCATTGCATTCGAGAGAAATATTGACAGGAGATTTGCAGGGAAAAGGATACATTGAGACTCAATGTGCAAAGCTTCCTCACCAATCACAGACTTGATATTTAGGGCCATATTTCCAATATTTAGTTTCCACCATTGATTTATAATATAATCTAATGGCCCTTGTTATATTTCATGAGGTAAAATATACCCATGATATGTAATTCTCATGGGGCCCACAATTTTGATCCCCATGAGCATTATAGATCGTGGGTACTTTTTACCTCATAAAATATAATGAGGGTCGTTAGATCAAAAACCCAAAAGAAAATTGGACCCCATGAGCATTACAAATTGTGGGTAAATTTTACCTTCTAGAATACAATGAGGGTTGTTAGATTATATTTTAAATCAGTGGTGGCAAGTAAATATTATAGTCTACCCCTTAAATCCATTGATAATTTCCACTCTTCAAGGGTCCTACTTTTCCATAAGATTTTTTTTTTTGATTGGATTAATTTTCCATCATAATTGATGCATTTTTCTATTATTTTCCAATATTCGCCAAAATTTTCTACAAAATTTTAGTAATGTAGATTTTTTTTTGATGAAATTAATATTTTTTCAAACAAAAGGAAAGATTTTCCAATATAAATTAATATTTTTCCTAAAAAAATGAAAGATTCACTAGAATATTATATCTTCTTTTGAGGGAAGTTTCTTAAAGTTATCATTGCAAGTGATCATTTGAGTTGGTTAAAAATGACTATTTCCAATGAATTTATAGAAATAAAGAGAGGCATATTTGAGTTGGATCACATCGAGACTTGGAAATTGAAAGGACTCTGAGGTGGTGTGAGATTAATGCTAATATGACAAGGATTTATTTAAATTTCCAAGTTGTATCTTTTAGATATCCAATATACTAAGAGGGGGCGCTAGATCAGTATATTCTTAAACTTATTGAACAAATACCATCCAAAAAATCTAATTCATATGATAATCAGAACAAGAAAAATCATTAACTAAAGATTAAGCACATAACACAAGAGACACTAAGATTTTTACATGGAAAGCCTGGGATGGGAAAAACCACAGTGAGGATTAACTCACAATATAGTATAACCGGTTATAAGATATTGAAAAATGGGTGGCTCACTATCAAGACTCACTGTCCAAAATAGAGGCTCACTACCTATAGAAATTGAAATAATCAAAATAGCTAACCCCCATAAATGAACTGATAAAAGTACACCACTAGTGTAGATTCAGTTCCTTTGTAGAATAAGAAATTTGCATGCCAATAGATCACTTCACACTCTTCACTCGCATACAACTACATACATCTTCATATCTTCAAAACATCATATATATATTTGATTGTCCATAAGTTATCAATCAGTTCAGCTTTAGGTAAGCACAAAAAATTCTCAAAAACAATTCAACTATGTGGCACATTGGCATGGATTATACAAACAAAATTAATCCATTTCATCTTCAATCACTTATTAGGTCGGCCGACAAGAGACCTAATAGAAAAAACATACTCAACAAAATGATACTAGTGGCGACCACGAACATTTGTACTCAAAAAATCCCATCCATGCATGATTTTACCAATCTCAGACCATTTCCCAAAAACTGAGATAGCAACAATTACCAGAGAAATAAATTCAGAGCAACTTACAGAAGGATAATTTTGTATTACCGGTTCAGAATACCAGATTACCAAGACTTGGATCTTGGAGTTGCAACTCATATTATGATGACATCAATGACAACAAGAAATATATCAAGGGATGTAATCTTCTTCATTCTTCCAACAGTATCTACATCTGATAGCCTATGCATACGAGCATGTGTTAGCTTGGATTGGTTATTTATGCAACACATGGAAATTGTACCAGTTTCGAATCCAATTGCCACGAGGCAGGTTTTTGATCAAGAAAAATTTGGGGGACTGTTGAAGAATGTATTAATGGAAAATATAATCATGGTTACCCTTGACCATTAATGCAATTGGTTTCCAAAGTGGATGATTAGTTGGCAAGAAATTTTCGCATACTAGGTAACCATTTTGATAATTGCCAAGATTGGGAGAAATTGTTTCCCTATATGTGAGATAGCTACGACTCTTAAAGGGTCCACTTTTTCTCAAGTGCACTATGTTGTAACAAAGGAAAAGGAACAATAATTATTTCTATTTTACTTCAATTCATTCATCATTGTAATAACTCACAATATGTGAATTGTGGGTCTTGAATGTACTGTTGATCATACAGATCTATGTGTTGTGTGCGTACTTTGAGCACATTTTCTGGGTGATGCGTTCTCTACTACATTTTGTTCATTTATTGCAACAATGATATATTTCCATCTCCATTCTTAATGATCATTAATTATTTTATTCTTTGTGATAAGTGGTTAATGATCTTCTTTTAATTCACTCGCATTAACTTCCTTTTTATGAGTTAGTGTTTATCACCTTTCTGAAGATTTCTTTTTAAAATCATACTCATAATCAATTAAATCACATGAGGGAGTTGTACCTCTAAAATTCAAAGGAAACTCACAAATTCAATTGTGACATTTTCAGAGATGTTAGCAGTTTGGTCCTAGTGCACCATGGGCAATAGAGTTGATTTTTGAATTATATTTAAAAAGACCAAATCATTCGCTAACATATTTTTGGTGACTCTAATAGGGAAAGAAAATATAATTTTAACAAGTTGCTACTGGGTCATGCAAAAAATTGGTACTCCCACATGAATTTTTTTTCTTGTACTTCAACTTGGTTTAGATTGGATGTAGGCAGAGCAAGAAGACATCATTTCACAATTCAACACACTTTCTTGGAGGTACAAAAGGAGTTTCGTTGATTATATATGGGATAATTTTGTCTTAGAAGAAGAAGAAGAATGGAACCAGTGACCACCCAGACATGTGGTTGAGCATCCACCTAGGAAGGAGTTTGAATATTACAATAATCCACCCCATTGTCCTAATCAATGCTAGGACCCTCCTCCAACTCAACCACCACCTAGGAATTGACTTAGGAGTTTCACCTCCTCCCACTCTATTTTGGAGTTGGCAACTCTGAATGATTGATGGCTTCAAACCCTTGGGATAATTGTATTGGAACACTAGCCATGTCTCAATGCAATGAATTTCCATATGGATCAAGAAAACACTTTCCAAAATTTTCTAGTAAAGACTCACAAGACCCTAAAGAACATATCTTGGTCATGATCATTGTAAGTGGAATCTTAGGAATTCAAGAAGAAGATGTTTTGTAAGGATTTTTTTTACAACTTGATCAAAAGTACAACCAAATAGTTTAGGGGGATTGAAAAGGGGTGCATAACTAGCTAGAGAATTCTAGAGAAGAATTTTTTAGGATGATTTAAAAAAGTCGTCAATGTTCTTACTTTACTTCAACATTGTTTTTCAGATTGCAAAAGAAGGTGAATCTATGAGGGATTTTTTTTACCACTTCAATCAAGAGCTTCAATGAATCCTAGTTCCTGATCAACCTAGCAAGGTAATTCAGTTTCACATATTTACTTCTACTTTAGACTCTAAGGTTCAACTTATTCATAGAATGGAGAATGGTTGTGGGATTGAACAAGCCCAACATGAAGTTGTGTGCATTAAAGATGATTTAATTGTTATGGGGTTGTGGAAACAACATTGTGCTAGCGGACCTCTTTCTGTTCATGAACCATTGGTTTTTAATTTTTCAAATTCTTAGAAAAATCATAATCAAGGTCGCCCTACTATAGAGAACATGAATATGACGATTTTGAGTTATTCACATTTTGAGGGTGACAAAAAAGAAAATGAAATGAATATAAATCAAGTGTGGAATTCTTAGGTGTTTAGTTTAAATACTACTAGAATAGATGAAGACATCAACTAATCAAGTGAAGATGAGAATTATTCACCCCAGGTAAGACATGCTTCTACACTGCAAACTACTTTCACTAGTTCCTCTATGGTTGATATGGTTCCTTGTAATCCCTGTGAAGGAAATCAATTAACTAAATCTTTGTGCATCCCAAAATTTTAAGTTTTTACTTTTGAAGATTTGGATTGTGGAAGATTGTGCACAATGAATGGAGAAAATGAAGATCCTTTTACTAGAGATGAAGCAATGATAAACTCTAAAAGTATTAAACAATTCACCAGTTTACACTATGATCCTAATGAGAAAATTATAGTTAGTAGTGAGAAAGAGAGAGTGAATTGGTGAATAAATTCTAATCCCCTATTTGTTTCTTATGAGCCATTTGAAGTGCAGGATAATCCACTTTTTGAAGGGTCATTTTTTTGTCCTAAAGATGAAGTGGTAGGTGAGGCTATTTATAGGGATGTTCAATTGGTAAATGGAAAGAATATGATAGAGTCAAAGGATCACAATGTTAATGAAATGGCAATTCATGAGATAGAAAACCATGGTTCTCTAGTTATGCAAGTGAATTTAAACTCTTCACATGAACGATAATCTATTCTAATGTTTGAACCATGGGAAGAGATCAAACACAATAAGGATGATATGGTGCAGGGTCATTTTCCTCCAAATGAGGTGTATGATGAGCAGTGGTTGTTCAGGAATACAAAAAGTGGGAAATATGTTTTCAACTATGTCAATGCCATATGGGTAGCCCAAATCTTTATCATTCTTCGGGTACTGCATGGGAAGACGGTTTTCTTTCGGTCTAACTCATTCTTTTTGAAACCAGTTAATGGATTTTTATGAACAATTTTACCTCATTTCTTCTTGGCAGGTTTCACCCTACCTTGTACATATTCCTTTTTGGTGTGTCATTTTATTTGTGCCTAGTTTTGGTTTGAGGTTTTCCTTTCAATCAGCTTATTTTTTCTCATTTTGGTTTGGTTCCTCTCCTCTTCTTGACTCTATGTCCAATGGATACAACACTAGTCTTAAGAATATTTTTTTATTCCTTAATATGTCCTTTCAGTCCTTGTCCCAGTTAGAGACATTGTTACTCTGATTTTCATCATCACCCTTGAAAATCTCTACTCCTACTCTAAATTTTGCTAAGTCTAAGTCCTAGCAATTTTCAATTAGGTTTTCCTTACGCCACTTTCCTTTTAAAATTTATTCATTATCTTGTGTGGGTGGTAATTTGGTAAGTTTTATAACTTTTTGAAGTACGAAAGGGCATTGTAAAGTCTTGTACCTTAGAGTTTCAAATATTGGCAGTTCATACTAAATATTTTATAACTCCCATGAAAGTTCATCGATGAAGGGAAATGTGAAGGATTTACAATGCTAGAGGGATTTATTATAGTTTCAATAACAATTGGTGGTTCCCGTCAGGGTTTTTTGAATCCCTTATGTCATTGACTTAAAGGGAAATTTTCTTAAAAGGGCATAAAGGTAGTTAAAGTGTAGGTTTCTCTAACTTTTACAATATCCAAAGAACTCTTCAAAACTATTCAAAATGAGCACTAATAATACAAAACATAATAGTGTAAAAATACAAAGTTCTCATATGAAAGGAAATCAACACAAAGTAAATGTCATTACCAGATATAGAATGAATTTGAAGAACATGCAAATACTCAAAAAGGAAGAACACTCAAGTATCAAAAAGCTTATATATTATATTATATATATAATCCATAATGCATATTACAAAATTGGGGTTTTCAAAATAGAATTTTCAAGTACATAAGATAAACATCAACACATGGATTCTCTCTACCACCTCTTGGAGATGCTCGATTTGGGTTGGTGATAGTAGGCTCTTGTGAGATTGTAGGAATTAGACAAAGAATCCCATATCATTTCACACCAGCCTTGCTCGAAGGAGAGTTACTAATTCCTTGGTAGCCTAGTGTTGGGTTGTAGTTGCAATGCAGATGGCATCTCCCACAAGCCCAAATTTGGGAAAATAACCAAGCCCTCCAAAGGTGATGTTTACTCAGTGCAGGTATTCCAGCCGAGCTAGGCATTCTACTACTCTCATTCCCTAATCACGTCACCCAAAAGTATGAGCACATTGTAAATGAACCTCTCTAAGAGTTCATGGTTATTCGCATGAACTTGGTTCAAAAATATCTTCCCTAGGAAGTGATTCCACAATAATGGGTTACACTTTTTGGCCAAACTTTACATTGAAATCAGGATTTTTCACCAGATCTTCACTTTCTTACACCTATAGTAGCTAAACCATTAAGAATTTGAAGATGAATCAAACTAGTGATTTTTTTAATTTTTGTTTGTAGATTCTAATTATATTTTAAAATAAAAATAAAAAATAAACTGTGAATCCTTTTATGTAATTTTTGATAACTTATTTTTTCTACTAAACAACATGTTTAAAAAGTTATGTTTACATCGGACGACATAACTTTTTTTATATAAAGGATACAATTCTAATTTTTTACATACAAATTTGTCACACCAATATCTAGTGCATGGATATTTTTCCATAGTTTTTTGTTACATATATATTTTTTAATTAATTTTCCAAGTTAGAGTAATTATAATTTGGACAGAGGTGTACTTCGGCCTGCATAACTTTTTTATATGCATTTGAATTAACTTATTCTTTATTTTTTGGAATAAGGACATCAATACCTAATGCACATGTATTTTTTAGAATTTTTTCTGTATTTTTCCTATTTTTTTCGTATGTGTGAAACAAAGAACTTGATGTTCATTCAAAAACCTACATTCACAAGAAATAAAAAATAAATATAATAATAATATTAAATATATTTAAAATTATACTTTTTGGGAAGCTTGTAATAAAGGCTACATACTTACAAAGCATAAATTTTCAATGAATTCATTTGATCACCCAAAAGGTAAATCAAAAGTGGTTTTATATCAACATTTTGATAGGTGTAGAGGATACTCCATTATAAGTATTGTTTAAAACTAACAAAGTTCTATCCAAGGAGGTTTGATCTAAGGGGGTTTGATCAAACCCTCTTTAATTAAAATCATTTAAATGGAACCTTTAAAGTATTAAATCATTATATTTCCAACAATATGTGATTTCAGATAAATATCAGGATGTCCTAGAAAGTAAAACCCTTGATGTGACCTATCATGCAGTAATTCTTCCTCCACGTTGCTCTAAATGATGAAGACCTCCTTTAGTTGATTTGACAGTAGCCTAAAGAAAGGGCTACACTCTACTTCCTCAATCATGATGAATTTATCGATTGAAACATCATTGCTTTGTGCACTCACCATTTTCAGGCGATCATTTGAATTGGTTAAAAATGACTATTTCCATTGAATCTATAGAAATAAAGAGAGGCATATCTGAGTTGGATCACATCGGGACTTGGAAACTGATAGGACAATGAGGTGGTGTGAGATTAATGTTGATATGACAAGGATTTATTTAAATTTCCAAGTTGTATCTACGTCTTGATAGCTTGTGCATGCAAACATGTTTTAGCTTGGATTGGTTATTTATTGCAGCACCCATAAACTGCACAAATTGTGAATCCAATTACCACATGGCATGTTTTTGCTCAAGAAATGTTTGAGGGATTGTCGAAGAGTGTATTAATAGAAAATATAATCATGATTACCTGATGAGGGTGCAACCCGAGACACAGAAAATCACACAGAAAAACTAACAAATCTTATTATTTTCAAAGTATGAAATTCCTACATGCAGAGGATCTCAAATCCTCCAGTTTTGCAATACATGCAAATTACAGAAAGAAACTACAGAAATTCCCCTATTCACAGCATGCGATCTTCTTTCCCCAAAAACTGCCTAAAAGAAACAGTAACTTGCCCATAAATAGCCCGTTTCTTTGTTTGGAGCCAAAAACGGGATTCAAATTATGCACCAACTTTCAGAAGCCCTAACTCAAGATCTAACCGTCAGATCTTCAATGATAATACCTTTTCGGAAAGCTCTCGCGAAGATCTCTTGCCGGAAAGTGGGGCCTAAAGGCTAACCACTTTCATATTCCGCCAATTTTTCAGGCCCATCCGGAGCCTCTAAGTACCTCAAAATTAGCTCTGAAGATTTCATAAGGCAAAAAGCAGAAATTGAAACTTGAATAACTTTTGAACCGGAAATGCTCTTGATCTGATTCTTTCACCAAAGTGTTTATTATTATGTCCTGAAGCTTCCCTTAAATTTTTGTCTCCTCACGCCTTCAAATTCATACCTGCTAAAAATAGCAGTTGAGCAGAAAAAGCAGAAAAGCAGTTCTGAAAGTTGGGAATTCTTCTTCGACGAAAAGGGTATCCAGAAATGCAAAAACATCTACAAAAAAATCTAAATGAAAGTAAATATATTTTTGGGTGATGTAGGATTGCCCTTACACCACTGGATGCTCCTGCATCAGACACCCAGGGTAATTTGAAAAGTGACTCCGTCACTTCTCAGATGGTTGAGGAAAACCCAAACGGTCAACCTCTGCCTTGGACAACCAGGATGAATCTTCCACAGGCCTTCCTTTCCACTTCACCAGATATTCTTCATATTGCCTATTTCTGGTACTCCTTCCTACACGGCTATCCAAGATTTCTTCAATCTCCTCCTTTTCTAAAGTAGGTGCTGGAATACCGCACTGTTCCATTGCTGGTACTTCCTCTGCGCCACCCTCATGATATTCTATCAAATCTGCAATGTTGAACACAGGGGAAATGTTGAATCCATCTGGCAACTCTACCTCATATGCGTTCCCTGAATCATGCCTCTTCAAAATTTTACAGGGACCGAACTTCTTCATCTTCAATTTGTTATAGGTTCCTACTGGAAACCTTTCTTTCCTCAAGTGGACCATCACTTCATCACCAATCTGAAACTCCTTATACCTCCTCTTTTGATCTGCCTTAGCCTTATACTGCATATTCATCTTGTTAATGTGTTCTTTTACCTTCTCATGCATATTCTTGATGTGTTCTGCAAAGTCTTCAGCTTCAGCACTTGTCTTCTTCTCTTGGTCCATCTTCCTCAATTTTGGAGCAGTCCTAGGACTACTTCCATACACAATCTGGAACGGTGATCTACTAGTGCTTCTATTGACAGAATTGTTGTAAGCGAATTCTGCCTGGGGTAAGATCAAATCCCATCCCTTTGGTTTATCTCCTACCAAGCATCTCAGTAGGTTACCCAAACTCCTGTTCACAACTTCAGTCTGCCCATCAGTCTGGGGATGGTGTGCAGAACTAAACTTCAACTCTATTTTCAACTTCTTCCACAAGGTCCTCCAAAAGTATCCAACAAATTTTGTATCACGATCTGAGACTATACTCTTTGGCAAACCATGTAGCCTCACCACCTCTTTGAAGAACAAGTCAGCAATGTGGACTGCATCATGGGTCTTCTGGCATGGGATGAAATGTGCCATCTTCGAAAACCTATCAACCACCACAAATACTGAATCATTCCCTCTCGTGTCCTTGGAAAACCAAGAACAAAGTCCATACTTATATCCTCCCACGACCTCTCTGGTACAGGTAAGGGCTGATACAACCCTGTATTCTGACTCACTCCTTTAGCCATTTGACATACCCTACAACTCTGCACAAACTTCTTCACATCTTGTGATAACTGAGGCCAATAATAATGCTCACTGATAATGGAAATGGTCTTATCCCGACCAAAATGTCCTGCCATTCCTCCACTATGCTTCTCCTTTATCAGATTCTCCCTCATGGAACTCCTCGGAATACATAATTGACTTCCCTTAAACAACATGCCTTCTTGAATTAGGAAATCCAACCACTTTGTCCTGTCAACTGTAACAGGTTCCTTGCAAGCTTTCCAAGCCTCTGCAAAATCAGGATCATTCGGGTACAATGTCTTGAGTTCACTGAACCCAACCACCTCAATCTGCATTTCTATCAGCAATGTATGCCTCCTACTTAAGGCATCTGCAACCCTATTTGACTTCCCACTCCTATGCTTTAAAACAAATGTATAACTCTGCAAAAATTCTACCCATTTCATATGCCTCTGATTTAATTTTCCCTGACTACTCAGGTACTGCAATGCTTGATGATCAGTATACATAACAAATTCCTTCGGCAACAAATAATGCCTCCATTTCTTTAATGCTTGAACTATTGCATAAAATTCTTGGTCATATACAGAGTACTTTCTCTTTGCATCATTTAACTTTTCACTGAAATAGGCAATGGGCTTACCTTCCTGGCTTAACACTGCTCCAATGGCACAACCACTGGCATCACAATCCACTTGAAACACCTTATTGAAATCGGGAGAGCCAAAATAGGTTGTTCTGTCACCTTCTGCTTCAATAGATCAAAACTCCTTGCTGCTCCAGTGCTCCACTTGAACTCTTTTCTATCCCCTCTCATTGTTTCAGTTAGGGGTGCACAAATACTACTGAAGTTTCTAATAAACTTTCTGTAAAAACTGGCCAAACCATGGAAAGACCTCACCTCAGTAGTAGTTCTTGGGGTAGGCCATTCCAGAATAGCCTTCACCTTCTCTGGGTCCATCTTGAGACCTTCTGTCGAGACAACAAACCCCAAGTACACTAACTCCTTCTTCACAAAACTACACTTCTTCAGATTAATCAGCAATTTCTCTTCTCTTAACTTCTCAAAGACTCTACCAATATGCATTATATGCTCATCCAGTGACTTACTGAATATCAAAATATCATCTAAATACACAATAACAAAGCTTCCTAGGAACTCTTTCAGTACCTCGTTCATGAGCCGCATGAATGTGCTCGGTGCATTGGTTAGCCCAAAAGGCATGACTAACCACTCGTACAGGCCCTCTTTGGTCTTGAAGGCGGTCTTCCATTCATCTCCCTCTCGAATCCGAATCTGGTGATATCCACTCTTCAGATCAATCTTTGTGAAGTACTGAGCTCCACTCAAACAGTCCATCAGGTCATCCATCCTTGGCAGGGGAAATCTATACTTGATTGTTATCTTGTTTATGGCCCGAGAGTCTGTACACATCCTCCACTCCCCATCCTTCTTTGGTGCTAGTACTGCAGGTACTGCACATGGACTCAAACTCTCTCGAATCAAACCCTTTCTCAACAACTCCTCAACTTGTCTGTTTAACTCCTCATTTTCTGCAGGAGTCATTCTATGAGCTGCCTTATTCGGCAAACTGGCTCCTGGGATCAAGTCAATCTGATGACTGATCTTCCTCATTGGTGGTAAACCCTCAGGTACATTATCAGAAACAATATCCTGAAACTCATTCAATAACCCAGAAACTTCTACTGGAACCTTCTCACTACCCTCCTTATCCATTTTAGGAATCAATGCATAACACACACGCTCATGTTTTATGCCTTCTAAAAATTTCCTTCCATCGACATAACAAATTCTAGCACTACTGCATACCTTTTCTTCGGCCTTCTTCAGGGGTTTCAACTTATGGCGAACTCCACCCTTCATCAGGGAATAAGTGTTTGCATGGCCATCATGTACAGCTCGCCTGTCAAACTGCCACGGCCTTCCCAACAACATGTGACATGCATCCATGGGGATGATATCACAGAGTACCTCATCACGATAGCTTCCGATTTTGAACTTCACCAGGCACTGCTCATTGACTAGAACTTTGTGGTCTTTCTGCAACCAGGCAATCTGATAGGGATGTGGATGCCTTTCCCTCTTCAGCTTGAACTTTGTAACCATTTCTTCTGACACTAGATTATCTCCCACCATCAATAATGACATCACAACATTTGTCTTCACACTTGCACCTTGTGCGAAACAAATTCTTCCTCTGTTCTGGCTCCTTCTCTTCAGTCACCAAGGCTCTTCTAACCACTAGGGCTTCTCCCCTTTCAGCATCATCTGAATGCTCAGATTGAGCCTCCTCATCTACATGCACAACTCTTGCATGACCTTCTGGCCTTTTGTCTGTCCTTCCTTGATATTGTGGACATTCATAGGCTCGATGCCCTTCTTCACCACATCGGAAACAAGTTCCTCTGAAACCACCTCTTCCAGGTCCTTGCCCAAATCTTCCTCGTCCTCTACCTCTTTGGTCACCACCATTCTGATCACGTGGGCGGTAGAAGTTATCATTCCTCTGGCTTCGACTGGTACCCACATCTTCATTTTTCTTCTCATCCTCATTTCGGCTTCCAAAAGATCTTCCGCTACCCCTTTCGCTTTGACCTCCTCGTCCTTTTTGCTTGCTGTCAAATCTCTTGTTCAGCTTCTCTTCAACTCTCAGCGAAAATTGGTAAGCATCCTCAATGGTGGCCATTCTGACCAGGCTTAACTCCTCTTGAATGCTCGGCCGCAACCCATTAAGATAACGGGCTACCTTCTCCTTGTTGGCCTCTGCATGTCCCGTTCTGATGATCATCTTGTGAAAATCTTCTGTGTATTCTTTCACAAATCTACTTCCTTGCTTCAACCCTTGCAATTTCTTCAATAGATCTAACTCATAGTCCATTGGCATGAACTGCTTCTTCAGTTTCTCCACCATGCGATCCCATCTGGTGATCTTTCTCTTTTCTCTCTTATTTGTTTCTAGTTGGACCTCTTTCCACCAGATACTAGCATGGCCCTTTAGCTTCGTTTTTGCAAACTTAACTTGATCTGGGTCCTCTACTTCTTCATACTTGAAATACTCTTCCAACTCATTGATCCAATCAATCAACTCTTCGGGTCTAGACTTCCGGAAAAACTGGGAACTTCTACTCTAGGTCTTTTTCCGATCTTCGAAATGGCCCTTATCAGCCGCATTTGATCTTGATCAATAGCTTCTTCTTCCTCTTCTACATCTGAATCTTCTACCTCTTCTTCATCCTCACTTTCTTCTCCCTTTCTCGGGTTTACCCCTCTTCTTAACTCTCTTTGTAATGCATTAATTTGTCTCTAGAGGGCTCTAAAACCCTCAGCCGCTAATGGATCTCTTCCACCAGCATTTCTGGCACCTCCGGCACCACCTTGCCTACCACGCACCACTCTTGGAGGCATCTTGAATATCTTGAACCCACAACCATAGACCTGGTGTGAACTGCCTCACGATTGGCGATCTGTCCACATGCTCAATAAAACCTGCTCTGATACCACTTGATGAAGGTGCAACCCGAGACACAAGAAAATCACACAGAAAAATGAGAGATTCTTATTATTTTCAAAATATGAAATTCTTACATGCAGAGGATCTCCAATCCTCGAGTTCTGCCATACATGCAAATTATAGAAAAGAAATTATAAAAATTCCCCTATTCGCCACATGCGATCTTCTTTCCCCCAAAAACTACTCACAAAAATTAGGAACTACCCCATAAATAGCCCAATTCTCTGTTTGGAGCCAAAACAACATTCTAATTATGCACAAACTTCCGGAAGCCCTAACTCAAGATCTAATCATCGGATCTTCAATGATAATACCTTTTCGGAAAGATCTTGCGAAAATGAAGTGCCAAAAATTGGGGCCTAAAGGCTAACCTTTTTATTTTTCCGCCAATTTTCGGGCCCATCCGGAGCCTTTAAGTCCCTCAAAATTAGCTCTGAAGATTTTGTAGGGCAAAAAACAGAAATTGAAACTTGAATAACTTTTGAACCAGGAATGATCTTTGCCTGATTCTTTCACCAAAGTGTTTATTATTCTATCCTGAAGCTTCCCTTAAATTTCTGTCTCCTCACGCCTTCAAAATCATACCTGCTAAAAATAGCAGTCGAGCAGAAAAAACAGAAAAGCAGTTCTGAAAGTTGGGAATTCTTCTTCGACGAAAAGGGTATCCAGAAATGCAAAAACATCTACAAAAAAAATCTAAATGAAAGTAAATATATTTTTTGGTGATGTAGGATTGCCCTTACACCACTGGATGCTCCTGCATAATTACCCTTGACCATTAATGTGATTGGTCTCTAGGGTGGATGATTAGTTAGCGAGAAACTGTCACTATACTTGGTAACCGTTTTGATAACTGCCAAGATTGGAAGAATTTATTTCCCTATATATAATATAGCTATGACTCTAAAAGGGTCTATTTTTTCTCAAGTGCATTGTGTTGTAATAGAGGAAAAGGAACAATCCTTATTTCTATTTTCCTTCAATTCATTCATGTTTTCAATAACACAATATATGAATCATGGATCTTGACTGTTGATGAAGGGTACTCCCCTTACAATATGAAACTCACAAAAACAATATAGAATTGCACAAAAAGTATGCAAGAAGGAAACAAATATTTTCTATTATCAATCAAATGAAAATGAAATTACAATATTAAAATTGTGATCAGATGGGTATTTTGATTACATAAATATGAAAGTCTACAAATCGGAGCCACAATCCACCCTACTCTACCCTCTCTCTATAACCCCCATTCACATCCCTTATTTGGAAGGTGCAACCACCCTAGAATCTTCTAGAAAGTGTAACTTCCTCAAAAAGATATTTTGAAAATTTATTAATTTTGGTAGTACAACTTCGTGGGGTCATAACTTTTGATCTGAACGTCGGATTTTCAATAATAATACCTTTTCAGAAAGCTCTTGAGAAGGTGAAACCTAAAAAAGTGGCACTAACATGTAGATGACTTTTATTTTCAGCTAATTTTTAGGCCCATCTAGAGCCTCTAAATGCCTCAAATTTTCCTTTGAATATTTTGAGAGAATTTTCAAAAATTGAAATTTTAATCTCTCAAATGAAAAATGATATTGAAGTGATTTATTCATCATTGGCATCAATTTACCATTCTAGAGGTCTATATAAGATTTTGTTCCCAACTATGCATAAATGAAAACTTACTGAAAATAGTAACCCTGTCAAATTTAGCCCTTATTGTAAAGAAATTTTTTTTGGGTGATTCAAGATTTCCCTTACACCCTAGATGCTCCTCCATCAGGTACCAAGGGTAAGTTGAAAAGTGACCTAGTCACTTCTCAGGAATTAGATAGAAACCAAGATGGTTAACCTTGGTCTTAGATAACCATGATGAATCTTCAACTAGTCTTCCTCTCCATTTCACTAAGTACTCTGCATATTTCCTATTTCTTTTACTTCTACCCACACAACTATCTAGAATTTCTTCTATCTCTTCCTTCTCTGATGTAGGTTCTTGAACATTACACTGTGCCTCTATCAATTCATTCTCCTTATATCCTTCATAATATTTTTTCAAATCAACAATGTTAAACAGAGGTGAAACATGAATCTCACTCAGAAACTCTACCTCATATGTATTTCTTGAATCATGTTTCTTTAGGATTTTACATGGTCCAAACTTCTTCATCTTTAATTTTTTGTATGTACCAACTAGAATCCTCTCCTTTCGCAAATGAACCATGACTTCATCTCCTACCTAGAACTCCTTATACCTCCTTTTTTGATTTGCCTTAGACTTTTACTATGAGTTCATCTTATTGATATGTTTCTTCACCTCTTAATGCAAATTCTTCTAGTGCTTAGCATAATATTCATCCTTAGCACTACTCTTCTCCCTCTTATCCATCTTCCATAGTTCAAAAGTAGTTCTTGGAATAATCCCATACATAATCTGTAATGGTGATTTACTAGTGCTCCTATTGACAAAATTGTTGTAAGCAATTATTCCTATGGTAAAATCAAATCCCATCCCTTAGGTTTGTCTCCTACTAATCATCTCAGCAAGTTACCCAAACTCTTATTTACCACCTTTGTTTTTCCATTTGTCTGTGGATGGTGTGTAGAACTAAAGTTCAAATCATTCTTCATCTTCTTCCACAATGTCCTCTAGAAATACCCAAAAAATTTGGTATCTCGATCTGAAACTATGCTCTTGGATAGACCATGTAGTCTCACTGCCTCTCTGAAAACTAATTCTGCAACATGAACATCATCACTGGTCTTATGACATAGAATTAAGTGTACCATCTTAAAAAATCTATCGACCACCACAAATATGGAATCATACCCTTTATGTGTCTTTGGCAAACCAAGAATAAAATACATACTAATTTCCTCCCATGGCCTCTCAGGTACATGTAATGGTTGATACAACCCACTATTTTGACTTGTTCCTTTCGCCATCTAACATACTCTGCAACTCTGCAAAAACTTCTTCACATCCTAGTACAACTATGGCTAATAGTATGGCTCACCAACAATAGCAATGGTCTTATCGTGACCAAAGTGTCTAACTAATCCTCCATTGTGTTTCTCCTTGATCAGGTTCTCTCTCATGGAACTCCTTGGAATGCACAATTGATTCCCTCAAAAAAACATACCATCTTGGATTGTAAAATCCAACCAACTCATCCTATACAAAGTGATAGGTTTTGTGAACCCTAGATCCTATACCTACACAAACATGAGAAACAAACACACAATTAGATTCATATGCAAGTAAGAACAAGGATTCCTCATGAAAGCCATTAGCAATGCTCAAAATAGAAAAATATGAAGAACAAGACAAGAAAGTAAATAAATCCTAATTAAGCATGAAAATCCTCAATCCCATGGGGGAATTGGTGTCAATTATGTGTAGAAATTGGCCATTTCCCAACTCCTTTGTAAACTTGATGAATATTGATCCACTTGATGGTGAAGAACAAGATGATTTCCTAATAAAAAATTGCAATAACCTAGCTATGGTGATGGAAAATGCTCAAGAAAATGGATGAAATTTCTCTAAATGTGAAGATAATTACTTTTTTTTTAATTGTGGATGAAGAATTACAAGGAAAGCCTCTCATTTATAGATGAACATGAGAGAAGAAGAGACAAAATGGATGAATTTTGGATCATTCAACATCCAATGACCAAGTTACACTTGTCAAGATGTGAATGGAGGAGGGTTGTGCACATTTTGATGAATTAACCAATAAATTTTATTAGGTGGAATTTCAAATTCATGAAATGACTTGTTGAAGAGGGAAAGAAAATGACTTAAATGCCACTTGGCTCAATGCACAAGGACATGTAAGAGGAGAGTGAATGCTTTGTTGGAAGGACAAATCCACTTGGAGGGATTTTCAAACTTGGAGGAATATTCCCCTAAATATGCCATGTTGAGAGAAAATGCAAATTTAATAAATCAATTAAATGCATTTTCATGTGCAAGTGGCAAGATCTAGAGAAATTAAGAGATTGAGATTAAATTAATCAAGATTTAATTATTTTAATGAGAAATTAAGTGATGTGACCATTTGATTTAGATTTTTGGATTGAGGTAAATCAAAATGAGAGGCAAATGATTAGATTTAATAAAGGATTTGCTTTATTTAATTAAAGAGAGATGATGATATTAAATTAAACAAAGTTTAATTTATTTAATTTAATAAGGTGACCTTAGGGATTTAATCAAATAAAATGAATTATTTAATTAAATAGAGATGTAGGGTTAATTAAATTAAATTGATTAATTTAATCAATAGGGAAGAATGACTTAATCAGACAAATAATGATTTATTTAATTAAGAGATGAAAGGTGATGATAAATTGAGAAGGTGATTTAGGATGAAACAATGTTAGTAATTAGGATCAAGTGTGCAAGGTTAATCTGTATATTTTCCATGTCTACATTTTTCCCCTCTTTGAAGCAATGCACTTGTTGCATTGGTTCAAAGAATAAACTATTGTGGTCAAAGTTCAAAAAAATTCTCAATTTTTTAGATGCCCAACTACTGCCCCAACGAGAAGAATTATGTTGGTATATTGCCCCCTTAAGAGATTGGACAAAAATTTGGATTTTTGGGTGATCTCATGAAAAAAAGAGGACAAGGTGCCCAACGGGTCTAGAAAAGCTTTGGGATGCCAATTTTTTTTGTTAAAATGCCAAAAATGGTGCAAAATGGCCCTCGATCAGGAAAAAATGGGATCGGGGGACCAAAACCCTAGGTGGATGGTCAAATTAGGTAAAAAAAACCCTAATTTTTAGGCTTAAATAGACCCTAAGGGGTCACATTCAAATCACTTTCGCACTTAGCCTTTAAAGATTATTGCAATTTGAGTTTTGAGTCCTGATTGAGATGCCGCAACAACTGCTTCCCCGACATGTGTCAAAGAGAGTATGAGTGCACTAGTAGCTAGCTGATGCAGGACCCATGGTACGTACCCCTTTCTCAACTTTTAACTTCATCATTTTACGTGCATTAATTAGGGTCAAAAATATGTTAGGTTCAAGTGGCACTATATAGCACCACTGTAAGTGTCAAATTAGTGCCACACAGCTCTAAGTGCAACGCATATGTGAAGAAGACCACTATGGCTGACTTTAAGAATTAGGGTTTCAGGGAAAAGACAGTCATATGTGTAAACAATGCCACGATGGGCTTGTTTAGAATTTAGGGTCACAAGGCATGGTCAAACTGTGTCGTGGTGGTGCAGTTTGGAGTTTTCAAATTGCACCGCAATTGGAAACAGGGCCACAATTATTGTTTGGCCAATGAAAAACCAGTTTGAGGGTCCAATTTTTTTAAAAAAAATTTATGCAGTGCCTTTTCTCATGTAAGAGGACCTCAATATACATTTGAGGGAGCACAAATGTCTAGTGTTGTGGAGGCTTGATGGCATGCATGTGTTTCTTTAGGAGTAGCTTGGTTCTCTCAGTCTTTGGTTTGTTGCATATGTTCATCTTGTTTGGACCCACTTGGGGATGATGATAGTTTTGGTGAAGTGATGGCATAGCAAAACATCCTCCTTTCACCTTCCCACCAGCGAGGCCACCATTACACTCGAGGATGTCTAGCGCATCCTATGATTACCTATCCATAGAAAGAGAGTGATCTATGATGCAAATTTCAGTAGGGATGCATTTTTTATAGTTATGAGATTAGACCAGATCATTTTTTCTGAGGGGTAGATTGATTTGGAGAGATACAAGGGCATAATGGCCACATATAGACTTATTGTGGTCAAGATTATATCGATTCTTGTGGCACCAGATCAGCGGGGCTGATACTTTAGTCTAGGATGTAGACTAGCATGGGAGTGGATGGTCATCTGAGGGGAGTGCTTTGCATGGGGTCCAGTGATGCTAGCCTCATTATATAGAGACCTTCATGAGTTTTCCTATCTTTACAATAGGGCCATAGGGGTCGGGGTCACATTACTTCACATTTGGCAATGGGAGAGGATTCCAGTACTCTATCCATAGGTTACACCAGTTGTATTGGATATAGACAATCCTGTTGTTTGGAGGTATGGCAGGGCCCATATCACTTTCACTCACACAAGGATAGGCAACATTGCCCACTAGCGACCGGTCATCGATGAGATGACAAAGTTCATTTGGAGGCCTTGGCTTGGTATAGGCCCATGGTATGATGATGTACAATAGTTTTTATTCACCTATCAGGAAAAATTGATGCAAGGTAGGGAGCACATGATGATTGAGAGATATCTCCCAAACAGTGTAGCCCGACAGTTTAGTGAAGTTTAGGATAGGCCTGATGACCAGTACGTGGTGATCTTCACCCGTACTACAAGGGAGATCGCATGGGGAAAACCCAAACTAGTAGATGAGGTAATGGTATCCTTTAGATAGCTAGTGGTGAGGTCATGGCCATATGATCAGGGGCCAATAGATGCGAGGGTTACACAGGCATACCGTATTTGGTTCAGGCCTCCACTGACATTGACAGTTGTGGGTGCAGTACTCCCACGACGGAGACTGAGAGGCAGGTCAGCTGGCAGAGGGTGAGGATAGGGAGGTAGGGGTGATGGTGATAGGGATGGGGATGGATATAGGGGAGGAGGTGAGCCACCTCCACATCAGACACCACCACAAGACTAGGCACAAGACACACCACCTCGGGTGCAGACACCACCGTGGGAACGGAAACCACCATGAGCAAATGCCCACCAGACCCCTCCCTGAGATTAGCCTAGAGGTGGTAATAGAGAGGTCCCACAGTAGCAGCCACTAGTATAGCTAGATCATAGGGATGCCCTAACTCAATAGCTTCAAGGTCAAATTCAAGTTTTGACTACAGAGAAAGATCAGGCTCGATAGAAGGTTATAGTAGTTACTGTCGAGAGAGACCAAGCACGCTCTGAGAGGGATTAGGATATTGGTTAGCGGAGACAGTTAGAGAGCATTGCCTCATAATCTTAGGGCTGGAAAATTTCTATTCATGCATATAGGGAGGTTGTGAGAGAGGCTAAGTACTACAGGGTTCATTATAGACAGGCAGTGCCACCAGCAAGCCAAGTGCCAAACTTCTCTTAGTAGACAGGGATGAGGCCTCTTGAGGATCATGGTGAGAGGTAGGCAGCAGAGGGAAATAGCTAATAGGGCTAGCTCTGATCATAGGAATTTATTCATTTTTGACTCATGGGCTCTGATTTTTATTGCCCCTATTGTATCCTCTATTTTGATGTATACACACTTGATCTGATTTTGTACCATGACAATTGTATATTTTTTATGACATATATGAGATGGTTTTATTTATGAGATGTTCTATTTTATTTATTATGTATGGATGCATTTTAATTTCCTATATGTGGTGATATGATTATGGATGCATTTCTTTTATGTTATGTCATGTGATGTATGAATTTATATGATGTGATCATGTTATTATGGATGCATTTCTTTTTATATTTTTCTATGTGTTCTATGATGAAGATGTATGACATGCAGATGATTTATATTATGCCCCTAATGGTTCATGTAATATATTATGAGTGGTGATGATATTTTTGTTTATTTTCCTTATGAAAAATGATTATGATGATGCATGATATGTGATTTTTTAGTTATGAATGTAATGAATGCAAAGATTTCTTAAGATTCTTAGAATAAGAAATCTATATTATTCTTCCTAGCTTAAGATGATGATAATAATACATGAAATGCAATGATGTGATGTGATCTATGTGAAATGATATGTATTGTGCGTTATGCTGATGATTTGTGGATGGAGGGTGGATGTCTTAGCAATGATCTAATTAACTGTCATGGTACCATGTTAGTATGGAGAGAAGACAAAAGAAAGAAAATTAACAAGCCATTAGTGTCGATGATGATGATTTTCTTACCAGGAGTTGGGATTTTAAAAGGGCCAATTACTTTATGTTTGATAACACATGTAGGTATGATGCATCAAGGTATAAAGAACAAGGATGGTGTGGTACCTAGTGTGATGGAATTTGACTCGATAATCAGATAGGAGTATTCCTATTCACACTTGACATATGAAACCTTATTCAGAATGTAGTTCAAATATTCTAAACATCTCGAACCAAAACATAAAAAAGCAAGCCATCCTATGTGGTCAACAAGACATCTAGAACACCATCCCTACAAACCAAAAAAAGCATGCATGAAGTTATTTTACAAGAATATCCAACAAGCACAACAAATAAAAAAGATAATGATCGTTTTCCCATTCCTTTCTCTCTAAACCATTTTTATTAGGCATCATCAAGAGGTCCTTCGAATGAGCGCAATAAGATAAATCCAATGAAGAGATAAAGTAAACAAACAAGCTAATGTTCTTCATACCGCTAGCCAAGAATAAACTATGGTGATGCCTGATGTTGATGTCCATCATAGGACATGTTGTGATCAGGTGATGATGAGATTTTGATTGGATGATAAGCTATTGATACTCCAAGTTGATTAACTTGCTAACTTACTGACCTAGGCTTGAGAATTTGATGATTAGGCATTCACTTTTGAACCTGCTAGACTTGCTTCTAATTGCCTTACCAAAGGATGAAGGTGATGCTAGATTTGTTATGAGTGATGATTATTACGGGTGAAAGGGAGATGAGACGGATGCACCATTTTTGTGTTTTTCAAATATTAGGATGTTTTTTGAATTATTGAAATGTTTTGAGGCTATTTTTTGGATTTTGAGATTTTCAATGTTTTTGGTATTTTTAAGATTTATGACCAAGAGAATAACCTAAAGACCTATCATAGGGGTCTCGAGAGCTCATCAACAGATTAGCCTTGCCTATGTTATACACACAGAGACCACGTAGTTTGACTAACATAGACTTGATTACTGATGAGGTGGATGGGCAAATGGATTGCCATTTTATTATGATAGACGCCTAGAGGACTGACCTAAAATGTCTTAGGGGATGATCAGAGATCAACCTTGCCTATGTTCAAGCTCAAAGATGATGTAGTTCAGAAAGATGACTATTTTATTCTTTTCAGATTTTGACACGTTTTGGATTTTGGTATGATTTGGATGTTTTTGGATTTTTTTTATTTTTTGAATGTTTTTGGATCTTTTGATTTTAAGGAAGATCACAAGAATATACATGAATCTGAGCCAATGCAAGTACAAGAACATGCCCCTAGCATGGTGCGATAGACTACTTTGATAAAGGTAGGACAAACTGACCTTAGGAATATGCCAAGTAGTTCGAGGGTAGATCATGATATGTGTTGACGCAAAATTTTGCAAGGGGCAACAGTCTTATGGAAAACTTAGCTACTAGGGGACATAGTGCCCTTAGCAATATTCCTAGGAAGAAATACCCAGTCCACTAGCAAAAAAAAACTCTTGAGGGACTACTAGTGGGAAGGAAAGTGTGCTCAGTGCATCGGTGGACTTGCTAGGCCTCGTAATAACTACCAGGGAGAAGGGTGGAATAAATTGGCCACTCAGGGATGACGACAATACGGTATGAGGAAAGGCCAGGGAAGCACCAACTGAAAGGCCAAGCTTCAGGGATGAAATTGTTGGCTCTTAAGATCAGGACTAGCGACCAATTATGTTATAGGGGTTGAATGAAAAGCAAGGGATGGAAATGGAAAACCAGGAGGGAAAATATTTGACTACCCTGGATATCCAGTGATAGGAATAATGGAGTAGATGAAATAACAAGGGCAAACGAGGATGAGACCAAAGACATAGAAGAGAGAGAAGAGGGAGGAAATAATACCTGAGGTTCCTGAAGAACTGTAGCCGATACCACCGCTTCTTCATGCTGCGACTCCTCCCTTCCAGCGAACTCTCTTGTTTGTAGTTGCTTCTCCTCTGGAGAATCCTCAATGTTCACAATAACCTTCTGCCTATGATCGGAACTCCTTGGCCTCTTCCTACCCAATCTAGAGGAGCTAGAAGGCTCCAACATTTGTGTTTGAAGAGTCCTCCTACTACAAATGCTATCTACTGATAGTTTCCTCATGTGTTAGATATTTTTTAGCGACACAGGCGTTTTGGGTTACCTCCTCTGTGGGTTCCATGGCAGCTCTTCCCTTCTCAAAGAACTTCTCTGAAACCAAAGGGTTTAGGGAGTTCTCAGTATCTGAATGCTCATGCACCTAGATGTCATCAAATTGATTGCCTAACTCTACTTCCTGGAAAATTCCATCTATTGCCTTTATCTCCTGCCTATATATCTAGAAGTCTCTAATTCTTTCGGGCTTCCATCCGAGCCTACTCAACTGACAACATAGGTATAGGCTCATCTTCTAATTTTGTTTGGGCTTCCCCACAATGTGATAAAAGTTCAACCATGATGGTCACCCCTCTTTAGTATGCAAATATTCAAGGCCTACATAAAGTTTCAAATTTCCCTCTTCAACATTTCTCGGAGGGTCCCAGAATGGCCGAGGCTGGTGTGGAATTTTTATGCCAATCTCTGACAGATTATTTTTTGGGTTGTATTGCCATGTGTCATTGATAATTAACAGCCCAATACTACCCAACTTAGAGTAGAATACCTCCAAGTTTTTAACCTTCAATCTCTTCTTCTTCACCAGCGATACCGAGCCGAACATGACATGTAGCGTCAAATAGGAAGTCAAATGCCTTCCTCCCTAGTAGTCATTTTCAATGTTACTCAGCTGCCACAATGCCTCTAGGGCCAACACTCTATCGGAAAAAATGCACAGGAGCCAAAGGGGTTCCCGGACAAAACCTTGCATATGGAGCAGAGTGAAATCCATACCAAAGAACCAATCGCAAGGCAGAAAGAGGCCTCTCAACCATGATTTTTGTCTTGGTGACAAATGCATGCATATGTTGCTCCCAGATTTATCCAATGCCCTTAATTTCAGAGCTAGGAATGAATCCGAAAATACATAATAATTGAAATTTTTTGATAGAACGGGAGTCCATGTTGAAACTGGCCTTCGCACGCCACTTTCGTCGAAAACGGCTAGGGCCATGAATTGCTTGAAATAATTAGGATTTTGATGCAAAATCAAGTAGACCAGGAAAGAAGAATATGTGAATCTAGAACCAACCTCGAATTCCTGTAGCTGTTGGATCATCCCATAAATTATAACCTTCACGAATTCCATAAGTAGAGGCATGTTGTTCTTCCTCAGTATAAAGTTGAGACTCATTTAGAATTCGAAAACCCAGTTGTCTGTATCGAACCCACAAACCAATGCTAACATAGAACAGATGGAAGAAGACCCCAATTTTAAAGCACCTTGAGCAATTGGGAATCTAGGAGGTGTTGAAACATCTGTCAGCTGAGTAGTCTTAGTGTGATAAAACGGTTGTGCCATCCGGAGTGTTCTCCAACAGTCCTGCATCCTTTGAATGTCAAAATCTTCAAAATTCCTAGGTAAGGGGAATGGGATGCATATCATATCTTGTAGGGCTTGGGGACTAATAACTACCCTCAAATTAGGGCCACTTATAACTCTAGTCTGAGGATGGAAGCTTGCTGCACATGCTGCCACAATTTCTGGGCAATAATGCACTAGAGGAACCATGACCTGGGGAAGCCCATAGTTCCATAGACGTTTGTGGAAAGGGTCTAACAATTTATTCATATTTTCACATGCAACCTCCCTTAGGCTCTTGGAATTCTGAGATAACTTAGGATCCAAAACATTATCCCAATCCTCTGATACTAGGGCTTGATTTCTAGGAGAAACCGTGCCAAGTATTTTCTACTCTACTTGACTGGTAAAGGGTTAGGATGGATTTGTTGGGATGCTTGGAGTAGCATAAGACTCTTGGCCATATATATCTACACAAGGCATCGTCAATCTTCACTCATTAATGTTCTTAGGGACCAGGGCCTATGTTGAACTTCCTACAATTTCAGCCATTTCTTTGTATCCGCAAGAGGCTTCACAAACTTTGCAAATGACTTAGCTTCTAAGAATGCTTTCTCTCTTTGTGAATGACTTAGTCATTCTCACCTTTTGACAAATTCTCACAATAAATTTCTTTCGAATGTTGAACCTACTTTTTGATTTTCATGAAAAATGGCTTAGCAAGTGTATGTGCCAACCTTTCACATTTAGTTGCTACATGCATCACCATCTTTTTCATGCATGTGAAGAGATCAACAACCTGCCAAAATACTCTTCATATTTAAGAGACATGACTTTGCATGAGATGGCACCTGAATTTTCTTAGACATTGTACCAAGACAACCTCGCCATATCTTTTGCCAATTATTTTGCATTTACTAATTTCTTGATGTGACTTGGGAACATCACCCAACGACTTTATCAAAATATTTTCCTTGATTCTATTGGGATGACAAATCCTCATGCAGACACCTGGCCTATTTAATTTTAATTCAACAACTTGAACGAAGCAAGTTGCAACTTTACCTAATCATGCACATCACTTCACACATCGCGACACTGATTATATAGGCTTGATAGCACCATTTACCTTTGATGTAATCATAGCTTTCCTTGTCGGTCGAACCTTGACCAATCTATAAATAGGACCCTTAGAAATCTTGCTAATCATAATTACCTTCAACATTCTTACTTCGTAGGTCCTAGTTAATCTTAGCAATTTCATTCTCAAGTTAGAGTAACAAGCAATAATGGAGATGCCAATTAGGCTAGTTTGAAAAAAGACCCAGGCTGCATTTCTAGGAAAGGTTAGGTGCAAGCGCCTGAAGCACATGACAGGCATAAAAAACTTGTTATATGTAAAGGAAATCAAATGGGTCCTAGTTAAAGACTGCGTAGAATATGAGGACCAATACAGGGTAAACACCAGCATCAACTCTCACTTTGTCACTTCACGTCTGGACACCAGTGTTTCCAAATGAAAAATTCTAAAGTTGTTCAAGCGTGTCTTCCCTCGACATTACCTTGGAGGATTGGAGCAAGTAGTACAGGCCACCGTATTTGATCGTGGGGTCCCTTCTATTCACAACCTATGTCGGTTGCTGCTGCATGGAGGACTCGTGCCAACCATATCCTTTCTGTTCGGCTTTGAGCTAGAGACCTATGAAGAACATCGCTCCAAGGTTCGTGTTGGCTGCTACTTCCTAAAGTAGATACATCATATTGAACCATTCTAAAACATGCAGTGTTACGAGGATTTTGAGAGAATGGTGTTTCCTCACCTTGTGCCACCGATTGCTATTGTTGCTAGTCCTTCCTTTGCTTGAGAATTGAGAAGAAAAATAATCCCAATTTTTCTTTTTTCCTTTTTGTCAGCCTCCCGCCCTTTAGTGGATATATGTGTATATTTTGATAGATGCCCAGTGGCCTCTACCATATATAATGTAAATGTTCTAGCAATAATATAATACTCATGTTTTTCATATCTTGGCTCATTTATAATGTATCTCAATTTCTTGTGATACCGTTGTCATTTTCAACAACAGTAAGAAAACCCAAAACTTAAAGGAGGAAAAATAATTACACATTTACAATTTACACTACATAAGCATAACTAATTAAACTTTTTAAGGTGTATTCCATTAACTGGAATACCCAAGGCATTACCTTTCATGTCTTCTAACTTGAAAGAGTTAAACTGTTTGCACTGAACAATCTTAAAAGGCCCTTCCCAGAGACTATCAAACTTTTTGTGTTCGCTGGGCTTTGCTCCCCGCTCATTGAACTTGAGCACCAAGTCCCCACATTTTAGCTCCTGTTCAGATGTCTTTCTATCAAACCACTTCTTCACCGCCTGCTGGTGGCTGTTCATGGCCTCGAGAGCATGCTCTTTTTTCTCTTGTACTTCTAGTAACTCATAAAACCATACCTCCATAGCTCAGTTCACCTCAATTTCAAGAGATTTGAGCAATTGGAGAGTAGGGATTTCCATAGCAATAGGCAACAATGCCTCCTTCCCATACACCATGTCATAAGGGGATTTCTTTAATGTCTTCTTGGGTGTGATACAGTCTGCCCACAACGTTGTTCAGAGGTTTTTATGCCACTCCCTCTAGTGTTATGAGCCTATCCTTTTGATTAACTTTGAGGTTTTTGTTTGTGGATTCCACGAGGCCATTCCCCTGAGGGTAATAATTAGAAGAGGTTTTCAAGAAAACCCCATATTTCAATGCAAATTGGCTCATTCTTAGAGCCGAGGAAAGCTTTAGCATTGTCGGAAATAATTATTTTTGGCAGGCCAAATCTGGCTACCAATTCCTCTAGGAAGTTAACAATCTCTATTTTCGTTGCATTTTTTAATGGCCCCGCTTCTTCCCATTTGGTGAAGTAGTTAGTTGCTGTCAATATCCACCTATGTCCAGCAGATGAAAAAGGGTTAATCATACTATTAGAACCCAAAAATTCCATCAAAAACCTAAGGTTTTTTCTACCTTAAACCCATATTTTCACTATCTTTTATGAAATGATTCATTTATTCCCCGTCCATAAAGCCAAAAATGACATATATTCTATCGCTACCACTTTTAAATCTTTATAATCCATTATATACTACCACTTTACCGCAGCCTCCCACAAAGGGGCTCACGGTATAGCGGTAGCAGTTTGAAGCAGTCAAGGAAACCCTTACCGCTACACCGTGGAAAGTCATCAGACTGACTGCGATGGCATGATAAACAATTAGCAGGGAAAAGACGGAATACAAAATTGTTACCATGCAACCGCACATGGTTAGAACAATACCCACGGTGGCGTGGTGGATGGAGGTCAGTGGTCAATGACGAGGGAACTAAGCGAAGGTAACAAGAAATGTTACCGTGGTACTGTTGACGGTTCAAGTGGCGACCGCGGTAGTGCAATGGTTGGGAGATAAACAGCGAGCTAGCGGATAGTACCAGTCACCATGGTACCGTGGGTAGGTAGCAGGGAGACCACGGTAGAGAGGTGGTCAAGGAGGTAGCAATGGAGGTAACCGTCAGGGCTAGACCACCATACTGCAAGGAGTCAGGAGGAAGACTATGGTAAGGCGGTAGGAAAGGTAGAGCAGCTAGTGATCGTGATACAGCGGGTTGAAGATATGAAGGGTGCGGTTGAGCAATAGAAAGAGAAGGTCGTGAAGAAATCAATCACCACCATACCGCGTCCGGTCAATAGGTTGACTATGGTAAAGTGGTATGTATAAAATGAAATTTCATGACAGCAAATAAAGTGATTAAATAAAAGGCACAGTAAGGTATAAGATGATAAGATAAAGGCGGGAAATGTATTAAAGAAAAATCAAATGCAAAACTATATAAAAATATTTAATTTGCTGATGAGGCAACTTAATTAAATATTTTTATCTCTATTATAAAATGTAAGCGATTTTACGAGAAAGGTGAAGGGTCATAACCCTTGGGATTTCATTGTATAAATATTTGAAAAATCAATTGTAGAAGGATAGGAGGTTAGAGTAGGAACAGGGGTGATATTTTTCCAGAAAATGGAATTGGGATCATAAATAATGACAAATCTTTTTTGAAGCAGAGCAATGGATGAATTATTTTTGAATCTGTGAAACCTTTACTATGTTCAATTTTTGTGTTATAATTATATGCATTTCTTATCTAATTGTCTCCAACTTGAAGTCCTTTGATCATTTAAATCAATATATCAAGCACATGTTTGATTTATCAAAGTGCATTTTTCCACTTCGTGTGATTTTTATTTGCTAGTGTCTGTAAGTCAGAATTAAATTCCTTCAAACAAGTCACAGTGATTTAGGATTTCTTTTGGATTGTTGAAGTAGAATTTGGTAAGAAAACATTCCAATACTATTTGTGCAAAGCATAAATAAATGAAGTTGTATGCCAGTCATTAGAATTTTATTTTCAAAGTGCCTAATAACTAGAGTTAAGCCAGAGAAGTAAACACACATAGTTCATGATTTTTGAGTCCATTTCCCATGTGGATAAAAGGCACTGATCTACCTCAACCCAGAGAATTAATTTTATATATAAACAACATTTTAAAATCCTTTCATTTGTGCAGTAGGAATAGGAGTAGTTATAGTGATTTTGTCTATCCACTTCCATTTTCCATTGTGGGTAGATTGTTTCACCAAGAAGTACATTTCAATCTGCATCATTCACATAGATTCACCCACCTTGGTTTAGCAGAACCTAAAGAGAAGAAGGTTCAATTGCGTCAATTGGCCTTGTACGTTGACCAAAAGCGTTGTGAGAGCTTGGCAACCTCTCGTGGTTCAAGCCTGCATTTTTGAGACCCAACGCATACCAATGAAGTCCAGACACCATTGAGAAAAAGGGTCCTCCACTACTATAGGTCTTAGTGGCATAGGAGCATTCTTTCTCTTTCCAACATAAAATTGGCATTCACTGCAAGACTTTACTAATGAAAATGAGTAATTGAATAGTGTTGGCCAAAAATAACCAACACATATGATTTTAATTGCAGTAGTTCTTGCAAAAAAGTGTCCTCCAAATAGGTCGTTGTGATACTAATCTAATATTCTTTTGGCTTGTTCCTCATTCACATATCTTAGCAAGACACCATTAATTTTTTTTTTGAAAAGTACTCCTTCTAAGAGAACATAACAACTATTTTGCAACTAATAGAACCATCTCTTACAGGAAGGGAGATTGGTCAGATACCTTCCTATTTGCATGAATTTTATCCTAGCCTCCATCCAATTGACCTCAGAGCTTTCTTCATTCAATAACATAGGTTCCAAGGCTTCAAGCTCCATCACTGGTTCATTATTTTTGGCAAGGTACTCACACTATCCTTTTCCCTTAACAGCCTTGATAGGCCTGATCTCAATATCATACTCCGGGATCTTGGTAATCTAGTTAGCTCTTTTCTCTGTGATCTCTCCTTCCATAATATATTCCCACACACTAGGATGCGGTACATAAAAAATCACCTTATTGCATGATATCAGGTGCCAGAACTTCTTAAGCCCTTTCACAATAGCAAAGGCCTACTTTTCTACAAAATTGTACCTTCATACTCCTTTAAGGTGCGCAAGTAGAAAGCAACGAGAGATTCTTTTTTATCCTCATCATCCTTCTACATAAGCATAGTGGCAATACTATTTCCACCACCAAAAACATACATAATAAAGTCCTTTGAGAGGTCTGGGTTGATTGATATATGGGCTAAAGAAATAACCTCCTTTATAAGCTCAAACACTTTTTTGGCCTCCGTCGTCCACTTGAAATTTTGGTCCTTTTTTAGCATCAAGGTAATCGATCGAACGATCCTTACAGATTCTACAATGAATCGACTGATGAAATTGACCTTACGCAAAAAATATTGCGCTCCCTTCTTTTTTATGGGTAGAAGAAGCTCCCAGATTGCATCAACTCTTTCTAGATCGATGGAAATTCCCTCCTTCGAGACAACATATCCCAATAGCTTCCCCTGGCGGACTGCGAAAATACATTTCTTTGGGTTTAGAGAAATCCCAAATTTCTAGCACTTCTGGAAGACAAGCTCTAAATGATCAAAGTGATCATCGGCAGATTTGGAAAACATTGTGAAGTCATCCAGATAGATAAGTATAATCTTATGTATTAAATCCCTAAAGGCAATATCCATATCTCTTTGAAAGGTGGCTCTGGCATTTGAAGGTCCAAAGGGCATCTTAGCATATGCATATGTTCCCCACTTTGTGGTGAATGCTATTTTGTGTTGGTCTTCTTCCTTTACATGAATTTGATTGTAGCTTGAAAATCCATCCAACATTGAAAACATTTCAGAACCAGCTACGATTTGTAGAATTACCTCCATAGAAGGTAGGGGGTAATGATCCTTTAGGGACACCCTATTCAAGTCTTAGAAGACTAAACATAGTCGTATATCACCATTCTTCTTCCGGACTGGCACTAGGTTTGACACCCAAGTTTTATATTTGATTGGGAACACTATTCAAGATGCAATAAGTTTATTCAACTCTTGTGACATGAGTGACTCAATCTTCAGGTTCACAGGCCTCTATCTCTAATGAGTCGGCTTCACTCCTTTCGATAGCTCAATTGTATTCTGAATAAATATCGGGATCATATCCCTTAAGATCATCATATGACCAGGCTACTACGCTCGGATATTCCTCATAGAAGTGCTTTAGCCTATCTTTATTCTTCTGAAATACTTCCTTACCGACCTTGAGCCTTTTGTCTTCTTCGATATGCAAATCGGTGTAGTCACCTTTGTCAGCTACAAGCTTCCTTTTATCTTTCCTTGCATCATCAGAATAAAAAAGACTCTCTAGAGTGACAAGGCCCCTAGGAAGCTAGTTGGATTTCAACTGGATTACTTGATCGGCATAGGCTTTGGTGATCTTTGGTTGCAATTGGTCAAAACATTCCCCATATAACTGGAGAAATGAAGCAATATGAGCATCACTATTGAACACTTTCCAGTCTTATTCATTGTTTGGAACAGTGGGTCATACAATTACTTTCACTGCATGTTTATTCTTTAACAACTCAGAGGCTGGCTCAAACTGAGCCCTGACAGTTGCCATCCAGTCAGCTTTAGAGTTCTTCTCTCTCGGTATAGCCTAAATATTAAATGCCTCAAATCTTTCAATAAGATCCCAGACCCTATGCCGGTATGATCACATATGGACATTCTTTGTAGTAGAAATTCCTTGAATTTGGTTGACCACCAATTCCGAATCTCTGAGCACTCTTATTTGCTTTTCACCCATTTGTTCTGTAAGGTTCAAACCATCAAAAAGATCTTCATATTCTGCTTTGTTATTCAAGCATGCGAACTAGAAGTGATAAGACCTCAAGGTATTTTCTTCAGACAGAGATGTCAAACATATTCTTGCTTCAGCTCCTACTCTGCATCTTGCTCCATCAAAGTGTAAAGTCTATAACTTCGAGGATTTTTTGCCTCCAGAATCTTTAGTAAATTTGGGCATAATCTATCCTTCCTCATGTATGACATAGGTTCTGAGCCTAGTTGCATGATAATTTCCAAAAGGGTTTGTGTCTATACACTCATTCAATAGAGCTTCTTCACTCTCTGTCTAGGAGCTAGTTACCTCTTCTTCCTCCAGAAATTCAACATTGAACCTTTCTTCCTAGTTAATTGAAGTATGTGTCACTTCAAAGTTGAGCAGGGCCTCATCAACAACATGTTCGGAATGCAAATTTTCTGACAATAGTTTCATCTTAGCTCCATGCTTGGTTCTCAAGATCAGGTGTGACTATTCTAGTGCTAGATATCCTCCAAAATTTGTTGTGAACACTTGGGACAAACATATCCCGAACAGAGGAAGGACATCAATGAGTATGGTATCCTGATTCACAGTGATACTAGGGTAGGAAAACAATGTCATAGGCAATCCCTTGATTACCCCGATGGTATCAACTTTATTTCTATCTAGCTGCATGAATCCCTCGTTAAGAGGCTCATATTTTAACCCCAAAGCATCAGCTACTTTCTTAGGCATGACAGTGGTGCTAGGACTAGAGTCGATCATAAAATTATGTAATAACTTGTCGCCAATGATAAGCATTAGAAAGAAAGGATTAGGTTTAGGCTTACTCTCTTTTCCTGCTTTGAGATTTTCTTTTGGTTGATTCATTAGCACTTTATCCAGGTCCGGCTTGGATATCTTTTCTTCACTGGGCTAACTAGGCATCTTCACATCTTCCTCCCCCGACAATGCTTTCTATAATAGCACCTTTTTGCTCCGGAATAGCCAGGATATCCCATAAAGAAACATTGGCAGAGGAGTTCTTTAGTTGTTCCACCACATTGAACTGCATTCATGACTGATGAGTCATGATTGCTTGCTCCTTAGGTCTCACAACTGGTGTAAATCTCGTAGCTAGTGTATCCGGTTGTTTGGAAATAGCTGGGGTGATAATAGGAGCCTTTGCCTTCGGAGGAGGTGGATTCAGAGAGCTAGGAGTAGCCTTCTTATACTGTTGTGGGACTGATGACGGGCCTATCATCAGACTAGGCATCAACTGAGATGGAGTACTGGTCGGTAAAGATGGGAATTCTTTGGTGAGTCTCTGCTTTGAACACATGTTGTAGTCTAATTGCACTCGGGGCACTTGAGTTACAGGAATGTCATTCCAAAATGTTGATTCTTCTCCTTCCATCCATGAAAAGAGTGCTTGATCTGGAACTATGTCTAACTCCTGCTCTATGGACATCACTTGCATTTGAGCAGCGAGGATTGCATTATCCATCTGCTAAGAGGCATATAACTAGTTTCCAAGATCAGGTGTGCTACTTTGGCTACGTTGCTCCACAATCTTTTGTTGAAAATTTCCACACGGACAATTTTGAGGCATGTGTGCATCATTACAAGGAAAACACCATGAATTAGTGTCCTTGGCTAGGTTATTATGTCCTGCCACTAGCTCCTTACTTGAACTAGGATGGATGGTCTGCATCGGCAGGGTCACTGGAACAACTTGGTTATTCAGTTGAGCTTGAGTATTGCCACATGATCTATCTTGCCACTGATTTGACTGGTAAAGATATTTTCCACCTTGATAATTTTGGTAAGCCAGCTTCTGATAGTTATACTGCTGCCACTTCATGGTAGTCAATTCATTTTTCATAGTCCACATCTATTCTCTCATCTTGTTCATCTCGGGTGTCAGGGGGGTTAGGCACTGGAGCTACACTCAGCATCATTCTTAGGTACACGTACATAGACTGGGGGGGAGTTTCAAGAGCGCTGGGAAAAGCTGCTTTAGCTTCCACAACATTGAATTCTGAGAACAATATCATGATGGGTCTTGGTGCAGACTTTCTAGCAGAAATAAGGTTATTCTCTATAGTAACAGCAAGACCATAAGCATCGGGTAGATTATCTCCATCAAGAGCCTGTAGCATCATGGAAATATCAACATTAATGGACTTCAAATAGAACATGAATGCCAAATCTGGAGGCGATCGACTACCAACAGGAACTCTTTGCCAAGTCAAATGAAACCACGTATTGAAGTTAGCCAGAGCTTCATGAGGAACTTGCTTTATGTTGGCCAGTTGATGATATAGCAAAGACCTATTGCCAACATTTGAAAAATGCTCATAAAACGGGGTTCCAAGATCATCCCAAGTAGCAATCATATTAGACGGAAGAGTTCTATACCAATTCAATGCATTTTCTCTGAATAAGGCAGCAAGCAATCTTAGAGCTACGTTTTCATTAGAAACACCATGCACCAAACACACATCTTCCACATCTTGCAAGTGCTATGTTGGTGTCTTCAATTCATCCCCGGAATACTTAGAGATAATTTTTAAAGTAGAAGTGGGGATTGGAGCCCATATTGCAGGAGGCACAGGCACTACTAAAGGACTGCCAGCATCCCAAGCTACATAATTTCTAGTGGCCATAGGTGCAAGGAACATAGGAGAAGGGGAAGGTGAAGGACTACCTTTCCGACCTCTTGGGTGAATAGAAACTAATGGTGGTATGAGTAGGCCAGGGAATCTTGCACTTTGTGACTTAGTTATGGGCCAATCGCTCATACACACTTATATATCAAGTGAGTGTGCTAGTTCGTGTCCCACCGGGCATGCCAGAAAAAAATTGTTGACACAGAATTTTGCAAGGGGCATCAGTCTTATGGGAAACTTAGCTACTAGGGGACATAGTTCACTTAGCTAAGTGACCTCTAGATTTTATCGAAGCCAACTCTTCATTTTTTAGTGGGTGAGGTAAAAGGTTTAGAAAGACAACCGGAAATATTAAAATCTAGACTAAAGGCGATGCACCAAATCATGAATGAAACTACTTGGGCATAGTGCCGAAAGCAAAGGATCAAACCATAAACTATTGTCTATCAAATAGATTACCCAGAAGCACTTCAGACATAAGAATACCCTTAAATTGTATAGCATAATCTAATACAACTTCAGCCAACACAGAAGAGTTCAAACATGATCTGTATTTATTAAGTTGTAGAAGATTACAAAAGTTGAAGAACAGGCATTCATATGCTATCAGAAAATAAAATCACAATCTAAAAATCTTATCAAATGCATGAAAAATAGAAAAGGCCAAATTGGTTGGCATAGTCTACAAACTTCAACCTCAATAAAAATATTACAAAGGCTATTCCCAATGCTCGGGAAGTTTTTTTCTATCCAACAACAACCAAATAAATGAGAAGAAGAGTTGTTGAAATAAGCTAGCCCACTGCCTAAAAGCCACATTGAGAAAGAAGATCTGGAAAAACATCAACGTTTAAAATCTCCTTGAGCTAACACCGAATAGGAAGATCGCCTAATAGCACACCAACAAATTTTTCCTTCGAGAAAAGAAGGCCATACAGCAGCAGCAAAGGACACGTGGCACCGAAGAAGAAAACATGGTAGCAAAAGAGAACAAACGACACAGGTGGCAACTCCCAGATAATCGACGCACAAGAATACACCACGCATCGAGCACAAGGAGCCTGGAAAAAGAATGAGGGACTCCCCAGTGAAAAGCTTTAAGAGGAAGCCACATGCGTGATGTCGAGCGAAACAATATAGTGGGCCCAGCTCAGGACACGGCTAGAAAAGGCCACGCGTTACCCACACGGAACTCGGTAGAGGCAAAGCCATATGGAGCAACATGAATCTTCATTAGGAGGCCATGTGGAAAATGCAAAAAAGTTGTGAGCGATAAAAGACAAGGCGAAGCCGCAAAGGAAAGATAATTGCAAAAGCTAGCGGTTCATGAAATAAAGTTCATAAAATGAACACAGGACCAAGTTATGGTATGTGAACGGATGGTGGAAGGATAAATGGAATGTAATGGATAAGTGAGTGTGCAAATTAAGTCACGAAGATCCTAGTGGATGGAGAGTGATTTATTTACTCTTGGCACCTATTTTCTAGGTTTTCACCAAGGTACTTGTCCAAAGCGCCATCGAAGTGGTTTTCACTAAAGGACGATTTTTTTCTTTACTTATTCAATCCTTTTTTTTAATTTTTGTATTTATTTTTATTGTCACCAAGATGCCCGTTTGCTAGGTTTTCATCAGGGTGACCATTTTTTCAGGACATTTTTCTGATTTTTTTGTATTTTTTGGTTCCATACCTTGCAAGATTTTAGGCATAATTTTTTTTGAGATGGGAGTTGTTCATGGGCTCCTACAGAGGTTCGCCTTCTAGTGTTGATAACTAATATGCCCCTAATTTATAGCTTGTCTTGATGATGAAAGGTCCCAACTAGTTGGGCTCAAATTTTCCTTTACTTTCTGGGTTAGGCACATTCTTTTGGTTCTCCTTTAGCAACATTTCACTGGCTTGGAATATTTGCTTCTTGATCTTCTTGTTATAACTCTT
Source organism: Sequoiadendron giganteum (assembly GCA_007115665.2). Classification (NCBI taxonomy): domain Eukaryota; kingdom Viridiplantae; phylum Streptophyta; class Pinopsida; order Cupressales; family Cupressaceae; genus Sequoiadendron; species Sequoiadendron giganteum. The sequence goes on along the minus strand of CM021104.1, from coordinate 41,684,352 downwards.
CTTAAGTCATTTTTGATATACCTATATATGTCTTAGGGCATGCATATGTTGTTAATCTAGTAACTCTATCTCATTCAGTCGTGAGACCCTGTATTCTTCATTTGTGATGAGATTTTGTATCGATATCCTTAGGGATGGGAGCTCGATCTCAATGGGTAAGATGGATTCTAATTTGTAGACCAGAGAGAATGGGGTGGAACCTATTGGTGTGTGAATGCTAGTGTGATAGGCCCGTAAGGTGAGATTTAGCTGTAGATGCTAGTCACAACTAGCATCATTGACTATTTTCTTAAGGATTTTCAAGATGGTTTTATTGGTGGCTTCTACTTGGCCATTTCCTTAGCGATAATATAGAGTTGAAAAGCGATGTTGGATGTTGAATTTTTCACATAAGTCACAAACATCCTAATTTTTGAAAGGTGTCCCATTATCTGAGATAATAGCTTGGAGGACACCGTACCAGTAAATGAGGTAGTTAAGGATGAACTTAGATATCCGCTTTCCAATTATGTAGGTCATGGGAATGGCTTCAACCCAATTTTTAAAGTACTTTGTGGTGGTAATGATGAATTTATAGCCATTGGATGAGGTGGGGGTGATTTTTTTGATGAGATCGAGCCCCCACTGTGAAAAGGGCCAAGGTGTAACAACGGGATGAAGTTCCTGAGCTGGTGCATGGATGCCGTCTCCATGTTGCTGGAATTGTAAATATTTTCTGACAAATTCCTATTCTTCTCTTTCTATAGTAGGCCAATAGTATCTGGTCCTCAGCAATTTTTTAGCCAAAGTCATACCACTCGAGTGTGATCCACAAATGTCATGTGTACCTTAGTTAAAGTAATCAGGGCTTCCTCAGTATTTAGGCAACGCAACAGGGTTCCTTTGATGCTCCTATTGTAGAGGGTTTCTCCTAGGATGAAAAAGTCGGTTGACTTCTTGATGAAGGCTTGCTTAATATTTGGGGTTATGTCGGAGAGTAAGACTCCTATTCTTAAGTAGGTGTAAATTTCATGATACCAGGGATCACCAGCACCAATGAGTTCACACAAAAATTAAGACTTTGGTACCTCAAATGTTGGTAGGAGAAGCTACTCTACAAGGAATTCTTTCTTTGGGACATTGTGTGGGATTTCCAAGAGTGATCCAATTGTAGCCATTGTGTCTATTGCTTTGTTGTTTTCTCTAGGTAGTTTTTCAAATGTGATAACAATTAATGACTCTTTGAGGCTTTCCACCAATTTCTTGTATGGAGTTAGCTTGTTGTCCTACGTCTAATATTCATTGTTTACTTGATTGATTATGAGTTGAGTCCCCATATACCTTTAGAGCCATAATCTACCATTGTACTAGAATCCTTAAGCCTATGACAAGAGCCTCATATTTTTCTATATTATTTGTGCATGGAAATGACATCTTGTGGGATTTGGGTATGCAGTCCCCATGAGGAGTGATGAAGAAAATTCCTGCTTCTGACCCATGTTGCATGCAATATCCATCAAAATACATCTTCCATTGGTCTGCTATGTTTATGTTGAAGATGGACTCATCAGGGAACTTTGATACCAATGGATTATCTACATAAATCAGTGCTTCTGCTAGCTGGTCTTCAATTTCTTGCCCCTTGATGGCCTTGCGCTCTACATATTCAATATCATGCTCTGTTAGGATCATAACCCACTTGGCTATCCATCCTGTAAGAGTGGATTTAGAAAGTAGGTACTTGAGAGGATCTATCTTGGCTATTATCTTGATTTGATGAGCTAGCATGTAGTGTCTGAATTTTTGAGTTGCAAATACAACTTCCTGACAAGAATGTTTAATAGGAGTGTAGTTTATCTCGTGTCCCACCATGGTCCTATTGATATAGTATATTTCTCTTTCTCTTCTATTTTCATAATGGTTGGCTAAGAGAGCACCGAGAGCTACTGTTGTTGCTAAAATTTATAGGATTAGTGGTTTTCCTGGGATTCGCGGCATCAAGATTGGTGGCATGAGTAAGTATTATTTGATTTTGTTAAATTCTTGGTCGCATTTTTCATCCCATTTGTATGTTGCCCCCTTGTCGAGTACATGAGAATATGGGATCTATTTGTCCATCGATTGTGCTATGAACCTATGGATAGATTGGAGCCTTCCTTGTAGACCTCTCAACTACTTTAGTGTCTTGGGTGCTTTCATGTTGAGGTTTTCCTTGACTTTGGCAGGATCTACCTCAATTCCTCTCATTGACATGATATATCCCAGGAGCTTTCTTGATTGTACTCCAAAGATTCAATTCATTGGGTTCAGGTGAACCTTGTACTTTTCCAACCTATCAAAAATGGAACTCAAAGCTGCTATGTGGTCTTGTCTTTTACTTCATTTAGCCAATATGTCATCCATGTAATCTTCCACCGTCTTATGAATCATGTCATGAAAGATCAATGTCATGGATCTCTGATAAGTTTCTCCTGCATTCTTTAGCCCAAATGGCATCATGTTGCAACAATAGGTTCCCCACGGACATGTGACTTTTGTCTTATGTTGGTCCTCCTTTTCTATCATGATCTGATTATATCCAAAAAACCCGTCAATTAGTGATAGCATCTTGTGTTTGGCTATCATATCCACTATCATGTTGATGTTTGGTAATGGAAAATCATCCTTGGGACACACTTTGCTTAAGTCTCTAAAATCGGTGTAGATGTAGATGCCCCCATTTAGCTTTGAAACTGGGACAAGATTTGACACCCATTCTGGATAATCAATTGGGTGTATGAAAATGACATCCAAGAGTTTCTACAATTCCACTTTGACTAGCAAGTCTATTTGGGGATGCATCTTTCTAAGCTTTTGTCTCATAGGTTTTGCCTCAGGGTATACTGCCAAGTGATGAACTACTACTTTCGGGTCAAGCCCAGGCATATTAGCATAATTCCATGTCAAGTTCACCTTTCTTTATTTCAGGAATGCTGCTAAGATTTCCCGTTCTTCCATGACAAGTGATTCAGTGTAGAAGGTTATGTGTGGTAGCTCATCTATTCCCAAGTTGAAAGGATTGCATTGCTCTGCTAGGGCTGCTAATTTTTCTTTATGAATTATAGGGAGGGGAAGATTGAATCCTTCATCCTTTGATTCCTCATAGAGGTTTTCACCATTGGATGCATCCTTTATTTTTACTATTTTATGGTTAGAGAGTGCCATAGTGTGGTTTTCACTCAAGGACGTTGAGATTATTCTCAATTTCTCACTTTTTCTATTAAAGGATTCAATTGTCTCCCCATAATAGGCATGAGTGTCTAGTTTTATGTCAAATCCAACCTTATGATCTCCATATGGTACTGTATCCCTCAATCCTATGAATTTTGGGAGTGCCTCATCATTTTTGAACATGTCTAGAATTAGCAGTCCTCATTGGTCGTAGTTGATGAGTTGGGGGTAGACCAAGTTTATCTTGTGGGTTTGTTGGTCTACCTCAAAGGATAGGGTGCTAATCATGATGAGGGAGGAATCTTCAAAAATTATGGGTAAGCTGGTTATAGTATCCTCATCATCACTACTACTACACACATTGGTGATGTAAAAAATGAAGTTATCTAATTGGAGACCTATAGATATGGGTAGCTAAAGGGTGGTTATTGTTACCTGAGGGTTAATTCTGACTGAATTAACTGGGGACCTTGGCTATGTATGGTTATACTCAAATGGGTACACCCAAGGCCAATATTTTTCATTCATCTCTCAATAATGATGGGTTCCTGTCAGCCATTGTTGTTCCTTCCAAGGATTTCATTTCTATTGTATCCCATACCAAGCATCATTTGTATCCACTTTCTTCTCTCATCCAAGGGAAGATTAGGTGTGGGCCTTTCATCTTGGTATAGTAAGCTTGAAATGTCTCTTTCATCCTCAGCTTCCCGACTTAGATCCCCCCAACATTGGAATCTAGAAGGATCTTCCATGAAAGTGTGAAAAGGTGTTTCAGCTGGTTGGGGTTGCCCATGTGACCTAGGAGATTGAGGTAACCCTCCTATGATGAAAGAATTCTTCGTCATTTTGTATTCCCCACACCCATTGTCTTGGATCATGAGCTTGATGTCAGATATGTCAGGGATGGAAGGTGTCTTTTTCCCAGAAGTGGAGGTGATGTTGGATGGGTGTATATTTGAATTTGTGGGGCCTTCATTGTTCTTTTGGACTTGAGGGACTTTATAGAACTTGGCTTCCATATTATTGCAGGAGGAAAAAAGTTCAGGATCACCATGTATTGTGACTTCCTCATTTTTGTATGAAAATTTGACACATTGGTGGAATGTTGAGGTGACCTCCTTCATCCCATGGATCCATGGGCATCCCTGGAGGATATTGTAGGGTAAATCATGGTCAAGGACCTAACATGTGGTTTCCATAGTAGCTGGCCCTACTTGGATTGAGAGTTTGATAGTGCCTTGAGACACTCTTCCCTAGTCATCATACACTCTAATTGTAATGCCTTTGTCTTTCTCAATGGAATCTTCAATTATTCCCATATTCTTTGTGAGCTTTAGTGAAAAAATGTTGAGGCCTGCACCTCCATCCCCCAAGACCCTTTTGACCTTATTTTCGTGAACCAAGACCTCAAGGTGTAACACACGGTTGTGAGATGGTTCGGCCGAGAAGTCCTGATTGGAAAAGGTGAAAAGATTCAGAGTGGTGTTGTTACTTATCATAGCTTGGAATTGCTCCATGTCAAGGCTAGCAAAGATAGTGGATGAAGCCAATGCTTCCTCAAGTATTTTCCTGTGGGTAGCTAAAATCTTCAGTAACTCCATGATGTAGATCTGAGCAGGGGTTCTTTTTAACTGGTCAAGGAAGTTGTAACCATTAGGGATGGAATTTTGATTTGAGTTGGGCATCTTAGATGGTTGTGATGCCCTAACAATGGTGACCTTTCCACCATGTGTGGTGACTCCATAGTTGACATTGGCTCCTTTGATACAGACAACATTGACCAATTCATCAAGGCACGTGACAACTCCTTCGTATACGTGGTTCACTTTGCTAGTTTTTTTCTTACCTTTGTCATTTCCTTGATTATGATTGGGCATCGGATTTGTGTATATTTTTAGATCTTGGTTACCATCTGGTTTCTCAACATTTATGATTTTTTCATCGATTAGATCTTGGATAACATTCTTCAGTTTCATGCAGTTAGTGGTTGTATGCCCCTTGAGCTTATGATAATCAAAAAGGAGATTTTCATTGTACCAGGGTGGCTTTGTTGTGTAGTTTTGCACACACAGCCCACTGAAAGTGGGGGACCCTCTCTTGGTCTACTCTTTTTGGCCTATTTCTATTTGAAAATATTGGGGTTTTGGTCTTCGGTGCTTGCCTTGGTTGTGGGTGCCTTTGTGTTGAGTTCCATGTGGTTTTGAGCTCTTGCGATTGTCCTCTCTAGGGTGGTCTTCTTTTGCCTTCTATTTTTCCCTTGGTGTTTTTGTTTGGGTCCTAAGGGTTGGTTTTCCCCCTTAGGTTTTCCTTGTTTTCCTTATTTCTTTTGTTCTACTAGAGGCAGAGCCGGGATGGGACTTAATTTTGAAATTTGGCTAAGTTCTCAGTTCTCTTCCCATTCTCGCTCTGGCTCCGCTTCGTGCTCCCTTGCTTTCTTCTTTGTTTTGTCCGTTTTCGTCCTTCGGGTTGGTTTTCCTTCCTTAGGGTTTTCTCTGCTTCATTTTTCCTTTGTTTGTCAGAGTTAGAACCGGGATGGATCTGAAATTCGAACTTTGGCTAAGTTCTCAATTTGATTTCCATTCTCCTTCTGGCTTCACCTCTCGTGTTTTTATTTTTCCCCATGTTTTGTTTGTCTTTGGTCTTCAGGTTGGTTTTCCTCCCTTGGGTTTCCTTCAGTTTTCTTTTCTATCATTTTGTCAGGGTCAGGACAAGGATGGAATTTGGCTTTGAACTTTGGAAAATTTCACGGTTCCTTTCCAATTCCCATTCCGCCTCGTCTTCCCATGGGGTTGGTTTTGTTTCTTCCTCTGCCTGTTCCCCTTTGGTTCCCGTTTTGGTTCTTGTTTTGCCTCTGCTTCCACTGGGGTTGGTGTTGTTTCCACCTGTCTTCCTTTCTTGTTCCATCTCTGCCTCCACCTCTGCATCTTGTGTCTATGTCCCTATTCTGCTCGTGCCTCCGCCTTTGTCTAGTTTTATGCTTGATTCTCTTGCCTTAGGAACTATTTTGGGATCTACTTGGATTTTGATGATGTGTTGATCATTAATGGTTTCCTATTTGATTGCAAGTTGGATCAAGTTAGGATTGCGAGATGTACTTTGAGGATTTGGCATGATTTGTGGGTGCAGTCAAGTACACTTTGCAACTACTATCACGAGACCTATTCCTGCACACAAGGTTGATTTGGTTGGTGGCCATTAATGGTTAGCAGACTCGATTTGAAGGGGCTCAACCTGGTGTTGTTCGATCTAAGATGTTATTTGCCCAGCTCGGGTCTAATCGGTGGCTGGTATTCCTACTAGTGTTTTCATGTGCATTGTTGTTCGTGCGAATTAATTCTTTTGGTGGGTGTGGCTCGAGGATCCGTTCCCCTGACTTTGTGTGATCCCAGTTTGACCTGATGGGGTCCTTGCTACATTCAATGCTTGATGGCAATTTGTTACTCACTGTCAGGGTCAATTTGGTTGGTGGCCAAGCTTCTTTCTAACCCTAGCTCTGCTTCATGCGGGCCTATTGTTCTATAAGTATGGCATTTTGCCTCATTTGTAAGGGTTCGGTTAGCTTGGAATTAGTAGGGATTAGAAGACTAAGTCAGAGGACTTGTAATAATTAGAATTAGCAGTAGAGTAGCATGTTAGAAGATTAGAAGTTAGTTTTCACATTTCAAGCAAGCATTGTAACAAACCAGAATTATTGCTAATATGATGATTTAATACAAAGTGTAGACATTATGTGATGACTGGTGTCTCCTTTGCATTGAATAATCTTGCATGTTTCTTGTTCTATCTTTTTAATCGCTTGGAAATGTTTGGGATATATCTTAGGTTTAACTAGTAATGTTTGTGATTTAATGCTTGGAGTGTTGTAGCAGTCCTTGGTTCATACTTTAGGTAGCTTATCGATTGTGGGAATGTTGTGCAAGGTCAACTTGTACTCATACTCATGTTCTTATTTCAACTATAGATATTCATTCAGTCCTATTAAATGAATGTTCATAGCCTAAAAATATTTAACACCTTAGAACATTGCATTGTTTTTTGTAAGATTGTAGGTATAGCCTGGGTTGAATAGAAATTAGTTTAAGGGATTGGTCGATTCCAGGTATTTCATCATTTGCATGATTAATCTTAGAAGTAGTGTTAACAATTAGAACTTCTGAAACCCTCATCTTTTGATGTTTCCTTTATTAAATGGTTAGAACTTGAAGTTAAAGCATCACCATATCTTAAAATATGATGAGTTTAGAGCTTCCAGCATTTGTACGTAAGACCCCTTGTGATTACCAGCATTTTCACATTTTATCACTAAGTTTATTCTACTACATAGTCATGATCTGACACCCGTGAGACCTTGGGGTTATCTATTTGATCATAGAGATCAATCTTTCAAGAGAGACAAGATAACTTTTATTTTGTCTGAGTTGTTGCTATGCAGAAACACCAAACAACATGAATGGTGCTAGAAGGAGGGCCCGAACAAGCGAGCTAGAGCATTTTCTAAATGCCATTTCTCCTTAAAGGCTCGGAAGGAGAACCAGATCTATACTAGGAGAGAAGAAGAGTTTCAAGAATTGCCACCTCCAACCAAGTCAAGAAGGACTAGAAGAAGGGAGGAATCATCATCCAATCCATCATTTCCACCATCCCCACCTCCATCCACTTCATCTTCATCCAATTTTGAGACTGGTTCCATTCCACAACCCCAACCAGTCATCCATCAATCATTACCACCTCCCCCAATGGCTTTCTTGGAAAATAACCCATCACCTCTGGCATTCAACAACTACAATGTTATGCCCAAGAACCCTGAGCATTTTTTCTCTAAGTTTCATATGAACGACCCAAATAGGATAGCATAAGAGCACATTAGGATCTTTCAAACTTTTCTAAGAGATAGGGGGATTAATCATGAGGATGTTGCATGTAGAATTTTCCCCTATTCTCTTGGAGAAGAGGCCTTTTATTGGTATAACCACTTACCTACTGCATCCATCTCTAACTAGGCTAAGCTTGAGGCTACATTCCTGCTAAAATTTAAGATTCCCATTAGTGCTAATGAGTTATATATGCAATTTACTAGAGTAAAAAGAGAGATTAATGAGCCTATAGGATCATTCAACAATAGGTTCCATCGAGCATACACTAGACTTCAAGCACCTTATGCTGGAAATGAGGACATTTCCCTAGAGGTCTTCTTCGAAGCCCTTGATAGCCTTACCTCCACCTTCCTTAAATGGAGAACTAATCCACCAACTACCTTGCTCACTGCATATATACAGAGGTTGTTAAGGTCAGTACAGAACTGAGACAACACTTTTTTGGACCTCTACCATCTTTGGGACTAGCTGCTCACCCAAGCCAAATCCAATCTCTCAACCAAGCTCTGACCAATCACACACCTATCATGAATCCTATTCCATAGTTGCCTCTGGTGCCTCACCCAGGTCATCCAATAAACCAGGTCCAACCAATACCCAGTTATCCCCAACAAAATGCTAACCATCCCCTCCATTCACAGCCACAAGCTAATTTCCCTACATAATTGCAGAACTCAAAAGTTTTGAATCAGTCTACTAGTTTTGGAGCAGTCTCAGGGTATTCCCCAAACACTGTGAATCCAATCCCTTACAACAATCCTAGTAAAGAAAGGTTAGATGAGCTAATTGAGCAAGTGAAGAAGCTAAACATGGAGGTAACCTAATTGAGGAACCATAACAATCAACTCCAAGATAATAAGAAGAGAATGCAATCAAATTATAACAGAGGGAAACACTATGACAGAAATCAGAACTTTGAAAGAGGACAAGGTTCTGGTTAGAACTTTGATAGAAATCAGCAAGGTGGACAAGGATTTGAAAGAAGAAAGCTACCTAGGAAGAGTAGGCCATGGAACACTAGGCCTAACAATGGAGGAGTTCCCACTCCACTAGATCAACCTTCCAATCCTAAGAAACCTCCAAGTGGGGTGTACTTAGCAGAAGCCGCATTGTTTGGATGGTGTAGGTTTCATAAGACAAGTCAGCACTCTAAGCTTGACTGCCCTAAATTTCAAACTGTTGCTTCCATCTTTCAATATAAAGTTGAAAACAACTCCACTAGCCAAGAATTGGTGCCTTCAAATCCCTATGATTCCCTATTTTTAGTGTTGAATCATTCTCCTTTGCCAAGGGATGAGGAGAATGAACTAGAAGAGGAATCAAGTAGCTAGAATGGGGAGGTTGAACAAGTTTTCAATGAAGATGAAATCTCTCAGCTATTTGATGAATAAACTGAGAATGACAATGGCCCATTGGATGAAGAAGAAGGTGATGTTGAAGAAGTGCAGATGTTTCAGCAACCTACAAGAAATTATGATCTAAGGAGCAAGCCCCATAGGAATCCACAAGCTGGGGGACCATTTACTACATCTGCCCCTCCACATGATTTTACTACTCTACTAGATCCGCATGCCAATAATAATGCATCCTACCCTTAGGTGCCAACAAAATACCTCACAAAGGAAGGACAACCAGATGTTTCCAAAGGAAGCAATGCTAATGCAGCAAAGGATAGGAAGATCGATCATTCTAAGGAGGTCGACACTGACATGAATGTGGAACAACTAGGAGAATATGTCACTGAGGAACTCAAAAAAGTAAAGGTGAGTCTTTATTCTTTTGAGTTATTAAGAGTTCCTAAAATTAGAAGTGTAGTCCTTGGGTCCTTTAATTCAAGTATAGCAACACTAGGAGTAGCCACCAATGAGGTAATTGCAAGGCCTCCTAGTTCACAAACACCCAAAGGTCCTAGCCCATCACAACCCAAGGATAGGGGTAAGGAAATAGATAGGAGTCAGGTTGCCCGAGCTGACTCACAGTTGAGTTTATTCCAAGGCAAAATGGAAACCCCTCCTTTTCTAATTTCCATTTGTATATTTGGTCAAAATTTGCACAATTGCCTATTGGATTCAGGGGCATCCACAAATGTTATATCATTTTCTATTTGTAGGGCTCTTGGTATTACCCCTGTAGCCTCTCAGAAGAAAGTCACCCAATTAGACAAAACAAAGGTGAACATTGTAAGAGAACTAAATATGATTCCCATGCAAGTTGCCTCAGATCCTAGAGTACAACAAGTGCTTAATATTCAAGTAGTTGACATTCCTGACACCTATAGTCTGATCTCGGGTAGAGATTTTGCCAAGGCACTAAATGGATACATGTCCATAGATCATTCCCACATGTGGCTCCCCTAGAAAGGAGTCCCAAATCAGATCAGAATTGAGAGGGAAAAAAGAATTAAGTATTTCATCACTGAATATTAGAATACTTCAAATGAGATACTGGTATCATAAGTCAGTATGGGTAATTATGTCCTAGCCTCTTCTGCTTCAGACACCAAAGAAATATTGATGTTGCAAATTTCTTCTGGTGAACCCACATCAGAAGCCAGTAGCTCCGAAGTGCAATTTGAACAAACAGAAGAACCTAGTGATCAGGAAAATAGATAGCTTAGTTTGTTGGATAATTTCTAGAAGTTTATCCAGAAATCTATAGAAGATCAGATGTAGCTAGGTAGAAATATGAACTTTGAGGAATTGCTTCTTCCTAATTGGTGCAGATTTCATGATGCTCCTCATTCTGAACTAGAATGTTTCATGTGTCAAACTGTAGTAGAACAGATACAAAGGCACATAAACACAACTCCAATGATTGGGTCAAACATACAGAGCATTCAAAATAGTCAAAAGGGGAAGGATCCAAAACCTCTTGAAGAGCCTTTGGGTGGCAACAAGGATAAAGGTATCCCAAGAAAGGAAGAAGTTGATGATTGTTGGACATTAAGGTTTGATGGATCCAAATCCAAGAAAGGTGCTCGAGTAGGGCTTCAGCTGATCAGTCCTAAAGGTAAAACCTACTTTGTTGCTCACAGACTCCAAATTCAATGCACTAACAATGTAGCTGAGTATGAAGTGTAACATGATAGATATTCTGCAAACTAGAATAAAGATGTCAAATCTTAATCTAAACAATAATAATCTAAAATCTAACAACAAAGAATGAGGAAATAAACTAAACAAACTTAAACAAATTAATGGAAAGCTCTCACCAATTATGCTTTCACCCCTTCAAATTATCTTGATTGTTCTTTTCCATTTTGCCTTTTCAGTATTCTTGCCCTCATATTTATGTGTTTGAATGCAAGTATAGTTTTGTCGAGTGTCTAAGAAAAATATTGAAGATTAGTTTCTCTTCTCAAAAGTGTATGATTTAAGGAGGAGGAATAATGATAATGACAGGCCATTTTATAGATTTTGTGTTTTCCAATGATCGGCTCAAATTGAAAGAGAGACTGACGGATGAGATTGATGAACTCCATGCGGTGTGAGTTCTATGTCAGATAGAATGCGAGTTAGAACATGAGTTCAGAAAATACTGCAGATAGAGACTAAGTTAAAACATGAGTTAGAACACGAGTTCAAGATCTTAATCTCCAAAACTAGAAGAAATAGACCTTGTATGCAAAATCCAAAGTTAAAACTTGAAGACTAATGCATTCAAATGCAAACAGGAGTTAACTAATTAAATAAAGATATTTAATTAATAAAATAGATCATGCATATGAGTTGGAACTAGTTAACTGACTAGTTATGATGGAGAGTCTTCTCGCAGAGATAAATTGGTGTTGAATTCATAGATAACTAGAGAACTAAAAATAGATCTCGAGTCAGAAGGTGAGTGAATGACTTTAGATAACTCAATGATAGAGGAATGTGACATAAATAATTAAATAAATATGAATTAAATGTTAATTTAATTCAACATTCGAAAATAAAAGATTTAATTGAATAAATAAAGATCATTTATTTAATTTGACTCTTGAAAAGGATAATATGAATAATTAAATAATAAATATTTAATTATAGATAAAGGGGGTTAAATGAATAATTAAATAAAGAATATTTAATTATAGTTGAAATATGACAAAGGGGGTCATTAAATAATAAATTATTTAATTGATAGATAAAGGGGGAATAATTAATTAGTTCGCAACATAATTAAATAAATATGATTTATTTAATTAATCAAGTTGAATAAAGATTAATAATGAATTAGTGAATTAATTAAAAAGGGGTATTTAATTAATAGAGGAAATATGTGTTAGAAAGGTTAATTAAATAATTAACATTATTTAATCAAGACCATGGACTATAGAAAATTATGTTGAATGTGTACTCGCAGGCCTAGACCAATTTTCGGTATCTACAGTTTGCCCCTCTTTGATACAATGTTGGTATGACATTTTGTCAAAGAAAACATGCCTCAATCGTGCCCCAACATGAAACAGGTTAGGGTATGCCCCCTTAAGAAAATTGACAATTTTTGAAAGTTTAAAAAAAAATCAGGAAATATTCCCGATAAGTCAATTTGATAGTCAGAAATGCTATGGAGTTGACGAAATTGAATTTGGAAATGATACGGATGATTACGGGTCATTTGAATGTGAAAGGCTAAGCGTCCAATAGAAAAGGGCTGAAGAAATGCCATTTTTAACCCACCTATAAATAGGAATAGGAATTAGGGCTAAATCCAATTCATTTTCACCCAGAGGAGAGAAGAAAAGAAGAAATTTTGCTCTAACCAGCTAACGAAATGGCACCCATTCCATACGCTGCGCATTGAGGTTGTCAAATCTGGACATTCAGGAGGCCAGCCGATGCAGGACCATCGGTATCTACCCAAAAATGAACTCATCATAGTTAATTTTGCACTTATTTTTAGGCATTTCAAAAGTAATTAAGAAAATGCGGTGTGTTGTAAACGATGCATATGCCATCATATTCACCGCATCTGACTGCAAAATGGCGCATTTGCTAAAACACGTCTAGACTAGGCTGGTTAGTTTAGGGAATGATCGCATGTGTAGTTATGCAATGCATTTGCATTAGAGATAAACATGGGTGTAGTTGTGAACCGCATATGTTGTTGTGAAATGCATATGTTGAAGTTAGGCGGGGTGATGAAACTGCACCGCATGTGGTTTAGTGAACCGCATGTGCAATTGAGTAGAAAGGAGTGTAGGAAATATGTGATGCATATGTAATATACACCACAAGTGAGGCTCAGTGCACTGCATTTGAAACAATGCACTGCATCTGTTAAAGTGAGTCGCATTTGACTAGTAAAATTTTCAAAAAAAAAATTCTAAGGAAAACTAGAAAATTCTTGACATCTTGGTTTAAATGTAGGTGGTTTTAGATCCTATATATACGCGGGAGTCATGACTAGATACATTTGATCTGAGAGATAGTTTGATGAGTGTAGAGATTCAGCTTCTATGGAAGCTAGGCCTACATCACTATTTGTCGATGCCTGCCATTCGGGCAAACAAAGGGATGTTGACGGAACTTTGCGAGCAATGGCATTCGGAGACATTGTCATTTCATTTACTGATCGGGGAGGCCACTGTCACATTGGAGGATATGTATAGGATTTTGAGACTACCTATCAGAGGAGAGCAGGTTATGTATGATACCCAGCGAGGATTGACTAAGCTGGCACGGTTCTATCAGGTTGATGACATTAGTAGGCTCAGCATCGAGCACTACGAGATTAGATGGCCAGTGTTAGCAGACAAATATGATCAGATTGACTGTATATTATGTACCTTGATTGGGGGTATAGTGCTGCCAGATAGACGGGGTCACGATTTTCTAGTGGGATGGGGAGCTATGTTGGTCGGCATGTTAGAGAGCAAGACGAGGTATGCATGGGGTCCATGTCTACTCGGGATGTTATACTTCCATCTTCATGACATTGAGTTGTGGGACTACACTGCTGATGGTATGGGGTTGGGAGAGGATAGCTATCTTTCATCTTCTAGTTATTGTAGAGAGGCTAGAGAGACATCCTTATGTGTTCTGATATACAGGTCAGATTACGCAGACACATGTTGGACACAGGATACTAAAGACATGCACTTGACATTTTGGATCAGTTTATGTGGAGACCTTACATGGATTGTGAGGAGTGGATTGATGAGGATACACATTTTCCATTATGTAGACAGACACAATATATCATTGGGAGGATTGTTTCTAGTGTACACATTATTGAGCGACACCTACCAGATAGAGTTCTGAGATAGTTCGGCAAGGTTCAGGATGAGCCTCGGGGTAGAGTAGAGTTTGCTCGTTCATCCAGAGAGGTTCTGTATTAGGGACCTATGATTCCTATAGCTATAGCGGAGGTAGAGATACAGGAACTATAGCTAGTACAGTGGGGATGGAGAGATGGATTAGCAGACCCAGGTACGACAGTGGTGTATGACGCTTGGTGGGTAGAGCATCGACCTGTTCCTTACACAGATCCAAATCATCTGGCACCTATAGAGAGACAAGGCATAGGGCCTAGAGGATGGTAGAGAGCTGGAGGTGCTAGAGTGGGGAGAGTAGGTGGGAGAGATGGTGACAGTAGAGGTGGTAGGCGAGGTTAGATAGGATGGAGAGGGGGTCAGGTAGGTGGACTATCACCTATCTATGAGGCAGTAGTTCAGGATGTACCAATGTTGGACATTGGAGGGGGAGTGGATGTATAGGTTGGGGGTGAGCATGCTGTAGCAGAGGTATTGGTTGAGGAGCGTGCAGAGGTAGATGTTGGAGTAGAGGATATTGCAGAGGATTTGGATGCAGAGATGACTTTAGACCCTCTAGGTGTGTTGGCAGGATAAAAAGAGGATGATGTGGAGGATGACGATGAGGAGGATGCACAGATGGAGGAGTAGGAGAGACAGCTCAGAGATCGGATCGTGGAGGGGTGATGGGAGGAGGATGCTCCTAGAGATGAAGACAGGGAGGCTTTGGAGGAGAGACTCAGACTCATGATGGCAAAGTTTGATGTGATGAGACTGGAGAGAGATAGTGCCTACATAGAGAGGGATAGTGCATATGCCAAGAGGGACAGTGCTCACACCGAGAGGGATAGTGCATTTATGGGGAGAGACCAGGTGATGGCTTGGAGGCATGAGATAGAGCAGTAGTTCATAGAGGTTAGACGTCTTTCCAATGGGTCCTCATCTGATGGTATGGTACAAGAGTTGGTCAGATCGGTGGAGAGAGCCACTTATTATAGGGATCTTTATGAGGCAGCAATGCCAGCAGAGAGATGAGCTCCTACATTTTTAGAGGTACGCAGTCAGAGCAGGGGTCATACTAGGGTCAGAGGACACAGAGTACTGAGGGGGTGGTAGGACCATCAAGGATAGGTCCATATGATAGGCCTTCCACCTCACAAAGAGCACCTTTGATTCTTTTCTGACCACCATCACCATGTGATAGCAGGGGTAGTGGGACACGATGACAGGGAGTTATTTATATAGAAAATTGTATTTTCATCAGAGAGCCTGCGAGCTCATATTTTATTTATGGTTACATTCAGACATTGTACTGTGCTACACTATTTTTTGAGCTATATATATATATGATTTTGGTAGCTTCTACATGATATGAAATTCTATGTTATGGATGATACTTTATTTCTAGATGATTATGTTTCCTAAATGATGTATGTACATGTGTTATGAATGAATGTTTCTATATGTTATGAATTATGCATTTAATGATGCTATGGATGTCTTATTTTACTTATGATAGTGGATGCAATGTTCTACTAATGCTTATTTCTATGTGATGGTGATATGTAAATGCAATGTTTACATTATGTATGTTATGATGATGCAATGCCTATTATGCAATGATTTTGAATTTACGTAATGAAGATGAATGGTACTATCTATATGTTTTAAATTTAATGCATCTATATGAAATGCTTATCGAATGTATGCAAATGCAAATGATCTAATTTTTTTATTGTGTCAAAGGAATTTATCTTAATGTCAAAGAAGAGAAATGTTAGGATGAAAATGAATTCAGAATGTTAGTAAGTAATAATTAATGTTGATTGATTGAGAAAATGATATAATGACTGTTTGATCGATTGAGAGAAAGATATAATCTTTGATATTGTGCCAAATACTCTATACTTTCTTGTTATCATCATTGGGCGGGACATGACACAGATGGATAGTACACACTATGATATGAGATATACCATAGTGTGAAAAGTTATCCACCTATGAAAAACAGATAGTCATAGACAAGGAGTGTCTTAACTCAGACTGAGGACAAGATGCCCCAGTCGTTTCATCGAGACAAACCATAGACAGAAGACAAATAAAAGATGGGTCATGAGATGTCATTGCTCCTCTAAATCCTTGATAGGACATCCTTGAGGAAGCTAGTAACATGACTCAAAAACCAATGTTAAAAATACAGTTGACAGATAGCAGCCAAAGAAAAAGAGTCCTAGGACATCGTTGCTTCTCTAGATCCTTCAAGGGACATCCTTGAGAAAGCTAGTAACAGGGTCTTGCACAAATCGATAAAAAGATAAGAAAAAATAAGATATAAAGTCATTAAGCCAAATAAATGTATTTTCCAAAACTTGATCTTGTGGGATTGTTTGATGTTGATGTTTGACATTGCATAATGTGAGAGAATGACACATACCGCATAAGACGTTGAGTCTAGTTTTGACCAGGTGACTATCTATATAAGCCATGAAAAAGCATGGTTTCAGAAAGACACGTGCCATATAAGACATTGCAGTCTGATGACATTGAAGTGACAAGCTACATGAGACTATGACAATGTGATGACGTATGTTGACAAGAAAGACATATCTTGCATGCGACATAGGTTGATTGCTTTGACAATGTTTTTGATGTTGACTTGATGACTTTGAGATGTTTTACCTTGTTAGTGCATGACTTCCCTTGATTCCTTGACTGATAAACTATGTGTGTAGACAATGTTTGACATGAGACGATACCCCAAACTATGATTTGCAACTTGTGTGATAGTGATTGTGAATGAACCCTATTGGACTGAACTAGTGTGGTCTCAGAAGCTCATCAATTGATTAGCCTTGCGTACGTTGTACACGCAAAGACCTCATAGTTCGACATGACCAATGACTTTGTATGTACAAAGAGTCATGATTTAATGTGTGTGATACATGACAAACCTAGACCGACAAACCTAATGCCTCGGGGGCACATCGATTGATGGCCTTGCCTACGTCCTAGTCGCAAAGGCAACGTAGTTCAACTATGTCTATGACTAAATTAACATGACTGACTTGACATGATTGACTAGACATGACTGACGTGACATGATTGACTTAACTTTGTTTTGGGATTTTTTGACATTTTTTTGATTTTTTTGGATATTTGATGTTTTCTAATGTTTTTTGGGATTTTACAGGACATTTTCAATGGTTTGACATTATGTACAAGGTGTTAGGGCATAGAACAAGGATTTTCCCCTAGTCAGGAATAAGATTTGGAATATGGAGCGATTAATATGACGGAATGGACACTAGATGTCAATCATTCCAAGTAATGGATAAGACAACCATTTATTATGAATGATGGTGAAAAATTCTGATTAGAATGATGGTAGACGGAAGAGCGAGCTTGACTACACATGGTGCTTGTTTGCTAGGTTTTTACCATGGTACTTATCCATAGTGCCACCGAAGTGGTTTTCACTAGTGGACGGATTTATTTCTCTTTACTTTTTTGATTTTCTTAATTTTTTTGGTGTTACAAAGATGCCTATTTGCCAGGTTTTCATCAAGGTAACCATTTTTTTGTTTTTTCATTTTTTTGTATTTTTCCAGATTAAGACATGGATTCTCAGAGACTTAAGCTAAGAACCTCTTTAGATGTAGACTGTTGATAGGGGACAAAAGAGGTTCTCCTTCAGGAGTAGAGAGTTGGTACACTCCTGATCCAAAGGCTTCTATGACAATATATGGCCCTAACCAATTAGGTTCAAACTTTCGTAGCTTTTCTCATTGAGCTTGGTTCTTAGGATTCTCCATTAATACCAGGTCACCAATGTCAAAGTGTCTATTGAGAACCTTCCTATTGTAACTATGATGAAGATGATTCTGATATGCTTGCAAATGATCTAATGCTTTATGTCTTCGTTCATCCGACAATTCTAGCTCTTGTAACCTAGAGACACAGTATTCTTCATTGTCGATATGACCCTTCAAGGATACCCGTAGGGAAGGTATTTCAACCTCAATAGGTAAGATAGCTTCAAACCTAAATATGAGGGAATATGGAGTGGTGCCGGTGGGAGTACGGATTCTTGTGTGATAAGGCCATAAGGCAGGATTAAGTTGTAGGTGCCATTCATGACCAACATCATTGACAGTATTCTTAAGGATTCTAACAATAGTCTTATTAGATGCCTCAGCTTGGCCATTACCTTGTGGGTAATATGGGGTGGAGAAATGGTGTTTGATGTGGAATTCTTCACATAAATGGTATACTTCTTGGTTCTTGAATGAGCAACCATTATCTGTGATTATGGATTGGGGTACACCATACTGACAAATGATATAGTTTAGAATAAACTTAGATATTTGTGTGTCAGTTATGTATGTCATGGGAATAGTTTCAATCCATTTGCTGAAGTAGTCAGTGGCGGTTATGATGAATTTATGGCCATTCGATGATGAAGGGTGTATCTTACCTATGAGGTCAAGTCCCCATTGGGCGAAGGGCCATGGTGAAGTAATTGGACAAAGCTCCTGCGCTAGCGGTCTTATCAAATCTCCATGTATTTGACATTGTCTACATTTATTTACAAAGACGTACGAGTCTTTCTCCATTGTAGGCCAATAATAACCTAGTCTCATAATCTTAAGGGCTAGAGTAGGACCACTCGAATGAGATCCGCATATACCCTCATGCACCACTTGCAAAGTTGTTTGTGCTTCTTTAGCATCGAGACATCTCATTAGGGAATTATCTAAGGTATGTCTATATAGGGTTTCTCCGATGATGGTGTACTTAGCTGACTTTCGGATGAAGGTTCGACGTTGGTTATTGGACAAGTCTTGAGTTAAGGTTTGGTCAGTGAGATAGTTGAATATGTCTTTATACCAAGGAGACGTAGGACCAACAATGGTACACACTATCGTAGTATCGGGGACATCATAAGCGGGGACCAAAAGTTGTTCAACAAAAAACTCGAACTTAGGCACATTACTCGGTATATCCAATAAGGAACCCACAGTTGCCATAACATCTACAGCTCTATTCTAGATATGTGGTATTTGTTGAAAAGTTATATCATTAAAATACTGCTTGAAACTATTAGCCATTCTCTTGTAAGGTGCAAGCTTTTCATCCTTAGTCCCGTAATCATCATTTACCTATCAGATTACCAATTGAGAGTCGCCAAAGACATGTAGGTTCTTAATGTTCCATGGAGCTGCCATTTTTAAGCCTATCACTAAGGCTTCATATTATGATATATTGTTGGTACAAGGGAAAGAAATCCTAAATGATTTGGGAATGGTATCACCTTAAGGTGTGATAAATAAGATACCAGCTCCTGAACCATGATTTGTATGTGACCCATCAGAGTACAGTTTCCACTCAGTTTTAATGTCAATCTTGAAGAGAAATTGATCTGGAAAATCTACCACTAATGGATGGTCTGCCATTATAGGTGCATCTGCTAGTTGATCTGCAATCACTTGTCCTTTTATATCCTTCCTTTTGACATACTGAATGTCGTACTCGCTAAGTGTCATAACCCATTTAGCCAATCGACCTATTAAAGTTGCCTTACTTGGGAGGTATTTGAGTGAAAACTACTGCAAGAAAGGCACGTTCTATGTTTCTATAATTCAATTCATAGCCCACTAAGGTATGATTGATATAATAGACTTCTCTCTCATGACCTTGATCATTGTGTTGTGTGAGAAGAGAACCTAATGCCGACTGAGTTGCTAAGATGTAAAGCATCAATTGTTTTCCCTCTGTAGGTGGCATTAAGACTGGCGGAGTAAGCAAATAGTCCTTTATTTGTTGGAAGGCCTCTTGACATTTAGGTGTCCACACAAATGGTACTTCTTTCTTGAGTATATGTTGAAATGGATGTATTTTATCTGCCAGTTGTACTATGAAATGCCTAATGGACTGTAATCTCCCCTATAGGGTTCTAAGTTGACCAATGCTGGCTGGAGGAGGAATTTCTAAGATAGCTCTTACCTTCTCTAGATCTACTTCAATGACTCTTCAAGAGATGATATACCTTAACAATTTTCCTGATTTCACCCCAAAGACACACTTCTTCGGATTTAGCCTGACATTGTAATTTTCTAGCCTCTGGAATATCTTGTCTAAAACCTTGAAATGATCTTCCCTTGTTTCTAACTTGGCTATGATGTCATCTACATAATCTTCCATGAATGTATGTACA
Source organism: Sequoiadendron giganteum (assembly GCA_007115665.2). NCBI lineage: Eukaryota > Viridiplantae > Streptophyta > Pinopsida > Cupressales > Cupressaceae > Sequoiadendron > Sequoiadendron giganteum. The sequence continues at coordinate 41,663,840 of CM021104.1, read as the reverse complement.
AAGTCATGAAAAATCGTAGTCATTGCCCGTTGGTAGGTGGCTCCTGCATTCTTAAGGCCAAATGGCATAACATTCCAATAGTATGTGCCCCATGGACACATGAAATTTGTCTTATGTTGGTCTTCAAGTGCTATCTTAATCTGGTTGTATCTAGAGAAACCATCCATAAGGGATAGCATCTCATATCCTGTTGTAAGATCTACTATCATGTCGATATTTGGAAAAGGGAAGTCATCCTTAGGACATGCCTTATTTATGTCTCTAAAGTCAGTGCAAATGCGAATGCCCCCAATTGGTTTAGTCACTGGTACAAGATTTGATATCCAATCTGAATAGTCTATTGTCCTTATGAATCCTACATCCAGGAGTTTCTTAAGTTCTACTTTCACCAGTAGAGCGATTTGCGGATGCATTTTCCTTAGCTTTTGTTTGACTGGCTTGATACTTGGTTGTAATGGTAAATGGTGAAATATTAATTCTGGATCCAGCCTAGGCATGTTAGCATACGACCATGCAAAGTTTATCTATCTCTTTTTGAAGAATTCCTTAAACTCATGTTGTTCTGTCTCTGTTAAAGAAGCTGCAAAATATACTATCTAAGGATTCTCTTATGTACCTATGTTGACTGCAACAGCCTCTTCTACTAGCATCAATGACTTTTCTTGTTCAATGGGGAGAATATTTAAACCTCTATCCTTGGGTGCCTCAAAGAGGTTTTCACCCTTCGATACGTCCTTTGTTTTTACTTTTTCATCATCCAAAGGCACCTTGCAGTTTTCACCTAGGGACTCATCATTTTTATTTTCATTTTCTTTTTTGTATTCATTGTCATTTTTATGACTAAAGGTGTAAATAGACTCCCTGAAATATGCTTTATCATCCAATTCTATGGTAAAACCTACCTTATGATACCCTCTTGGTATGCCTTCTCTAAGTCCCATGAACTTAGAAATTGCTTCATCATTCTCAAATGTATCTATGATAGGTGTACCTTGTTGATCCCAGTTGATAAGTTTGGGATATATAAGGGGCATGTCATCATTGGAGTTCCTAAAGGTAGCAGTTGACAAGGTGAGTATAGAATGGTTGACATGGTCGTAGAAGTTTTGGACCAACTCCTTCTTGTTTTTCCTCCTAGGGGTAGGTGTACTCTGATGTGAGACTATTGTGAGGGCTGATTCATTGGAAGATGGTTTGGTAGGTGCCCAAGATGCATGATCAAGGGTTTCCCAATAATAGTTCTCTTGCCATTCTACTTTGGACAAGTGTTTCTTAGGACGAGGACTAGATTGTTTTGGTACAGGTTTCACATTGAGGTCCAATTCTCCAAATAGGGCATCTATGTTCATGGTACTAGTAGATGAAAGGGATTCCCATTCACCATCGCTTGAGTAAGGGGATTCATCATAAACTGGAGGTTTGTCGTAAATTGGGGGTTTGTCATAAACTGGGGGAAGTGGTTCATGAGATATCTCGATGTCTACACAAGCACTCACTTCCTCTTGAAAAGATGACAAAGTACCAAGATACCCAATTCTAAGCAGTTGACACCCTAGCCCTAAGTACTTTGGTCATGGGTAGATAGTGATCGGTTTTGTCCTTCCATTTTGATATAGTCCTAACCAACTGTGCCCGTCATAGCCTTCATTTTACATTATATTAAAGCCTTTTCCCTACTGGTCCTTAGCTATTTGAATAGATGGGGAGGGGTATTCATGTTCTTCTTGATATAACCAGGAATCACCTTGATCCACAATTTCTTCACTTAACTCTCTCCATTTGGTTAATGTCATTGTAGGGGGAACATGAAAAGTGACCACTAACTGTCTTCTATCTGCCATGGGTAGGCCGTATGCTTTAGGTGGAATCAATTGACTGACACAGTATGATGCCTTTATATTATATTCGCCACAACCCTTGTCTTGGATCTTGAGTTTAGGAGTGGATGATGTTGGTTTGAATGAAATGGACTTAGTGAGACATGATGGGTCAATGTATTGGGATAAAGTGGATGATGAGACTTCTTGGTTAGCAGGTATTTGTCATTGTGGAAGGTCCCTTTGGCTTGTACAATATTGGAAAGGATCTAGATCACCATCAATAGTGATCTTTGTGCCATTATATGGGAACTTAAGACATTGGTGGTATGTTGAAGGGATGGCTCTCATTGCGTGTATCCAAGGTCTACCTAACAACAAGTTGTATGGAAGGGTGAGATCCAAGACTTGGAAGCTGGTATTCATGATTGCGGGGCCAATTCTGATAGGGAGTGTGACAACCCCTTTGGATGACCTTTCTTCATCATCATAAGCCTTGATGACTATACTCTTAGAAGTGTCTAAACAGTATTTTGAGAATCCTAATGCCTTAACCAATTTTAGGGTACACAAGTTCAAACCTACACCTCCGTCTACCAAGACTCATCTGACTCTAATTTGATGGACTAGGACTTCAAGATGTAATGGGTCATTGTAATCATACTTTTTGGTGGAGTAGTCTTGTTGGTTAAATATCCTACCATTTCTTTGAAGCGATTGACATCCAAGTCCATGGGAACAGTAGTGTTCTGTAATGCTTTGTCAAGTATGGCTCGATGTTCTGGTGGCAAAGTCAATAGTTCCAAGATAGATATTTGTGAAGGAGTTTCACTCAATTGATCGATGAGATTGTATCTATACTTGGGCCTCTGTGTAGGTGGTTCAGAAGAAGGACTTGGAATAACTATTTTAGTCCTATGTGTGTTCACATTACATTTTGGGTGCTTCTTGATGATGAGGGTATCAACATGTTTGTTTGCGGCTCGGAGGCTATATATCATCTTTCCTTTCCCATAGTCATATTTGGAGTTGGTGTAATTGGTAGAGGGATTGTTCTTTGTTCCTAAACCAGATGTGTTTCCTTTTGTGTGGTCATGCAATGGGTTTGTAGAGACCTTATGATCACTATTTTTAGTATTTTTCTGCCCGTTTACCTCTGTGGATCCGTTTTCAACAAAGTCTTGAATGATATTCTTTAATTGGCGACATTGTTGGAGGTTGTGCCCTTTCATTAGATGATAGTCACAGAAAGCATTATCATCCCACCATGAAGGTTTGAACTATCCAAGATCATACTCTCTTGGTTCCAAAGGCTTGATGAGATTATGTTTGACCAATTCTTTGAAGACTACCTCGATTGGTTGCCCTAAAGGTGTAAATTCTCACATGGGAAATCTCCTTTGGGGTCTTTGTTGTGAGTTCTAGACATAGTTACCCAGTTGATCTAGATTGTTCATCATGTCTGCTTGTTGGTTGTATCCTCTAAGTGTGATAACCAATCCAATATGTATGTGTTTAGCATCCACAATGCCATCATTCATGACATTCTTGTTCCTATACCAGAACTTGTTTCTATCATTCGACACGTTTGGATGTTGGATAATTGGGCTCTTGCTTGGTACTTTTATTTCGCCTTTGTCAATAAGGCCATTTTCAAGGATGATCCCCTTTTGTACCAAGTCAATAAATGAAAAGCAACAGTGTACACGCAAGTCACCTCTCAGTTTCGGGTTGATGTTTTCGAGGAAGATAGTGACCTTTTGTTTTTCAAGTATTTTGATGGGACAGTGGCTAGCTAGACTTCTCCATCTCTAGAAGAAAGTGATGAACATCTCGCCATCTTCTTGTGTCATGTGCAACAAGGTTGCTATGGTTATTTCGTTGTCTATGTTAAAGTCAAAATGTTCGACAAACTTCTCAGCCAATTCACCCCAGGATCATATACCATATGGCAATTTAGAAAACCATTCCAACACTATCCCTATGAGGGTTCATGGAAATAGGCACATCAAGTACGTGGGGTCATATGATATGTCCATGCATGCTGTTGAGAATTCTCTAATGTGTTCTAAAGGATTCTTCCTCCCATTATACTTAGGAAAATTTGGTATAATGTATCCATGGGGGAAAGGTGTCATATAGAGTGCTTTCTCGAATGGACATGGACATAGGTCTTGTGCTGAGATAGTTCATTTTCCTGACATAGACATGTCATCCATCTTTTATTATAGAGTCTGCATTTGGTTTTGAAGGATGTCAACTTGTGTCAAGGACATGGTGTTTGTGTTATTTGTATCAATGTAGGTGTTCTGATACGCCATGTTTTGTGACGGGTTGTGATTGGGCAGGGGAATATATCCTGTTAGGATGTGCTGATTTGGTATAGGGATAGTCCCTGTCTGAATGGTCTGAGTTGGTATAGGAATGCTTCCTATCTGAATGGTCTGATTTAGTATAGGTATGCTACCTTTCTGAATGATTTGATTTGGTATTGGTATATTCTGACCAACTTTGGATCTCTTACTAGTAGTGTTGGTGCCAAAGGGGTTGGAGGAAGCTGCCCCCACAATAAATTGTAAACCTTGTGTGACATTGAAAGGGATTGTGCTTACAATTGACAATGTATAAGTAGATACGCTAGTTGGTATCGCTATGGTAATTTGGGGAATAGACATAGTTGATGTCGCAGTTTGTGTTGGTTGAGTAGATTGTGTTGTCAAAGTATGAATATCAAATCCTGGTGGTAGTGTGGCACCTTCTACTAGCAACTTTGATAGATAGCGTTGTGGATCATTTGCCAAACACTCATCCATGAAGGATGCAAACTCAAGATCTTGAAGAGTAGCATCTATGTCTTCTATGTAAATATGCCCATGTGTGTCTCTAGTGACATGTTTTTCAAGTAAAGGCTTGTGTGGGCGTTTGCTTCCTGATGGTTGATTTTTGAATGGATTGATAAATTCATTGGGGTCTTTCATTGCTTTGTGTTTCTTTTTGGACCTTGTTTCGACCATGAAAATTTTTCTCAAAATGGGTAATGTGAACTATGCCTAAAAACTGATATGATCTATGCCTATGTTTTTTTTGGGATTTTTTTTGACACTAAATGACATTGCTAAAATGGTTTCTAAAAAGATGTATGTTAAGGTGACGTATGATGTGATGGACAATATGCAATATCTTGAGTAGATTAGGATGATAAATGAGTCTAAGATGAGGATAACCTACCACCTAATGGAGTAAATGCATGCAAAGATTTTTTTTTGACCAAGAAACCTGATGGGATGACAAGGACAGTTGATAGGGTGAATTTTTCAAACTAGACTGTTGAGCTGAAAAGATCCACTAAATGGGACTAAAGTGACAAGGTTCAATGATTGTGACAAATTGAAACATGAACGTTTCCAATGACGAGGAAAGTTATCTCTATTCCTATGACATGAAATTTCCTAGGAAGTATCTATATGCATGTGACTTAGGATGATGACGTGTACTATCACTAAGACGTATATGACACCTAATGATGCAAGGTTTTTGAGCAAAATTTACCAGTTTCTAATCCAAGGTTGATCTGAAGAACCTAAAGCAAATAGTGACAATGATTTTTCAGACTCAGCTCGTGGTTTTTGAATTTTTTTGTTGACAGGAAAATGCGGTTCACTAAATAGTTGTGGTTCAGGTTCTGACAGATGCATTTTTTTGACAGTGTATGCAGTGTTTTTGACAGTTGCAGTTTTTCCTATGACAAATGCAGTTTACCAACACACATGTGACTCAAAAACTAATAGATGCAGTTTACTAATACACATGCGGCTCAAAAATTGACAAATGCGGTTTTGCGTGCACACATGCGACTCAGAATATGACAGTTATAACTCGTGATATGCAGACTATGAAAATTGAATGTTTTGACAGATAGATGTGGCTTTTCTCCCAACAAATGTGACTCGCTAATACACATGCAGCAATTAAACTCACAAATGCGACTCAGTTTTCTAACAGTTGAAATTTTCCTAAAAGTTATTGACTGACTTTTTGTTGTTTGATAAAGATTTTAACGAATACACCAAGGAACAAACACAACAATCAATGTATTTTCGATTTCTTTTGTGATGTAAGGACTGTTAAGACTCTAAAAATTTTACAACCTAGGCTTTTAGGACAATACTTGTTGAATTCTTATTTGGATTTCTCCAGCTACGCATATTTATGGCGAATGACTAGTAGCTTGACCCCACTGGCTCCCCTCCACAACACTCACTTATATGGGGCAGCCAAGCTACTGTATGCATGAAACTCCCATGGCATACATTTCATTTCCACACATAAACCATAAGAATATAAGATGGCTTCACAGGGCCGAACCTGTTGCGCCAACAAGTAGGTAGGATTTTGGTAACTCTACAACAAGGTTTTTAATAAGGGCATTCCATTCGTGGGACACTATCCAACGTCGAAGAGAGTCCATTTCTATCCATCTCGTCAGAATAGTGTGCGTCATTCGTGGGCTTTCCCCAAGAATCCTCTTTTATATACCAGTTGGAAGTCACTTGGCTTTAGCATGCTACTGGTTTAAGTCATCTTTGGGTGAGTACTTTTTCTCACCAAGATAGGCCCAAGTTCTAGAGATAACAACCATTTCTCTTACACTCAGGATCGCATGATTGCACAAGGGGAGAGGATACTTCGGTGTACTAAATCATAAGGGTTACAAATGCGTGCAAAGCACCAAACAAAGAAGACAATGGCTCTTTTTAATCCAAACGATAATTGTTTATCTACCAAACAAGAAATTCTTTTTAAACCCACACGATGATGATCTATCTACCAAACAAAATCTTGCTTAAATAAATAAATTGACACAAAGGAATTAGGTCCTACATGCAAATTTATCAGTAGTTCATTGTTCTTCAGCTTTCATCCTGCATAAAATTGTGTTTGGTTTTAATTGTCTTCAAAGCTTCATCCTGCAAACACTATGTTATTCCCCCTAAACACAACTGAAACAAATATTAGTGAAAATCCAAACAACCCAAAAAGTCAAAACTGAAAATATAGATGTATGGAAATGACTAAAACAAGTGAAAAATTTTACTACCAGATGCGGCTTTTGGAGCCACAGATGCAGTTCGACTGTTGACAAGCAGATGCGGTTCGTGACCTCGCGGATGTGGCTTTTGATGATAGATGCATCACTATTTTTAATAGATGTAGTTCATGGATATATATGCATCATTTTGCAGAAGAGATATGGTGTGCCATATGGAAAACTTGCAAAAAAGAACAAAAAATGGAAAAATGGAAAGACGAAAATATGTGCGGATTTTGAAGCATGTTCACATTGGGTTCACCAAATGTAACATGATGGATATTCTAAAAACTAGAATAAAGATGTCAAATCTTAATCTAAACAATAATAATCTAAAATCTAACAACAAAGAACGAGGAAATAAACTAAACAAACTTAAACAAATTAATGGAAAGCTCTCATCGAATATGTGTTCACCCCTTCAAATTATCTTGATTGTTCTTCTCCATTTTTCCTTTTCAGTATTCTTGCCCTTAGATTTATGTGTTTGAATGCAAGTATAGTTTTTTCGAGTGTCTAAGCAAAATATTGAAGATTAGTTTCTCTTCTCAAAACTGTATGATTTCAGGAGGAGGAATAATGATAATGACAGGCCATTTTATAGATTTTGTGTTTTTGAACGATTGGCTCAGATTGAAAGAGAGATCGACGGATGAGATTGATGAATTCCATGCGATGTGAGTTATGTGTCAGATAGAACGTGAGTTAGAATGCAAGTTAGAACACGAGTTTAAGAAAGACTATAGATAGAGACTAAGTTAGAATGTGAGTTAGAACACGATTTCAGGATCTTAATCTCCAAAACTAGAAGAAATAGACCTTGTATGCAAAAGCCAAAATTAGAACTCGAAGACTAATGCATTCGAATGTAAACAGGAGTTAACTAATTAAATAAAGATATTTAATTAATAAAATAGATCATGCATATGAGTTGGGACTAGTTAACTGACTAGTTATGACAAAGAGTCTTCTCGTAGAGATAAACTGGTGTTCAATTCAAAGATAACTGGAGAACTAAAAATAGATCTCGAATTAGAAGGTGAGTGAATGACTTTAGATAACTCAATGATAAAGGAATGTGACATAAATAATTAAATAAATATGAATTAAATGTTAATTTAATTCAACATTCAAAAATAAAAGATTTAATTAAATAAATAAAGATCATTTATTTAATTTGACTCTTGAAAAGGATAATATGAATAATTAAATAATAAATATTTAATTATAGATAAAGGGGGTTAAATGAATAATTAAATAAAAAATATTTAATTATAGTTGAAATATGACAAAGGGGGTAATTAAATAATAAATTATTTAATTGACAGATAAAGGGGGAATAATTAATTAGTTCACAACATAATTAAATAAATATGATTTATTTAATTAATCAAGTTGAATAAAGATTAATAATGAATTAGTGAATTAATTAAAAAGGGGTATTTAATTAATAGGAGAAATATGTGTTAGAAAGGTTAATTAAATAATTAACATTATTTAGTCAAGACCATGGACTATAGAAAATTATGCCGAATGTCTACTCGTAGGCTAGACCAATTTTCGGTATCTACATGAAGCTCTAGTTCATGGGCTATTAATGGCATTGGGAAATAAAGTTAAAATTATGCAAGTGTTCGGAGATTTCGATCTAGCGGTAACGCAAGTGAGGAAATAATACTCATGTCATGACAGAAGGATGACCAATTATAGGCACAAAATTTGGGATCTTATTGAAGGATTTGATGCCTTCAACATTCAACTAGTACCTCGGAGTAAGAATCATACTATTGATTCTTTGGCACAAGAAGCAAGTAGATTGCAGCCCTTATCACTTTCGGGCTTAAATAATTTCACTGTGGAACTTGTTCCGGTAAACTCAGTGCTTGATAATGTCACCAAATTTTAGGTATTTGAAGATGATAAGCACATTCTTGATTTTATCACTAGCTATGATGTATTTTATTCCCAAGTAATTGATGAGGTTGAGCCTCAAGAGGCCAAAATTGACCTAGAAGGAGTCCTCAATTTGAATACTAACACCATCTTGAGAGGCATGGTGCAATTGGAAAGGATCTTTGATTTGGATAGGATCAAAGATCAGGAGCAGAAAATTAAAAGGGAATCCCTCAACTGTCAGTGTGAAACGTACAACATGGGGACCCAAAGTGATGTCAAGAATGTCTTTATTGGTAAGGTGTGCACTCCAAAGGATAGGAAATGAATTATTGATGCCATGCACACATATCAGGATGTGATAGCCTAGAGCTATGATGACTTGAGGACATATGACACTTTGATTATTACAGATACTATCCCCCTCAAGTCAAATGTTAAGCCATTCAGGCAAAGACAAAGACCAATTAATGCTTTGCTAGAGCCCATTATTCAAAAGGAAGTAAAAAATTTACTCTCGACACAAATCATATTCCCAGTAAGACATTCAACATGGGTTGCTAACTTTGTCCCGGTTAGGAAGAAAAATGGATAAATTAGACTGTGTGTTGATTTCAGGAATCTGAACAAAGCATCAGAAAAGGATAATTATCAAGTCCCTTCACTAGATGAGGTGCTTTAGGTTGTCAATGTATCTTAGATGATGTCCTTCTTGGATGGGTACTTTGGATACAACCAGGCCATGGTTCAATATGAAGATAGGGACAAGACTGCCTTCACTACAAAATGGGCAACCTTTTCTTATCAGAGAATTCCCTTTGGATTAATCAACGTTGGAGCTACATTCCAAAGAGCTATGGATATTGCCTTCAAGGAAATCATTGGAAAGTGCATAATCATCTACATGGATGATTTGACAGTCTTTTCCAAGAAGAGAACTGATCATGTTGCAGATTTATGCAAAGTATTCTAGAAGTGCAGGGAATTTGGTATTTCACTTAATCCAAAGAAGTGCATCTTCTGAGTCACCGAGGGAAAGTTGTTAGGACATGTTATTTCAGAACAAGATATTGCCATTGATACTAAAAGAGTGGAGGATATACTGAAAATTCAACCCCCTACAAGAAAGAAAGAAATGAAATCATTCTTTGGCAAGATTAACTTTGTCAGAAAATTTATCACTGGATTTGTAGAAACAGTCAAGCCATTGAATGCCATGTTGAAGTAAGAAGAGAAGGTTGAATGGAATATAGAGGCTAAGGAAGTATTTTTAGAAATCAAGAGAGCTATTGTTGAGGCCCCTATTTTTGTAAGTCCTGATTATGCTAAGCCATTCTACATCTATTCATTTTCTTTTGATCACTCCTGTGCGGGCTTGTTGACACAAAAGTCCGATCAAGGTAATGAACATCCCATAGCGTTCATGAGTGCACCTTTGAAGGATGTCGGGCTAAGGTATCTGAATGTTGAAAAGTAGGCTTATGCCTTGATCTAAATTGTGAAGAGGTCCAGGCACTATATACTAAGAAACAAGGTCTTTGCTATAGTCCTCAATCCTGCAGTCAAGTTGTTGTTGATGCAAAATGAGTTGGATGAACGTAGGGCCAAGTGCCTGACTATTCTACAAGAATATGATATTGAAATTTGACCCATGAAGTTGGTAAGAGGGCAGGGACTGACCAAGACAATGGAAGAAATGGGTCCCGACCTTGTATCCCAACATTATAATCTTAAGGATGTGTCTCTTAGGAACTGGTATGATGACATTATCTACTATCTTTTGAATCAGCAATTTCCCAATAACCTTAATTCAGTACAAAGGAGAGCTCTACATTTGAAGAGTGGTAGTTTTATGATGAAGGGAGTTGTCCTATACAAGAGAAATCATGAAGGTGTCTACTTGAGATGCCTAGGGAAGGAAGAGGCTGGGAGAGTGATGACTAAATTTCATGATAAATATGGCACAAGCCATGGTTCAACACCTTCCACTGAAAATCATATTATGAGGGAAGGCTATTATTTTCCTACCTTGTTCAAGGACACACATCACCACATGAGGACTTCCCATGTGTGTCAAGCTACAACAAGCAAGGAGAGGTGTGCAACTCTTCCAATTTGGCCTCTCATAGAGGTAAAACCATTTGCACAATGGGGAATGGACTTCATAGGTCCAATCAACCCATCTTCATCTGTAGGCCATAGGTATATTCTTACCATAACTGATTATTTTACTAGGTGGACTGTGGCTCTAGCTTGCAAACATTCCACTTCTGAAGTGGTAATTAATTTCATGGAATCACGCATCATTAATCACTTTGGTTGTCCATTGGCTATAATTTGTGACAATGGGTCTGAATTTGCATCTAAAAAGTTTTCTAACTAGGCTTATGACCATGGAATTGCCATAAAGTTTTCATCCAACTGCTATCCATAGGGGAATGGTTTGGTTGAGTCTTCCAATAAAAACCTATTGATAGTCATCCGGAAACTACTAGAAAAGAATCCCAAGGATTGGCATACCCAGCTTAGATTTTCTCTTTGGGCGGACCGCACTCGATAGAAAACATCCCTAGGAACCTCCCCTTATCACTTGGTGTATAGCTCAGAACCTATCTTTCCCATCCAGCTGAAGATCCCTACCTTGAAATTCATGAATGAATATTATGATGGGGAGGACAACCGTGAAGCCTGCTTAACTGAGTCATTACACCTTGAAGAGAGAAGAGATGCAGCCCTAGACAACTTTGCCGAACATCAGGGTATAGTGGAAAGATGGTTTGATAGGAGAGCCAAGGTGGAAGCCTTTAGAATCTCTGACTTGGTTCTCTACTAGGATAAAGCCCATGACAAAAAGGGGGAGCATAGAAAATTTGATAAACTTTGGCTTGGCCCTTATCAGATTGCAGAGATTCTAGGAGATAATGTCTTTCATTTGAAAACCCTCACTGGAGGAGATATCCCACTGCCCGTCAATGGGTAGTATTTGAAGTATTATTTTCAGTCTTGAGTTGTTCTCATCTTTTTCCTTGTACATAAGTAGATTAGGTTTCCTTTCTGCTCTTTTGGTGCTTCTTTCGTTTTGGTTTTCTTTTGTTTTTTCCTTGCTCACTTGCTATTTTTTTTGGTTTTACTCTACTTGTCTGCTGCTCCGGTTTTGGTTTGCTTTCGTATGCTTGGGTTGGTTTTCCCTACTGCTTTTCTATGAGGGGTTGTCCTACTTTCCTTTGGGCTTGTTGCATTTGTACAATCGGCTACTTGTCTGGGTCTTCTCTGGGATTTCTTTTAAAAAACTCTTATCATCTTCTCAGAGTCATTCAACCTGGTAGATTTCCTTCATTTGATGTTGCATGGGCTGGGAGTAAGTGTCACTTGACTAAGTTGCATTCTGGAATATATTTGGGTCTTATATCTCCACACAAATCCTAAGAATTCCAAAGTTGCATATGGTCTTTAAGAGGTCTGACTGGGTGAAAAATATTAAATTCTACTCTAGTGCCATTGTGGTTCTCATCCTTGAGTGTGGGCTTCATTGCTTACAAGGTGGAAAGTAAAGTTTTAAAAGAAAATCTCAATAGAGAATATCAAAAGAAAAGAAAATACTGAAAATAAACAATGTTCACCTTTTCAAGGGTATCCTAGTATCTCTATCGGGGCTATGGATGCCTGGCTGGCATTAGAGCTATGCTAGGGGGGTGACAGTGATAACTTCATCAGGGCTATGGATGCCTGATTGGCATTGAGGCTCTATCCAGGATTCTTTTGGAGTTAGAATCCTTAGGTAGTCCTGTTAGACTAAATTTTCTCCTTGCTGCAACTTAGGAAAGGAAAACGAATGCATATGCACACACTTTAACCCTAGTACAGGAAAGGTTGGCTTGTTAGTGATTTTCGAAGCCTTGTCTATTTGTAACTCGACGCTTGGAATGAAACCAGAGATTCTGAGTTCATGATGCCAGTTTGTCATCAAAATTATCTGGAGCATTTCCCCAGTGGAGTTGCCATTTGTTGTGCAGTTTTGTAGACACGCCCCACTGAAAGTGGCAGACCCTCTCTTGGTCTACCCTTTTTGGCCTATTTTTGTGGCTTGCCCACTCTTTGCGCTTATCTTTGAAAATCTTGGGGTTTTGGTCTTTGGTACTTGCCTTGGCTGTGGGTGCCTTTGTGTTGAGTTCCTGGTGGTTTTGACCTCTTGTGGTTGTCCTCTCTGGGGTGGTCTTCTTTTGCCTTTTGTTTTTCTCTTGTTAATTTTGTTTGGGTCCTAAGGGTTGGTTTTCACCCTTAGGTTTTCCTTGATTTCCTTGTTTCTTTTGTTCTACCAGAGGTGGAGCCAAGATGGGACTTAACTTTGAACTTTGGCTAAGTTCTCGGTTCTGTTCCCATTCCCGCTCCAGCTCCGCTTCCCGCTCCCTCGCTTTCTTCTTCATTTTGTCTGTTTTCGTCCTTCGGGTTGGTTTTCCTCCCTTATGGTTTTCTCTGCTTTATTTTTCCTTCATTTGTCAGAGCCGAAACTGAGATGGATCTGAACTTCAAACTTTTTCTAAGTTCTCAGTTTGGTTTTCAATCCTGTTCTAGCTTCGCCTCCCGCATTCTTATTTTTCTTGTTGTTTTGTTTGTCTTCAGCCTTCAGGTTGGTTTTCCTCCCTTGGGTTTCCTTCACTTTTCTTTTCTATCATTTTTTCAAGGTCAGAACTGGGATGGAATTTGGCTTTGAACTTTGGAAAAGTTCATGGTTCCTTTCCCATTCCCATTCCGCCTCCGCTTCCACCGGGGTTGGTTTTGTTTTTGCCTCTGCTTGTTCCCCTTTGGTTCTCGTTTTGGTTCTCATTTCGCCTTTGCTTCCACCGGGGTTGGTGTTGTTTCTGCCTGTCTTCCTTTCTCGTTCTCGTTCCATCTTCACCTCCACCTCTGCCTGTCTTGTGTCTTTGTCCCTATTTTGCTTGTGGCTCCGCCTCCGCCTATCTTTGCTTCTACCTCCACCTGGTTTTATGCTTGATTCTCTTGCCTTAGGAACTATTTTGGGATCTTCTTGGATTTTGATGATGTGTTGAGCATTAATGGTGTCCCGTTTGATTGCAGGTTAAATTGAGCTAGGATTGCGGAATGTACTTTGAGGATTTGGTGTGATTTGCAAGTGCAATCAAGTACACTTTGTGGCTGCTATCATGAGACCCATTCCCACACACAAGGTCAATGTGGGTGGTGGCCATTAATGGCTAGCAGACATGATTTGAAGGGGCTCAACCTGGTGTTGTTCGATCTAAGCCATTATTTGCCTAGCTCATGTCCGATCGGTGGCTAGTATTCCTGCTAGTGTTTTCATGCACATTTTTGTTCGCGTGAATTAATTCTTTTGGTGGGTGTGGCTTGAGGATCTATTCCCCTGACTTTGTGTGATCCTAGTTCGATCTGATGGGGGTCCTTTTTGCATTCAATGCTTGATGGCAGGTTAGTGCTAGTTGTTTGGGTCAATTTGGTTGGTGGCCGAGCTTCTTTCTAACCCTGTCTTTGCTTCATGCGGGCTTGTTGTTCTATAAGTATGGAATTTTTCATCATTTGTAAGGGTTCGGTTAGGTTGGAATTAGTAGGGATTGGAAGACTAAGTCAAAGGACCTGTAATCATTAGAGTTAGTAGTAGAGTAGCATGTTAGAAGATTAGAAGTTAGTTTTCACATTTCAAGCAAGCGTTGTAATAGACTACAATTGTTGCTAATATGATGATTTAATAAAAAGTGCAAACATTGTGTTATGACTAGTGCCTCCTTTGCATTGAATAATCTTGCATGTTTCTTGTTCTATCTTTTGAATTGCTTGGAAATATTTGGGATATATCTTAGGTTTAATTAATAATGTTTGTGATTTAATTCTTGGAGTGTTGTAGCGATCCCTGGTTCATACTTTAGGCAACTTATTGATTGTGGGAATGTTATGCAAGGTCAACCTGTACCTCATATTCATGTGCTTAGTTCAACTATAGATATTCATTTAGTCCTATTGAATGAATGTCCACAGCTTACAAATCTTTAACACCTTAGAATATTGCACTATTTTCTATAAGATTGTAGGTATAGCCTGGGTCGAATAGAAATTAGTTTAAGGGATTGGTCCATTCCAAGTATTTCATCATTTGCATGATTAATCTTAGAAGTAGTGTTAACAATTAGAACTTATGAAACCCTCATCTTTTGATGTTTCCTTTATTAAATGGTTAGAACTTGAAGTTAAGGCATCACGATATCTTAAAATCTGATGAGTTTAGAGCTTCCAACATTTGTACGTAAAACCCCTTGTGATTACCAGCATTTTCAAATTTTATCATTGAGTTTGTTCTACTGCATAGTCATGATCTGACACCCGTGAGACCTTGGGGTTATCTCTTTGATCATAGAGATCAATCTTTCAAGAGAGACATGATAACTTTTATTTTGTCTGAGTTGTTAAGTTGTGCAGAAACACCAAACAACAGGCTTCACCTAGGGTTCTTTGTAATTATCATGAGTGGGGACCTTGATGAGGTTCTCATTAACCAAATTTTTCATGATGGATTCAACTGACTCCCCAAGGGCTATGAATTTCTTCTTGGGGGGATACTTGTTTCACAGAGGTGGTCCTCCTTGATTATTGAGATAATTGATTTGATTATGGGGTGGATGTTGGTTTACCACATTTTCTTGTGTGTTATTGTGATTATTGTTCTATGGTTGATGATGATGTGTTTGATTATTTTTCTTTGGAGCACTGATGATGACCTTAGCATTAACCACTCCATCATCGGTGACATTCATATTCTTTTCCCATGTGCGAGGTTTCTCATTGTAACTGGTAGATGGATGACTATCATAATGTTTAGGATAGGTAGGCATTCCCCCTTGTGTTATAAGGGCCCTTTCGATGTTGACTGCCTTGGGGATCAATTGGTCATATGTGGTAATATATTATTTTTTTAGATAAAATGCCAAGGTCTTGTCCAAATTAGCAATAATGGTGCAAACCTGTTGTTCCTCTGGCATGGCCCATTTGCTCTGATTGGCCTTGGATTGCCATTACTGTAGGAAGGAGGCAAATTATTCCCCCTTTTCTTGTTTGAGTTTTGATAATTCCTCTAAACTAACATCCACGTAAATGTTGAATGCGTAATTTCAAAGGAATGCATCTTTGATTTCTTGGAATGTTCGAATGCTGTTAGGTAGATGAGAGAACCACTCCATGGCATGACCAAGCTTCAAGGAAAAAACCACATTAGATATGTGTTGTTGTATGTGACTTCCATACAATGTACCTGGAACTCCCTGATGTGATCTTCAGGGTTTCCTATCCCATGATATTTTTAAAATTTAAGGATTTTGAATCCCTTCAAGAATGGTACCATTGCTAAGATCTTGTCGAATGGATAGGGACACAAATTGTTGGGTGTCCTTGTTATTTTTCCTAATTGAAGATCAAGCACTCGCTGTGAGAGCAGTTTTATTTGTGTTGTTAAATCATCTTATGGATCAGGAGGTGGGGTGAACATGTTTTGAGGTGTTGGATTGATGGCCGAGATGTTGGTGGTATTTTTCTACAAGCTTTGTTGAGCGAGTAATGCCTATGTTTATTGCTAAGACAACAATGCTTGTTGTTGGTCATGTTTTTGTGCCAAAAATCCTTGTTGTTGGGCCGCTTCCTATTGTACTTGATAATCTTGCAAGGCTTGTTGATATGCTTCTTGTTGGGTTGCTTGCAATTTTTCTTTGTATGGTGCTTGTGCTTACACTTGTTGGGCTTGATATTGGGCTCAGGCTTGAGCATGGGCTCGTTGGATTGCTAGTGCGATTTGAGCATCTTGTGCCACTTGAGATACTTGCACAACTTGAACTGCTTGTGCAACTTAGGTAGCTTCTTGTTGTTGTAGTAAAGCTTGGGCTTGTTCAACCTACTGTGCCTATTGCACTTGTTGAGCAGCTAGTTGTGTAGCCTATTGGTTTTGGAGTGCCTTTTGGTGGGCAGCTTGTCGAGCAGCTTATATTACAATGGTGAATTAATTTTCCATGTTGTGTTTTGGTGGTAGTGGCGGTGGATTGGGAGTGATATGGATTGTTGTGATGAGCAGAACAGTCATGTTGATGATTAGGGTTTGGGTTGTGGATGGTTTGATTGAGATGCTTGGTCCTTGGGAAACCATTCTTTGGGAGATTTGAGGAATGGTGGATGTGTTAGTTTTTGGGGTCACTTGGATGGTTGCCATCTGTTGTTGTGATATCAATGGAAAAATGGGAGGATTAGATAGGATGATCTAATTTTATTGATTGATAACGAGTAGAGGAGGAAATCCCAACCCAAGGGGTGATGTGGATGTAAGTGGTAGAGGTTGAAATGGAGGAAAGACAGGCAGTGCATTCCCTTGAAGTGATGATGAGGGATCAAAGATTCCCCCTGCTTCAAACAAGTCACCTTCTCCTTATGAGGTAGGAAGAGAGGTTTGTGTGTCTAGAGGATAAATTGGTGTTGCATGATAACAGGTTGGATTAGTAGAGTCGTGGAATGTAAGTGGAATGTACAGGTGCAATGGATTTACTGAGACAGATGGTCCAGTGTGGTATTTGTATTCATCCCTCGATTATTCACAAGGGGATGTTTTTGGAGTTCTTGAAGCATTGCACTTCCCTTGTTAACAATTGGTGGGGTTGAAGTAATGGATGTTATGATTTATGGGATGTATTGAGTGATGCTTTGAAGTGGAAGTGTGGATGGGGTTAGGGGCATGATCCCAAGAGGTCTTTCTACAATAGTGCTTACGTCAAAG